>QRDG01000370.1:0-328325 GCA_012064385.1 Puccinellia tenuiflora
GGCAACCAAACCTTTACAAATAATGTTGAGGCACAACTCCACAACTTAATTGGAGGCTCACAACAAAGTCCACGAGATCCGAAAGCTCGGGGACGACCACCTCTGTCTAAGGTTCGAAGGAACCCAAGAGTAACAAGTTTCTTAATGGAATGGACGGGACAATCAAATTCCTTAGGTGAAAGTGTAGATCCAGGTCAACTCTCCCAAGTCCTAGAAGGACAAGGTGTTTCAGTGGGTAGTGAGAGAGATCCGTGCAATTGAAGCTTGCAACAATGGTGGAGAGAGAAATTCTTGTCGTCGACATTTTCTTGGAGAAAAAGGCTTTATATAGGTGGTCTCCAAAACTAGCCGTTGCAGAAAAATCCCCGAGACTCCGGTCTAGAGACCCGGGAGTCTCCGACCGATGAAGTGTCTGGAAACTCCGGACTGGCCGGGGACATCCAAGGTCTTCGGACATACTCAGGCCATATTTCGGACTGGGCACCAGAGGCGCACACCATTTGCACATGTCTGAGTCAAGTCCAAAATTAATCAGGCAGGAGTCTCCGAATGCCCTAGACCTTGGAGTCTTCGGTGTTTTCACACCGGAGTTTCCACCCTGGCACCACGGAGTCTCCGGGCTGCTTTTCCAGCAGCCACTAGATTCTGAAGTTTCTCTCCACTACAAGGTTTATAGGATGGTTGTGGGTGTAAATATGAGTTTGTGTAAAAGCATGATTTCCCAAACCTTTCATTGAGCAACCCCTTTAATAATACGGTTTCCCTACGACTCAATATAAATATAAAAATCTACGGAGACCGTCTTCGGTCTTAATTTTATCCTTTTTGAGGGGTCGATCACCGTCTTATGCTTTTCATCAAATATACCTAAATCACTTACCACATGGTAATATATCATTTATGTTGGTAACAAACACCCAAAACATATTTAGCAGGGAAATGCCCTTTCAGTGGAGTAATGAGATACCGGAAGAATGCATGTGAGAAGTGGGTAAAAAAAATGGGAATTGACACTCCCGTGATCAAGTGTTTAGACAAGTTTTGCATAGACTTTGATTATTTTGTCGCTAATCTTGAAGTATGTATTGAATCCTCTTTATATAAATGAAAATTATATCGTAGGGGGATCCCCTACGTTTTTACGGTAAAAAAAAGTATGTATTTGAAAAATGAGCTGTATAAGTAGTAATCATAACTTGTACTAGGTAATTCATCTTGTATGTTATGAAAATTTTGTTGTGGACAATATGATTTGTAATAGGAAATCCAAAAACAACACTTTGGTCCTAAATTGAGCCGGTTACTGTAACACAACACTTTTTTGGTTTCATCTGTTATGGTAACCGGCATAGTCTAACTGCTGATCGACAAATTTACCGTGCCTCTGGTAGCAGTAGTAAGGTGGAAAATTGGTCAAAAAGCTACAAGGTCTAAGACCAGGACCTGCCGTGATTTTGACTGGACTGTGCAGCGTGCAGGTGGTGTACTCGAGAAGGGTGCAGAGTGGTGTGTGGGTGTGTGAAAATAGACGAAATTGACCACGTGGGCAAACTTCATCACAAAATAAACCCATTTCGAAAAAAATTCAAAACTAACCCTTTTGGGCAGCGCCTTACAGCGCGGGGCTACTGTCAACATGGTAACGCCCCCGCTTGGGGCGCTGCCGTCCCTGCCTACGTGGCAAGGTGGGTCCCATATTCGTTTAGGTAGCGCCCCAGCATGGGGCGCTGCCCCCTTTACGGTAGCGCCGGCTACGGGGGCGCTGCCCTCTCGAAGAGAGATAAGTGGATGGGACCACGCGATCCCACGGCCACTTGTGTCATCCTCCGAGCCCGAGCTGCTCTCTCTATCCCTCTCACTTCCCCAACTCAAATCTCTCCATTTTGGTTGCATTTCTTGGTGGATTTCGGCCTCCTTGGTGCAAAGAGGTATTCTCCCCCATCCTTAATGCTTTTGTCCAATTAAAATCTTGCATTTTGGTGGCATTTGTTCTAGATCTAAGAAACCATATGGCATTTGTTCCTCGATGCACTTCGGGTTCAACTCGAATCCCGATGTGCGTCCGAAGTTAGTCCCATAACCGTATGGCAGCCAATTCACCTAGAACATAATACATCAATTAGTAGATAGTTCGATTTAAGAGGGATGAATGGTATCATACAATTTTTACCTGCTCAGGGGTTAGCGCATCAAACTCGTTGGTGTACCGCACATAGTCCATCTCCGAGTTCCCACTATAATCGGAAACCACGTCCCACATGTATGCCCATTTAGGCCTACGCAGCGGGTTTCCATGGTCCTTCCAAGGTTTGAAAGGCAATATTTTCAGCCGACCTACCGGAAAGTGTTCCCACATCCAAACCGAAAGTAGGAGCAATGAACCACCCATACAACCCTCTTTTCCGATTCTACGGCAAACATCGTCCAACTGCACAAGTGGACGCAAAGTTATATAATTTGTTTATCGTAATAGGTGGAGAAAATATGAAACATTGATTACCTGGCGGTATAAGTAGGCCAGTGCAGCTGAACCCCAGCTCAGTTTCCTCTTACCACTTAACGCCTTCAGCACATCCACGGAGCGTGCTGACCACCGGCGTCAGCAAACAAAGACCTAGAGATGACATACAACACGTATGCACGTGCATACTGCAGAATCGTCTCCTCATTAGCGTCAGCGGGGCACTGGCTAAACTGTTTTTTGATCCAAACATATGTGGCACCGGAGGGGTTTCTTTCCTTAGTCGGGTCTACCTTCAATGGAGGTACCTGACCAATAAGACCAAACATCGACTCACGCCAACATGTAGAATCTGTGCTCAAACACACAGGATCTCCGTCGATGGGGAGTGCAAGGATCATCGAGACATCCTGAAGAGTCAGGGTCATCTCCCCGGTGCGGAGGTGAAAAGTATGCGTCTCCGGCCTCCACCGGTCAATAAGTGCGGTGAGGGCAGGATGGTTCATGTTCGGCGTTGACCGAGTAACTAGGCTGAAGAACGGAAGGAGTCCTAGACTCGTAATGTATGGTGTGTACTGCTCGTCATATCGCATCACATTGGATGAGACCTCATGATACCTCATCCGCAGAGGTGAAAAGATCTACACAAAATCACAAGTTAGAACATTACAAGTCCATATAATATTCTCATATGACACAATTATCTATATATGTACCAGGTGCTCATCTGCCATATACCACGCACGGTGGTTAATATCATATCTTCTATCGATTAGCTCCATCCTATATTTTTTATAAATCTAAGAAATATGAATATGAGAGAGCAAATCTATATAAATTCTCATAATATGCAATCCAATATTAATACGCAATCCATCCTTCAGTGCAATAACAGTTGACCAGGTAATTATCACAGATTAAGTGATATCCAACATGAATATGAGCGTTCACTCAAATCTTCTTAGACTACTATAAATATTGATACACCAAGTTATTCTCCATGAGCACTAGAGTTCGCCATAGATAATTATCACAGATCTCGGATGGCAACGTCTTTTTTGGGCATATGGGATTAGAACAATCTTACAAGAAAATGGTGGAATCGCATCTTACAAGCTAACCGGATTAATAAAATTAAAAAAAAATCATTACACGAGCCTAAAGATTGCAAGTGATGTACAGATGCTAGAGCACCAACAATATTTGCAATATTCCGTCTGAAATTCGAAATCTAGGATGAACTAGGGTTTCACCTAAAACTGCAAAAATAGCCCAAATGTGACACATATTCCGAATGAAATTTAGGGGATTGAAGGAGAATACCTTGGGGAAGTGGTAGAGCACGAAATCCACGAAGAAAGTCTTCAGATCTAGTCGATTTGGGAGGAGGATTTGAGAGGGGGAGAGAGAGGAGTCGTGGCCGCCAGAGAGAGGAGGGGGATTTGAGTGGAGGCTCGGGTGTCTGGGCGTGGCGCTTAAGTGAAGAGGGTAGCGCCACCGGACCCGACGCTACCATAACTAGGGTAGCGCCCCCGGCCCCGACGCTACCTAAACGAACCTGGGCCCGCACTGCCACGCTGGCAGGGACGGCAGCGCCCTAGCCGGGGGCGTTACCCTATTGACGGTAGCTCCCTACTGTAAGACGCTTCCCAAAAGAGTTAGTCTATATCTATACTACTATTAAACAAGCGAACATTTTCTTTCTTAAAGCCACCCCGTTGAGTGTATCAGGCTAATTACTACCACCGATTTATCCCACATAAACAGATCTAACGGCTTAAGTTTATCTGGTTAGAGCCCACGGGTGCACTTAGCAATTAGCTTTGGCAGACGAAACTCTGCCTTCCCACGCCGCTCGGTCCGCACAGGGGAAACTCTGGATCCCACGGTCGAGCCCACGCCGCCTGTCGCCTCGCGCCGCCGCCTGTCGTACCCCGAGCACCGCCGCGCCCTACACAGCCGAGCTCCTCCGCCGCCGCCACGGCCGTGTTCCTCCGTCCACGCCACGGCCGAGCTCCGCCGCCCCCGATACGGTCGTTCTCCTCCGCCCCCGCCACGGCCGTGCTCTACCGCTGCCACCACGGCTGTGTCCCGTCCTGCCGAGATCCGCCGGGTAGGCCGCGGCTTCCCCCACACGAATCCTCCCGCCATAGTCATCGCGCAGGCCGCAGAATCCTCCACGGGTCCCGTGTCTCCCAAGCGAGACGACTGACCGCTCTTCCTTGACGGCAAGGTCGTCACGATGCAAACGTGACAAATTTTGGACGCCGCTGCTTCGAAGAGGCCGGCCGGTACGTCGATGTTGGCTCGAGGCCAGTACTCCAGTAGTCCAGTGGCCACTTGCTATCAAGGTCGTCTTCACACCTTTGCTTCATACGCTCAAGTAGTTTTAGGTGATTTTGCATATGAGGTTCAATCCCATGGTGCAGCCGCCGTGCACATCACATTCCTTGTTTTAGGTGATTTTGCATTTGATTTTGATGATGGTAATTTTTCATGGCCCTTTTTCACGATTTTAATCTGAATATGTAATATCTTTTGTTTTAGATGTAGAATTGAAAAGGCAAATCCGAGGCGGCGCCGTCGCCATCGTGGGCGTCCATCCGCATGACCCGGCCAGGCTCCCTGCACGTTCCTCGAGCTTGAGGACATCCACGGACTCTTCGACTGCCAGGCCTCGACCCCTTTGGCCGAAAATACGAGGATTCTGCTATGGAGACCAGGAAGAAAGTCACCAGCTAAGGGGATGCCGACACCGTCACTCACAACAGACGGGGCTCGGAGCTGGACAAGCTCCAAGGTACATAGGCGACAAGTTGTGGAGAGGCGCGGTGGGATTTTCTATTTCTGTTCATTGCGTGATGGAAGAGTTTTAATTTTTACGGTGGTTTGCACACCATTTCTGTTGATTGCGTCCTGGAATTGCCGCCTGACCTGTGCATCATTGCTAATTCATGAGTACGGGTCCAGGACCTGGTAAGTGACCTGCACATGCTACGCCCCTTCTACTTAGTGGAGATAATTTTCTATCATGCTGGCACTGATTTTTTAATACCTGACATCAACCTCATGCTGTAGCACTACTTTTCACTAAGTTGCAGATAATCTCAATGCAAGTGTGTATATCATCGCAAATTTATAATTTTTTTGTGCTGATATCATATAAGTCTTGCCGCATGCAACTTATTAATCTATACTATTATTAAACAAGCGAACATTATTTTTTCTAAATCCACCCCACAGAGTACCCAGACTAATCTGTACCAACAGATTTTTCCACTCAACAAGATCTAATGGTCTATATTCGTCTAATTGGAGATCTGGGTGCAGTTAGCGATTAACATTGACAGACGATACTCTGCCCATCTGCCGACGGACGAAAGTTTCCACCCATCGCGTAGGAAAAAAACTGCCACCAAAAACCCGGATGATAATTGCCCCGTACTTTTCCACACGACACATCCCTGCACCGCCGCATCCTCTCCACGCGACTGCCATTCCAGGCGCGGCCGTCTGGCCTGCGCCGGCGCCGCCACCAGCCTTGTGCATGGGAGGCATGGCCTCCGAGGACGTTGCCCAGAGCGTTCATCGCTCGCTGGTGCTGGTGCATGCATGGGCTCCGAGGACGTCGTCTAGCGCGTTCATCGCCGGGAGCTTCATCCTCGAGAAGATTGGCCTCATGGGCGCCCGCATGTGCGGCCTCCACGTAGGTACTCATTCACGCGAGCGGGTGGTTTGTTGCCGCACTGATTGATTGAATGTTTGCTCCATATAATATTGATCCTGCTACGGCGACGAATGCTTTATTTAGATCTCGATGCTTTCTTTGATTCACTTATGCTATTGTTGCCTGTTTGTCAAATTCACTTGTGTCCTATGAGCGCTGTCGTCGTCGGGGCTGTTGCAGGTATCTGGAAGCTGGATTGGTGGCAAAGGGTAGCAGTGAAAGCTGGATTGGTCATTGGTGGCACAGGGCGAGGAGGAACGAAGGTGGACATGTCGATGCTATTGGACTAGCCATTGACGATTGTGAGGAAGTGAACCAACAAAATGGTGTGCAGGACTTGCTCTGCCCGTCCACAACATATTGCAACCCGTAATTTGTTTATTCTCCTCTTCTAAATCACAAATTGATTGGCTGGCATTTTCTCTATAGCTTAGGATTATCCGTATTGCATGCACGCCATGTGTTTGATTAAATGCGCATGCGCTAGGCCACTGAGAGAGCTCCCAGATTCATTGATGCAATTTTGTTCATATGCATTTCATGCCAATCAATTAATTGCCTAAATTATTCCTAGGATGTATCTTAGAAGGTCCCAGGTGGTTTATTTGTTTAATTGGAACGGCACCTCCAAAAATTTGATGGCAAACCGATGATAGAAATGCTAGATACCTTGCAATCGTGAAACTATTAAGTCATTCTTTATGTGTTCTTTAAAATCATTTTGTAATATTTTTCTTGATTTCTTATTAGCATGCTGCTCTCTAATTATTTACCTTGATTTATGTACAACTATACGAGTATTGCCATTTTTCATTTTACATTTTCTATTATAGTTTGCTTGCCTATGTTTGGCCGGAGAATCACATACCCTCGAAACTCGAAAGGTCTCTCTTCTACTAAATTGCCCAGTGCATTTGTATCATCTGTAAAGCTGAATAAACTCCTGTAGTTTGAAGAGTACAAGGTTCAGGTCAATGGTTGGAGGTGTCCTTTTGTCCAAGAGAACCGAAACCCGACAATGATAGTGAATTTTTATTAGTTATTTGCATTTCAATTTTTCGTCTGCTTAATACACAATATTATTTCGCATTCATTTATTTGGATTTTATTAGTGTTAAGAAAATGCTGATCTCACAAGACCTATGGTGTTTACATGCTGTCACATAAGCACATTCTAATATGGTGTTTCTGTGATAATAATGTAGGAATGTTTCTGTGATGATAGTGTCACATAAGCATATTCTAATATGGTGTTTGTGAGATGATAGCGTATCTCAAGAAATTTGCTTTTTTTTAATACATGAAGTGAACTATAAATTTCCACTTATTCTAATGGTTTAGATCTTGAGCAATATTAAATCCGGATGTTTCTGGGGAATAGAAAGGTAGAAGGGCACTGCTTTAATTTGGTTTGCAATTTTGCCCTGTCTCACGGGCATTTATACTGCATTTTTTAACATAAACTTGGCATTTATAAGCTTAAAAGGGAAATATGAAAGATTGTATGTGATTCTGTTTTTCAGTCTTTAGTTCAATTACTACTGTACTCAAACTTAAGTGGAAACTGTCAAAAGGAACATGGCTTATTTGTGTTACCTTTTCCATAAGTAATAGGGGGTATTATCATAATCGCTTAGAACATTAGTGAGTTCTTCTTCACCAACTGTTGGGTCGTTTGAATTGTTAGATAGATGAACTGAAATCCAGTGCCAGGTTGTGGGTTCTATTTGTAATATGAACAGATTGATCGCTCGGTGACATAGATCTTCAGCGGTAGGTGTTGGATGTGCATCATGGCATGGGTGTACATGGAGCACACAGAGACGGGCAACAACCATGGTAGTTGTTCAATAGTGGGACCAATGCATTGAAGGTATTGAAGCTCGTGGCGTGTGGCCTAGCAACCGTGAATGACACCGGCGCCAGCCTGATGATTGTGGGCTCGGTGCGCGTAGGTGGAGCGTATTAGGAGGAGGAGACTGTGTGGTAGACTGAATTTCCATGGCCAGTTACGGCTTATGGGTGCATTCAGGGGATTTGTTCCATCACATTCGATTGCATGTTACTATTTGACAAGTTTCTGTGATTTGCCATGGAAATTGTTTGACATTCCTGTGATTTGCATGGTGTTCAGGTTATTGTTTGACATTCGTTCTAATCAATGTCCTATGATTTAGTTTCTTCGGATACTGTATTTATGATGAGATGGATTCTGCAGACAGTTGAGGAAGTTATCTGTTGTTCATCAGGTATATTGCAGGCTAGCTATTAGTGTAAATGATGCCTGAAGGGAATTCTTTGCGTGGGAAAAGTGCCCGTTTCTTTTACCTCACACTCCATACAATAATTTCTTTTATGTTTTCATCAAAACTGATATAAACCATAACTGGAATAATGGGACATATAGCTAATTCTTAATCCATAACAATGCATGCATTCTTATTCTAATAGGAATTCTTATGAAAATGTTTTGCATGGAGCTTTTTGAATGGGATTTTATTTTAGTTAAATGGGGTCATTGCTAAGTAATTTTTTTCTTACTTCTGATATTTCGAACAAAATATGTTAGGCTTCTATGAATTTCAAAACTATTGATAAAAATAGTTGGGTCGTGCGTGCACGTGCATAGCTACTAGTTTTGAAAAAAAATCGAAATGGGTTCATTTTGTGCTGAACTTTGCCCACGTGGTCAGTTTCGTCAATTTTCACTGTGGGTGTAGACTAGAGAAATACTTGTTGGCTGTTGAAGGGTGAAATTGAATGAGCGATTTAAAAGGACGCGATGCTACCATAACGTGTACTAGATCTGGAGACTGAACGTGTTCCGGTTTTGTTATTATGCTGACGAGATTAGAGAATAATCACCACTAATATAAAAGAGAGAGACAGGGGTGATCCAAACAATCACGACCGCACGTCGATTAATCCAACGATTACAGCGTAATCCGAAATTAACGGGGACTGAGTACTGAACAGAACGGAACCGAACGGAAAAGCAATCGCGGTCCTCTCCTGTTTCTCTATTGCCTTGCGAAAAAAATCCCAAACCGCCCGACGCGCCTGCTGCCATTCTCGCCGAGTCGCCGGCCCGACGACCAAGCAAGCCTCCGCCCGGAGACGCAAGGCCTGCGCAGCCACAACGCCCCTGCATGCCCGATGACCCCGGCTTCCCGCGCGCAGCCAATGGCGCAACTTCAGCTCGCCGTCAAGGACGCACTCCCTGGTCGCCGACGACCTGCTCGCCGCCGCCTCCGTAATTTCCGGGCATAGGTAAATAAAAATATTCACATCTGGATTTCGTAATCGGTAACTTCAGATAACAAACGACCTGCTCGCCACCGCACTCCCTTTATTTTTTCCTAAACATCCTCAACTAGAGACCTGTTGGCAGCCATGGAATTGAAGGTCATAGGTAAAAGAAATCATCACCGCGAGTAGGAAGACATCTGTTGTACTGTTGCGTTGGGGGTGGAGTGATAGGCAGCCTGGCGGTCCAGCGGGCAATTCAGTTTCCTCAAAAAAAAATCAGCTTTTGAATGTAGTACGAGAACTGCCACTTTTGACACGTCAACGATATCAACGAGGATGCCCAGCAGCCATGGTGTTCGCATTTGTTGCTATAACCATGGACTAGAAGGAATAGGCGCGCTTTGCTGCGCCCGTTATTTATTTGCATAGTTGTGTTTCTTATGTTTGTGGTTTTGTGTCCTGTTTTGTACAATCAGTTTGTATTTGTTAATTTTAGGCTACAGTAGAACATAGAACGATGCACTTCTTCACGCCAATGATTAACTGCAAACAATATAAAATCAAGCTGATCTCTTAGACATAGTACGTTTATTATCAACATACAACGATATTTATCGAGTCTTTATTATTTTATCAAGACCATCTAATCAGCATCTAGCTGATTTTTAGTTCATTATTAGTCGGTTTTTGAGCATAAGTAGGACCAGAGAATGGCACAAGTGCCACTATGATGTATGCAATATTGAGCGTATCACATAGTGATGCAGAATAAAGATGAGCCAGCTACACATTAACAAAGGTGTATTTTGTTTAATATATGAACGCCACTTTGATACTCATGAATTCCATGTTCTAGGATAAGGCGAAAATGCACAACAGTATTTTCCTTATCTCGCTCATCCTAAGCAGTGTTATTTTCTTTTAAATCTTGCTACCTCTAATCATTAGACAAGTTATTTTTTTCTCTTTACATATCGAAGAAGCTACTGTGGCAAGCAAATCAATTGCCAACAAAGAAGAATTGATACCATCAGTAGAGACACATGATCAATCTAGTAGTTAACATGATGTAATTGTATAAAATTAATGCATCCAAGCTGGAACACATGTTCAAAACAGTGTGGCAAAACACGTTGTACATACACTGGCTATACATAGTTACATACCCTCGTTGGCACACAAAACCAAACGTTGCCTGTATGAAATAAACCACCAGAGAGAGGATTAGAAGAACTCCCTTCCAAGAACGAACAGGGTGAAAATCAGGAAGTTCTGTAGCAGACAGCTCAACAAAACCACCATCGAGAGAAGGGCCACCAATCTGGCTGTATAACACACATGTAAAGAAATAAATTATATTAAGAAATAACTAATTAACAATATACCATCAAACACATCGGCAGCGGTCGTTCCCTCAACCAAATCTCACGTCAACGTCAGGCAGAACATCTGAAGGTCAAGAACCCAGGACAGCGAAGAAGGAACCAACACCAAGCAAGGGAAAAATAGCAGCCGGAAAAGCATGTGTAGCGAGGTACAGCGGGTGAACCGTGTATAGTAGAAGGCAAAGCGTGCAATGACGGAGCAGCAGAAACCGCATAGGTAGAGGAAGGCACAGTGGGTACGGATGAAACTGAAGAAACAACATGCCCAGCCAAAGAATTGTGGAAGCCCACCTAAAAAGACCCTTGCTAATTTATCTCACTATGGGAAAATTCATTTTTCTATTGAATAAACAAAAGCATAGGAATTGGTCGGTATCGAGAACAAACGGAAAAACAGCACCCATTCATCTCCCAAAGATTCCCAGGAATACAGTCAGACATATCATAATTGCGTATCCAACAGAAAAGAAAATACAAACATTCTTGCAATACAATCAATTGGATGCTTGCCTAGGTGAATTTTCTGCCCTTTAGGAATATTTTGAAAGAAAGTACTACCTCCTTTTCAAGGCTTAAGGCCTATATTTTTTTTGAAAAGTCAAACTATGTTAAGTTTGACCAAGTTTTTACCAAAAATTGTTGATATACAAAATACATAATCAATATCATTAGATAGATAATGAACTATATTTTCATATGATATATACAATATATCATATTTGTTGATAGATTTTTCTAGAAGTTTGGTCAAAGTTCAGATGGTTTGACTTTTCAAAAATAATATAGGCCTTAATCCTTGAAATGGAGGTAGTATGTAAGAAAGAGTTAAAGGGAGAAAAATAGAGCTACCCAAGTCTTTCTATCCAGGCCTCTAGGTCATGATATTCTTCTCTCTTAACTTTGTGGAAGACCATATGCATCAACTTCTTGAAGCTTCTCATGCATCTGTAAAGGCTTTGCTTGAAAAAAATTGAATGCAAATCCAATTGTGCAGCACCCAGCAGTCAAAGCCACTGATGTAGTAATTTCCATATGGAAAGGAAAAGCCAAAAAAATAATAATGTTGCTATAAACAAAGTTGTATTAGTTCTGAAATCTAGTCACAGATATTTCCAGCAAGTCCAGGAAAACTGAAATTACAGGAATGAAAGATCTATTTTCTCTATCTTCAGTTCACTGCACAAGATGCATGTATAACGTTCCAAAGAGGGACTCTTGCGCTGGAGCAGATCTCATGTATTATGCATATCCCAAGTAAAAACCAGAAAAATGTGTTTAATTCACTGCATGAGTTCCATAATTGAGAACTTGTATTGATAACTGAGTGGACAGTGAGAACTTTATACACCTTGTACTAAAACCTTAGTTCTCCATTTATAAGGCCAAGTGTCACTCCCTATAGCAGAATAAAAAATTGGTATTGACCAAAGGCTTTGTCTGGAAGGGGTAGTAGATGAATAACATCACTGTTATCACAGTTGAAGACCTGCTGGACAGAAAAACTTTAAGAAAATTTACTGTCTTCTCTACCTGAAGTGCTAGTGTCCAAGGTTAATAGAACAGAAACTCAAGTTGCTCATGTTCTAGCAAGGTTAGAGAAAATCACTACACACGAGATGGGGAGCAGACCTCTTCTAACAGAAGCACGGTATTTTTGAATGAGTTTCCACTTACGACCATACACATCAGCTCTTGCAACAGGCAAGAAAGGATTACTTGCGATTCCCTTACTACCATACACAACAGCTCTTGCAGCAGACAAGAAAGGAGTACTTTCGACTGCAGAAATATAGACAACAACACAAAAGCAAATCGACAGATAATTTGTGTACTGTTCCACATATAATCATGAATAATTACCTATTAAATTACCATAAAAGATCGTCATTATATGTGATATATTTCTATGGTCCAATTTTCTTTGAAGTTTACTATATGAAACAATCTTTTCGTTCAAACGTCAGAGAAAAATTAATTTTTACCTATGTGAAGCCAGGCACTAATAGAAGTGGCAAAGCAAAAAATAGCAAGAAGTGCAATTTTGATCTTCTGAAGTTATGTTCTAATTGAAGAGTTTGAGCAACAACAAAGAAAATCGGCAAGTTGCCATCAGTTTAATTAATCTAAAAAGATGTACAGTTCCAAAAATAACCCACAGATTAAATTAGAGCAGGTTACAAAATGAACAACTATCTTACCGAGTGTAGATATACAAATTTCTGTAGAACTTTAAGTAACAATTAATCACCTTGTAGACCTAAGGACCTAATTTAAGTACCAAGGGAGATTTAAACCTGCAGTGCTGCATTGACAAATCATATTGAAGAAAAAAAAGGTTCCTCCACATGTGTTTTTTGCTTAATGAAAGAAAGCACAACTCTAGGAAGTGGAAATTATTCTACAACTGCTAAAGTGAGTAAATGTCACGTACTGAAACAACCCGTACTGGGTAAATATCATCCAAGATCGCATGAAAAATTATATTCAACAGATAAGGCTCATTTCATACTATAGGAAAGAAAATCAAACGTACCTAATAATTAATCGAAAATCAATCATATGTAGTATGCACCTTCTTTTTTGGCGGCAGTCAACAGTATGTTGCTGAAAAATTCTTTTGTAATCAAATTTTTTTTAGACACCTTAGGGAACTCAGCAGCACGGAGTAGCAACACTCGCCTCGCCTTGCCTTTCGATGATGATATTGACCCAATAGCAAATAGTACTGAGGTTATTCAAACTCCAGTCTTTCCCATCCAAATTGCACATTAAATTTCGTCGGCTGGAATAACAAAAGAAGTGGCCGCAGGCCACCATATATATGAACAAAATAAATATTTGCAACGTCTTGTGTTTTCACCGGCGTGGGAAGGAAGCAATCAGATGCACCAACAATTTTATCTTTACTGCAGCATCACCCAGAATGACGAAGATGTTGCGCATCAGGCGAGGAGCCTCCACCTGCTAAGTCGCTGGGAGGAGGACTCGGCGCACAATATGGTTCATGATGCATTGGAAGAGGGCACACATGTATGAGCACTTAATACAAGGACCAGTCTCTGTATCCTCCATTGGCATAAAAGGACCAGATCAACCATTTGCCATACTACGAGATACATACGGAAGGAATAAATCGCCAGTCCGAACTGAAAATAAAAAGAGGGCAAGCAAATCCCATGAAACAGAACTCGGCGCAAGCAGTAAACATACAAAGAATGAGAAAATGTCCCAAACGAAACTGGAACAGCTACATTACCAGCACGCTTGCAACCATGGCGACCACGCTCAGACTCCACAGAAGCAGGAGAACAAACAGACCCGGAAGGAACACCATGTGACCCAAGACGACGATGACCGGATACACCAGAATAGGAAGAAGAAGCATCTAACGCAGCAGATGCTGTGACACAACAAGTTTTATCAGAACAAACATCAATAGGAACAAAAAGTAACAGAAATCAAACCAGAACAAAAATACAACCAGCACGCTTACAGCCGCGCCGACCACAGGGAAGCTGCACAGGAGCATGAGAACAAACAGGGTCAGAAGAAGAACCAGCCGGCCCTAGACGGCGTCGAACGGACGCATCAGACTGAGAGGAAGAAGCATCCCAGGTAGTAGACGCTAGCAACAACTACAAATACTCAACAACCTGGCCAATAAACCCATGAATAACTAAACTAAAAAGACAAAACAAAAAGCACTACCAGCTCGCTTTCGTCCATGACCACCTCGACTCCCTTGCGTAGGCTGCATCTAAAAAAGAATAACCATAGAACCACTAGGTAACAAGGGAAAAAGCTATAGAAAACAAAACCACAGCACAGAAAAAAAAAGGATGCCAACAAGAACAATAAACAACAAATGGAAACCCGAATTCCATGACATGAATATAAGTCACAATAAGCATAACAAAACCTACTTTACAATTTTAAAGCACACCAGATTAGAAATTCAAAAAAGATTAAGGAATAGTATAAACTAAAACTCCGATGGAAACCCGAATTCCATAACATGAATAGAAGTCAAAATAAGCATAATAAAACCTACATTCCAATTTTAAAGCACACCAGATTAAAAATTCAAAAAAGATTAAGGAATAGTATAAACTAAAGGTCTGATGGCAAGTTAAACAGGAATAATAGGACCAAAAGAACAGAATTTTCCAATAGGTAATGAGATTCATGTACTGATGTCATCTCCCACTGAGCTATTCATTTAAATGTTTCACGGCGAAGATACAAATATACCCACCATAGCATAATAGGAAAGATTATACGCCACCGTAAAGACTACATTTCTATTTCCAATCCTATGAAAGCAGCATGTAACAGTAAACTTAAAGAAGAGTATAAACAAAAACCCTACTGGCAACTGAAACAATAGGCAATTGATAGTCTACATGTAGGATTTTGTAATATATGAGTTTAACACAGATCCAAAATAGCACAGTAAAGACTACATTTCTATTTCCAGCCCTACCAATAAACAACGAGATACATGTAACGAAGCCATCTTGCATTAGTTATTCAGTCATATATTTTGTGTAAATGATTCAAATATAACAGGCACAACGCAACAAGAAAGATTCTATGGCAGTCCAACAGTAACCCAACTATCTGGCATACAGAGTGCGTAACTCAGCTATTTGGACACTGGATAACAGTGTTGTGAGCTGCTGACCACTACAGACGGGACAAACACGAATACTTCAGAAATTATCACCCCCCAATCCAACAAAAAACAAATCAAGCGTCTCTATATCCGCAAGTACAATAATTCACATGACAACCACTTCATATCTTACATGTAGAATTTCACAAGTAAATGTTCACCATCATATCTCACAGAAAACCAACGGCCGATGCTAATCCCGTAGACCCCACACCAAGAGAATCCAAATGCATCTAGGAATCTAGGAAAAGGACCAAAAAGCAGAATAGATCGGTAGCAAGCAACCTGTCAAGAAGAACACATATACAGCATAGAAACGAATCGACAGAGTAAAGACAAATGCAGCTGCGCCAAAAGACAGAGGGAAAGCGAGATCCTCAACCGGCCAGCCAACAAACAGGAGGGAAGCCACAATTCCCCAACGAATTAGATCTCATTAAGAAGATAAGGTAGCGCCGTTGTTCCCCAACAGCAGACCTGCTCGCACGCACAGCAACCGCCACAACGCCATGCAAAGAAACAGAAACAAATCCAAATGGCCAAGTAGAAGAGGGGAGAATGAGGAAGCTAAAAAACCAGCAGAACGCGGCCGCGCCACCCGAAGCGGATGATCCTCCAAATCCGGAGCCAAAGCAGCGAAACTACACACAGAAAAAAACGAATTTAGACGGGGCAGCACAGATCTATCCGGTCCGCCACCACAGAATCCACCATACCCAAAACTCCGAGATCCCAAAGCAGAGATATGGAAACACCGGCGGAACAGAGCGAAACGAGAAGAGATGACTGAGACAAGCCAGACACGCGGCGAACGCGGAGGAAGAAACCGACCATCAAACCGCCAGACTTTGAGCCCCACCATCCAGTATCAAACGCGGAAACGAAACGAGTCCAAACGACCCACTGACAGGCGGGATCAAGCTGAGGACGCACCACAGCTCAAAGAAACGAGGGAGTATAGGATTAGAGGGATTACCTGGAGTTTTTTATTTGAAACAAGGAGTTGCAAAGTCCAATATGTCAATTAAATACATGCATCATGATTTGAGAAGACGTGATATTCACTGATTCTAAGTTTCTAACCATCTCATATCAGGAAAGTTCTTCTTGAGGTTACTTAGAAACTTACTAAAGGCACCTGGTAAGATATTTTAGACGAGGATGTGAAATGTTATTTATGGATGAGTAACCGGAATTCCATGAATATAAAGTAATATGCTTCCTCGATGTACAATTGATTGATTTTTCTTTACATCAACATTTTTTATTGTGTAATTTGGTGCATAATAGTGGCAGAAAATCAAATGTAATCCAGTAAATATAAAACTGAATCGACAAAGATGGTGGGGAAATCAATCGGACACTGAGAAAAATATATTATAGAAGGCATAAACTACAACACAATAATTGTAGAAGACAGAAAGTCAATATTTTCTATAGCAAGAAATCTCTGTTTTTTCATAATACGATGTTGTTCCATTACTAAGTGTTTATTTGTAACAATTCGACCAGAGGACATGCAATGTATACACTATTTCATCTAGCCTCTTTGAAATTTGGAGCTGGAGAATCTGTGCCCATTGCCCTGTTTGTCTAAAATATGTAAATTACTGCAACATACTTTATTCTTGATTGAAATCACGACCTCGTTCTTTCCCAATATTTTGACAGAGTTGTGCTCCACGATTCCTTACCCGTGCTAGCATCCGTATATTTGGTTTACTAATTGTATTTATATTAGTTTCATACCAAAAGAATTTCACAATTTTTATTCCTCAAACACAAATACATCGTACAATTTTATTCTTGCTTTTGTGCACAATTTTTTACTAAGACTAACCTATGAGATGATTGTGTTACTTTAATTTTTATGTAGGAAAACAAGTATATAAAATGTTGGTGTAGTCTCCTGTTTATGAGCTTGAAGCTAAATTAGCTTAGAAATTGAATAAGGTATATTGTTATTAAATATTTATGATGTAATTGTATGCATTAGTTGACACGTGCATTGCACGTGCACAATTACTAGTGAAAGTAATGAAAGAGATTGTCAAACGTAACAGACAAAAAATATATTTACTAGCGCATAGATACGTACAATGATAATTTTTTTTTTATGCGAAACACAGTACAACACAGGCGCTCACATACACACGCATACACTCACCCCTATGAACGTACACATGCACACCCTATTCCTATGAGCACCTCCGAAATACTGAGCCGGCGGGTCAGGTCTTGAGATTGACGAAGTCACCACGGGCGCCTCGCTATCGACGGGAATGTCGCCTCCCACTGAAAAATATTCCGTCAAATATGAGAAACACCAATATCAAACCTGGGGTTTGAACTCTGGTGGGCTGGGGGTACAACCACCCACCTAACCATCCAACCAAGTGTTGGTTCTCACGTACAATGATAACAGAGCGGAGGGCTCTGTTAGCAACTAAAAACTTGATACGTACAATGATATAAGTTACGAGATTATGCAGGATTATACATGAACGATCTTTTTTGTTATTAATTGATTTTCTGATGAATTTATTTAACGAAATAAACATCATAGATACACTAGTAAATCTAACCACATGCGACAAAATAGACATATCTAGTAGATTTGTATATAGATCAAATACTAGTACAAACAGAGAGCAAAGTAGGACATACATATTGACCCGAAAGGTCACCATTGTAGCGTTGTTGTAGTGGCCATGGTATTGAAGGTGATGTAGACGTTCGTCGATGTAGAGCAAGTAGACAAACAGTCGGTGGAGATGTAGGTGAACGAAACCGAACAGTCGTGCCGAGAAGCTCCCCCGAAAAACCTTATCGACCTTTTCTTACTGTTCATTGGTAATTTCTCGAACCTCCTCACTAGGGATTAAAAAAAGGATTGGTACTATCTGAAGAATAAACCGATGTCGAAATTCATGTCATTGTACTTAAGGGCTTAAGGCTTACCATGAGTATTTAAATTTACAACGTGTCAGGATACATACTCAAGTGGGATCGATATCAAATGCTCACGTGGATGTATGTATAGATATTAGGATGTGATTTCCATATAAATGTTATTCGTACTTGACTGCCATGATGTTTTTATATGGGAGCGACTGGTGCTCGGGCGACTGAGGTGATGTCCGGCTGACTTTTTGTGTTTTTTGATATGCGTTGGTTGGCCTGTTACACACAGCCTGCTGCTGATCCATTTTCAGCTACACATGGCCTGCTACTAATTCTTTTTTTTCACTTACGTATTTCATGCAAGTGAAGAATGGTTCAGTTAGACACAACTTTTGACTCACTTGCAACTAAAAAAATCTTAGTTGCAACATACTTGCAACTGGAAAATATGAGTTTCAACCTAGTTGTAACTTCCATGCTAACATGTATCACGTTGAAAATATATCGGTCAAGAACTTTTTTCTCAATTGCGATCCACTTGCCACTGGAAAAACTCAGTTGCGGCCCATTTACAACTGAAAAAACTCAGTTGCAACCAACTTGCAATTCTCATGCTAACATGAGTCATGTCGAAAATCCACCGGTTGGGCACAATTTTTCTAACTTGCGACTCAGCTTGCAACTAGAAATACTCAGTTGCAATCCGTTTGCAAATGGAAATTCTAAGTTGCAACTAATTTACAATTACCGTGCTAACACGAATCACAACGCAAATCCGGCAGTCATCAACAAATTAGTTGCAACCTACTTGTAACTAAAAAAACACAATTGCAACCCACATGGAACTAAAATATCTTAGTTCCAACCCACTTGCAACTCTTATTTTTCTCAGAAACTCAGCTACGACGCACTTGGAACTGAAAATTTTCAGTTGTACCTCATGTGCTTTCAGTCGCACACAGTGTGTACTTTCTTTTTTCACTCACACACCAAGTGTCACAGTACGTCAATTGCACATTGTGTGTACGTAATTATCTCTAGATTGCATAATGCATGTAATAAAAACTCGATTCGGCACAGAGGCTCTATTACACCATCTTATATTTTGAAAAAAGTCAACAATGGTCAAACATGCCACCCAGCAAGAAAAGAACAAAGGAAAAGCCTCTGTCCGCTTCACTCTCTAACTCTCGCTCTTCTCTATCTCAGCAAAACATATGAACCCACAAAAAAAACAACACAAAAAGCCCACACATGGGGGCAGCAACTAACAGACCAGCAAAAGCTGTAGAAAAAGCCCACACCGAGAGGCTTGCGCGAGCTCCAACTCAACAAAGACACGCTCGCGCGGAACAAAAAAACAGCCCACAACAACACACTCGTGAAAAAAAAATCACACGAATCTTGACTCATGAACATCGGACAGCTGGAACGTAAGTTCTCAGTCGACTGAGAACTAGCAATTCCGTTTTTATATTTATCAAGTGTTTTTCACATTTGTGCTTATTATTTTGTGTCGCCTTATTTCTGAGAAAGATCAAGTAAATCCATAAACTTCGTTGGAAAATTTAGTTTGGCACATGGGAGCATATGCTCCAGTCACAAAAAAATTGAGCAAAAATTTAAAACTTGTCGTATGCATTTGCAGACGAGTACTTTTTTTTGCGTGTGAACTTGGAGAGCTTTATTCAACAGAAAGCATTCGCAGGACAATCCGCCAACAGGCAGCTAACCAGGAAGCTTGGAGGTCCTTCAATCCAGCTTTCTGTCCTGTCAACGCAGACGAGTACTGCTATGCGTCCGACGTTTGGTGTACGACATACGTACGACGCATTATTAGGGCCGTCCGATTATACGAAGGCAACCAAAGCTCCCGGATGAGCAATTCCTACTTTATAAACAAGGATCGGACAAGGATTGTACACGTTTTGTCGTACGGAGAGCAGATTCGTTTTGTCATTCCAACAATTCAATCAATCAATAATAACAACTCTCCAACAAGTATAAGTGAAAAACAAGAGAGTTTAACATCAACAACTAGCTGCTCTAAACAAGATAAAAGCTAAAAGCGAGAGCTTATTAGTAAACAAACAGTAGCCAAGAATACTCAACAAGATATAAGCGAAGTAAAGGAGTATTCAAACGAAAAAGTGAAGTATGTCTCTCTCTCACACAAATAGAGCTAGGATCCAACATGAATATGACCAGTAAACAAACAAAACAAAATTTAAAGCAAAACAAAAAGACGCTCCAAAAATAGCATATAATATGTAAAGTGATAAAAACTTAGTTTAAACCAAACGACCTGATGGTTGTCGATAAAGAGAGGGGATGTCTTGGGCATCCCCAAGCTTAGACGCTTGAGTCTTCTTAATTTCTTCAGAGGGATGCCATAGGGGCATCCCCAAGCTTGAGCTTTTCTCCATTATTCATTACCTCGCATCACCGTGTCGCTTGAAACTTAAAAACTTCCTTCACACATAACTTCTCATCAACTAATTAAAGTGGTTAGTACTCATTAAATAAAATCCACTTATGTGCTGCAAGGACAAATTGCAAAAACTTAATTTAACATTAGCTACTGTATACTAAGCCTTTGTGACACCTTTCCACAAAAATAAACCACAAAGAAAGCTCGTATGAGAGACAACGCAAAGTAAGCCAGAATCTGTCAAAAACAGAACAGTCTGTATAGATCTATTTTTTAGAGGCACTTACGTAGCTCAAATAAGAAAAATTAAAATTAATAAAAGATAGATAATAGTATAAAATTTGCTGTAAAAAAGTTGCAGAAAAATATCACGCTCTGGCGATTTTAAAGATTTTCTACAGTGAGGCGCACAGAATCTGTTTCTGGACAGCAAATCAACACCTCGCACTTTCAATTCATTAGAGTCTACCTCTTGGCACAAAAAAGAAAACAAAAGGATACAAAGGAGTTGATACGGAGGCAACAATATCCTTTATTCAAGAAAAGCAAAAAAAACTGAAAGAAAAAAGAAAATGGGTTGCCTCCCAATAGCGCTTTTCTTTAAAGCCTTTTAGCTAGGCCCAGTAATTTCAATGATGCTCACATGTGAATAAGTGTTGAAACGCAAGGGGGAGCATCATGAAGCAAGTATCAAACACTTTTAAGTCTAACCCACTTCCTATGCATAGGTATCTTATAAGCAAATAAATCAATGAAGCACAAAGTATTGAGCATAAGAGGGAAAAACAAGAGCAACTTCACAACTTTTAGCATAAAGAGAGGTGTTTTAGTAACATGAGGACTCCAACAACCATATTTTCCTCTCTCATTATAATTTTCAGTAGCATCATGAACAAACTCAACAATATAATTATCACTTAAAACAGACTTTTCATGATCTACAAGCACATAATTTCGGTCCATCTCAAAAATAATAGAATTGAACCCACTTTCAATAGCATAATAATTTTTATCATCAAGTAACATAGGACCATCATAAAGAGATTTATCATAGATTCTTTCTAAGCACAACTCCTCGTTATCACGCATCTCAATGGTTGTATTAAATAAAGGATTATCATAAGATTTATCAATATAGCACAGATTATCATATATAGCAAGATCATCTTTATCAAAAAGAGATATTTCAAAATAATCGATAGGATCATAACATTCATACTCCTTTGGTGAGGCAGGAGGACAATCAAATAATGTATGAGTTAGAGAGTTACTCTCATTAGAAGTTAGCTAGAGATGGGTAGCTACTCCATTCTTCCTCCTTTTGTTCGTCACTCACATCCTCTTTTTCATCCAATGATCGAGCTTCCAATTTCAGCAATTTCTTCTTCCATAGTCTCCTGCATGGCATTAGTCTCTTCTTCTGGGGGAGATAAACCCTTAAGATATTCAGTAATATAACCATTATCATCTTTGTAATTATCCATGCAATAATTAAGTATATCAAAACTTTCAGATTTATAAGGAGCATCATCAACATTTTCAAGCAAAGAATTAATTTCATAAGCACCCTTCCAAGCAACAAATTATTCAATTTGTTCCACATCATAAAAATCATAGTTTCCCTTAGCATAAGATGCTAAGGTTTCATTATCATTGCAAGCACATTGGAAAGGAAGGTGTTCAAAATTCAAGCAACATAAAGATTCATCACAACAATAAGATATGTCATATTTAAAGCATAAGTCTCTAGCATAATTGTTCAGTTGATTTATTATTTTCCATAAGTGTATCCCCTTTTTCAGACAAGTGGTATTGCTTATAAAATTCTCGTTGTTCCTCCATGAACCCGCCTTGCCAATAAGATCTAGTTTAAAGAAGTTAACCATTGATAGCAATAACAATAAAGAGAGTAGAGAAAGTGTATACTTCCCAAGTGAACCAATAAGTAGAGCTATGGCTCCCCGGCAAGGCGCCAGAAAACTCTTGATATCCCACAAGTATAGGGGGTCGCAATAGTCTTTGCGTGTAGTACGACCCAATTTATTGATTCGACACAAGGGGAGCCAAAGAATTCTTAGAGGTCTTCGCAACTGAGTTGTCAATTCAGCAACACCTGGAGAAGCACGAGTAACACAAGAGGGGTGAAAGTAGCAGCAATTTGAAAGCAGTAGTAACAGTAACACGAAAGCAATGATGGTGGAAAATGGACCGGGGTTCATAGTTTCACCAGAGGTAACTCTCTTAAGCAAATAATCATGCATTGGGTGAATAAATTACAGTTGGGCAATTGATAAATTGCACTAATTAATTATGACAAAGCATTCAAGTCTATGAATCATACGTAGGCATGTGTTCCGTATATAGTTGTATCTACTCGCCATGAGAATTCGCACAACATCTTTTGTCCTACCATCCGGTTTCTACCGGGCCAATTAAGGAACATATGGTAATTAAGGTGCTCCTTTTAATAGAGCACCGGAGCAAAGCATTAACATTTAGTGAACACATGTAATCCTCAAGTAACTAACCATCCCCATTGATGTCCACGTTTCTGTCACTCGCGGTCGCCGGTTCCGTACTAGTAACAGGTACATGCAACTTGTAGATACGATCTAAGCAACAATTATATTTATGCAAACATAACGTGCCCAAATCTAAGATCATGCCACTCGTGCACTAGTGACAAGCATTAAGCATAACAACATTGCAGCAACAACAATTTATAAATATAAATAATCTGATCATAACGTGGCAATCCATCGGATCCCAACAAACACAACGCCGATTACATAAAGGTGATCTTGATCATTTAGGGCAGCTCACAAGATCTAAACATGGTAGCACAAGGGGGAGAGAGTACCAACTAGCTACTGCTACAAATCCGTAGTCCACGGGGGGGACTACTCACAACTCATCTCGGAGGCAGCGATCGCGGTGGAGATGGCTCCGGGGGCCAATCCCCGTCCCGGTAGGGTGCCGGAACAGGATCAATCTGGCCCCCGAAACTTGTCGGCGATGGCGGCGGTGCTCTGTTCATATTTGCGAAAATCCTTCGGGGGTTAGGGTTTTTTCGTCAGGACTTAATTTATAGGCGTCGGAGGCGGCCGAGGGGGTGCCTGAGAGGCAGAGGCAGCCTGCACACATGGGTGCAGGGGGGCCGCGGCTGGTACCCGCCCCAGTCCTGTGGGCCTCCCCCGGGGTTGCCCTTCTGGCTTCGGTCCTCATTTCTTCAATAAAAAATCGTCGTAAATTTTCGTCCAATTCCGAGAATATTTCCAGAAGTAACTTTCTGCAACAAAAATAGGACAAAAACAGGAACTGGCACTGGATATCTTATCAATAGGTTAGTCCGACAAAATGCATAAAAATAATGTAATATGATATTAAAAACATGTGACAACATCACAAAACTAGCATGGATTAATAAAAAATTATAGATACGTTTAACACATATCATGAAGCTGCACTGGTACGTGTAGATACCTTGGAGGCGTCGTGTACCTCGACACTAGATTGTGGCATCTTTCGCATGGAGATATTCTTCGCGGTTGGTAGGTATAAACTAGCTGCGGGAGTCAGCATCGACTACTACTTCAATGTCGTTGTCATCAGTATGACATGTTTCCTGCACCTCGATAGTGATCTTGGTTTGACATACGTGTAACAATTTTTTTGTTTTATAGCACGTTTCCCAACAGTGGTATCAGAGTGGCATAGTTGCGAGTACGAGTATGTAGAGGTTATATGATCACTGTTGGTCTACGTTGGGTCGATGCCTACACGCAATGACTCTTCCGGCAAGCTGCCCAGATCCAGCTCCTGTGAGATGGACATGGAGGCTTACCGCTACGTAGTTGCGGAATGCTCAAGGCAGCGCGTCGGTACATGAAGTGCAGTCCTAGTACCTCGTCTCGGACAGCTCCGCCTTGCTCCGGTCATGATCCAGTGAGCCAAACATATGGCTACTTTATGGGTTGTACACACATACGAGGTGGAGCATAGGCGGTGAGCTGCTAGGTTAGGATCGCCAGGACAGGACGGTGGCGGTGGAGAAGATGGTATCCCACTAATGTGGGTTTGCTTCCACTCACTTGCTTGCTTTTAGCCTCCCCGTCGTTGCCTTTAGATAGGCGGTTAGGTGGCGGGCTACTGGCCTGCTGATCCACAAAACTTATGGCCCACGTAGCAAACCCTAGTCTGCACATGTCCCTGTGCCGACTCGAGTCTCATTCGGTCACACAACTGTCAGTCTGAAATATTTCCAGTTGGCTCCATCACTCTTAAGTGTGTGACCCTACAAGTTAGTTCAGATGGACACAACAAGAGCTACTTCTCTGACTTCTCGTCATGGCTCCGAATTGCTAAATTCCTTTGGCCGACTCGGTCCNAAGGCCTCCCTAATGTTTTTATTCTTGTACTTGGACAACTTGTAGATGGATGGCGCAATGGTCTTTGGTTTGCATCCCTCAAGCCATGGGGCATGCCAAAATTTGGCAACCAACCCGTCACCCACCATGATGGTGGTGGCCGCATGGAAAAAGTCCATATCATCATTGTTGCACGGATTTTCCTAACTGATCCAAGCTCTAGCGGGGTCCTTCCAAGCAATCCAAGGCCATCGAAGCCGCAAGGCGCGTGCGAATTTTTCCATGTCGTGGATCCCCAAACCACCTAAATATTTTGGTCTGCACACCAGTTTCCAGTTCACTTTGCATTTGCCGCCTGTAACCGAGCTAGCACCGGCCCAAAGAAAATCTCTCTCAATCTTCTCAATTTTCCCTAAGGATTCCGCACTCATGGCCAAGGGGGTAATATCGTGAATAGCTTGCGATGTGAGGAAAGACTTAACGAGAGTGCAACAGCCAGCTATGGTGATGTCCTTGCCATTGGTGGCGTACCTTTTAGCCACCTTGTCTTATAGAGGTAGGAAATGCACACGTCGAAGACGGTGGACGGATAGCGGTAGACCAAGGTAACGCAGCGGGAAACCGGAACGAGAGGCTGGGAAGGAGCGCAAAATGTCCTCAAGCGGGAGCCCTCGCAACGAATTGGGGCAACGAGGGTTTTCTCGAAGTTGGTAACCAAACCGGTGACATTGCCAAAAGAGGTTAGGATACTTGAGAAGTGTTGGATTTCCTCCTTGACAGGCGCCATAAAGATGACCGCATCGTCGGCGTAAAGCGAGGTACGAATATAGGGCCCCCTGCCCCTCAGCTCGGAGAACAAACCACGCTCTATGGCGCTGTCCAAAATCTGCCCCACGGGATCAATGGCGATATCGAACAGGAGGGAGGACAGAGGGTCCCCCTACCTAAGCCCCCGTCCCAACTTAATTAGGTCCCCCGGCACGCCATTTAGAAGCACTCTGGATGATGGGTTGCGAGCCAATTGCGAAATCTGTCCGGAACGCCTCGACGTTGCAAAAGGTCAAGTAAATAATCCCAATGAACCGAGTCAAAAGCTTTCTTGATACCCAGTTTGAAGAGCAATGCCGGCGTTTTGCTGCGTTGAAGCCGACGCGCAAAGCCCCTAACCAACAAAAAAATTGTCATGGATGTTACGGTTCTTTATGAAAGCACTCTGGGACGGGGAGATAAACTGGCCCATAAACGGAGCAAGTTTGTTGGCCATCATCTTGAAAATAATTTTCGCGAAGGCGTGGATAAGACTGATTGGCCGGAAGTCCCCTATGGCATCAGTCCCATCCTTCTTAGGGAGAAGAATAATATTGGCCGAGTTTAGCCAGTGCAGGCCATGAGCATGCAGGTCCGAGAAATGGTTGATGGTAGCCAGGATGTCGACCTTGATTGTATCCCAACAACTCCTAAAGAAGGCTCCGGTGAAGTCCGTGTGTTTGTTCTGATATCACGTAAAACTTCACGTACCGAACCAGTTCAACCAAAAGTACAAACAGATCAGAAAAAGGATGGCAATGGATTTATATTTCAGCACAGCAATATAAACCATCCGAACATTACATATTTATTCATGGTGTTTCAGGTGTTAGACACGATACACATTTAATTAAATGGTGATTCAGGATTGTCTCTATTGACTTGCATTTCCATGTTCGACATATTTCTTCATGGTACTTCAGGTGCTTCACTTTTCCATGGTGCTTCCGGGCTAAAATAAATTGTTCACCTAATACAAAATATTCTCCTCCCCGATTTGTTTACAGTCGATCGGCAGCTATGAGAGACCATCGTGCCGGGCAGTAGTACTGATCCCGCGATCCCCAAAACCGTCGCCGTCATCCGGAGTCCACGGCCACGCTGACGTCCGGCACTGCAGGGAAAGACTAACCACCGGTTCAGAAAACAAAATGGAGGCGTCCATTTCATCCACAGGCCGCAAACCGTAACTTAATCCTCCAGTTGCGATTTTGAATCATCCATCCCATCCGCCAGCAAAGTTCCCTTTTTGCATGCTCGATTCGATGATTGATTACCCTTGTGGTGTGGCTGCTTCCGGCGCCATGAGAGCTGCTCTGAGTAATATATGCCGTGTTCAGAGACTCTAGAAACATATCTTATGATATTGGGGGTCTTCGTTGACTTTGGATTAAGCAAGGTTTTCTCGTCGTTCCAGTACGCCTACGGCATGGCCTGACATGATCATCATGGAAAGAGTATAGAAACTTCAAGTTTCCGGTGCGTTTTGGCCTCTGCTTCCATTGGATGAGACACCGGCAGTCTGTCTGTCATGTCCTGCGCGAGCCATCAGCGAAACTGTACTGTTGGTGTTTCTGTCAATTATATAGAGTATACTTGGCGTTTTTGTACCGAGCTCACATGCTACTCTTATTTTTAACGAAAATAAAAAAATAAAACATTATGAAAAATTCTGAAAACATTTAGAGGCGCACATATATGCATTGTTCATATTCGTGCAAAATTTCGGAATGAAAAGAAATTTCCTGCGCTCTGTACAAAAAACACAAAATGAGTGGTCAAAATATATTAAAAACACGTTTTTGAAAACACTGATTTGTCTTTTTTGCACGGAGCGCAGGAAATGTCTTTTCATTTCGAAAAAATTCACGAGTGTGAACAACTCATATGTGTTGCCTCCAATTGTTTTCAGAATTTTTCATAATGTTTTACTATTTTTTATTTTGTCAAAAAAGCCAGGAGCATGTGATCTCAGGTGCTATTGTGAATTTCCCGTATACTTGTCACAACTCTTCGACTAATACTTGCAGTACCTCTCAAGAGAAAACGCCATACGTACTTACATGCCGTATTAGTCCAACTGTTTCATCATCTAGGCACGCTTCATCATCGAAGAGGCCAGTTCAAGACTCCCAACCTCAAGAGAAGATCATTAATTTGTGTGATGATATCTAGCTGTTTTGTTTCAAAAAGGATATAAGTGTACCTGTTCCCGGTCGGATCTTAAAACTGTGGTGGCTGGCTCCACCTGCCATCGCGAAGAATCTATTGGATGACCCCGAAGGGACATCGCGAAGAATCTAATACCATCGATAACACACAGGCGTAGGTTTCGCAATGGGAAGAGGATTCACTGTGCTTTGAGGTTTGTGTGTATGTGCTTATGTCAGCGAAGCCTCGCCGTCACCACCCGCGTAGTGGCGGCGGCTACCAGCCTTCATAAGAGTGGCATGGGCCGGCGGGTCCAACCGTGGCTCACTTCGTACTCCGCGTTGCGCGGCTGGGATGATTCGCTCTTTCCATGGGCCTTAAATTTTTTTTGTCCTCGAGATCTTTATGGGCTTGCATTGCATCGTTTGCCACACTCGTGGGCAGGGCTACTTTGTAGTTGGATTTCTGCCCAGTTGACTAAACCCTACGATTTATTTAGGATACAAACGACGAGATAACCAAAAACAAACATGGCCATAAGGTCTCCGGCAATGCAAGTATGATAGATTAAATATCATGCACTATGATTCTAGTAGAATTTAAATACTCTCCGATCCATAAAAATTAAGTGTCGCTCATTTTGTACTAAGTTAGTATAAACTTTGTACTAAGTGGACGACACTTTTTATGAAACGGAGGGAGTATGAAAATTCCCTAAAAAAATGAAGATCCTAATAAAAATATGTAGTAGCAATGAATCACGTGTAAGTCCGGATATGAGTTACCTTCATGTCGATTAAAAGTTCCAACGTAAATAACAATGCTTCATATTCGGCTTGATTGTTTGTGCAGTAATACTTCAGTTGGCAAGCAGTTCTAAACACAGTACGGTAGGGAGCCATCAAGGTATAGCTTCCACTGTAGTAAATAAATTAGGTCCACATCAAGGGTGTGTTCGGTTGTGTGGCTATCAAAAGTCGGTTGTGAATACCTCCAACCATTCGGTTGGGGTAGCCATTTTTCCTGTTTGGTTGAGTGGGTTTGGTTAGCCATATTTGTGTTTGGTTGAATGGCTAAAAAGTGGTTAGATACCACCATGTTTGAGTTTGGTTTGAGAGATGGAGAGATGGATGGGGTGATATGGTTACCTCACAATATGATGGTGATAATACCTCGTGACATGCATGAGATTTTGGTAATATAGATCAATTAAAGTATGATGATCCGAATACAATGAATCAAATTGAATTAAAAATTAACTATATGTCCCACTAGAACGTATGAACAAAAAATGTTCAATATCATCTGCGGTGACCCAGCACACCACTGCATATTGTAGTGTACAAGTCGTTGACATAACACCCACGGAAGGACTTATCCGTAAATATTACATCCCTCAGAGTAGTACAACAGAAACATTGCGGGTCCACTTTATTACACATTGCTAAATCCAGAAGTGCACAAAAACTTCAACGTCTTCCTCCGACATGGGAGGAATTTCAACTACGGTACGGTTGACCGTGGTCAACTTATTAACGATAGAAAGAAGTAAACTAAGAACCATAGGGCTCAACAATCTAAGTAGTACTAGTCTAGATTTGTTCGGTCGGGTTCCTAAAGTAGGAGACTAAGTCTCGGTCTCCTTATCATCGCCTCCATAAGCAAGCAGGTAGTCGACGCCTTCCACTCCTCCGGACAGATCAGGTTCCTCGTAGTACACCTCGTCCTCGTGGTAAGCTCCATAGCTCTCCTTGATTGCCTCCTCAAAGTCTAAGCATGGGGTCAAATGGGAAAGGGTGAGCAACAACGTTACTCAGCAAGTTCTGAATATATACTGTTGATGAGTAGCTTGGTCTTCTGGCTAACTGACAACCTGCGTCTTGTGGCTAGCCTGCTCCTCCTCGCTGCTTCAATTTTCCTAGAGTGTATAGTTCTAGCTGCAAGATGTGTTGTGGCTAATGTTCTTGATGATGAACATTTTCAGAGATATGTGTGATGTGCTTGGTTGTGTTGTACCTTGTGGATTCGGCTGGCTGCCCTATTTATAGGGTTTTTGGGTGAATTTGGTGGTGACACCAGGATAAATTGCATGTGCGGTGTAAGCTGCTTACAGTGACCCTTCTTCTACCTCGAGCTGCCTCTTTTTCACTATTTTAAAGAGGTTCCTATCCTCTGGAGGATGAATTTCTGTGCCTGGCCATTGTTTACTCCTCTGTGGCTAACTCTTCCACCTCTTTGATCCTATCCTTGCTTTGGCCGGCTGTTCTTATTCATTCAGGTTATGAACTGGTTCAAGTCCATCCATTTGGGTTATGAGATGGATTCAAGTCCACTTGTGGATGAATATCAGCTAGGATCCTTGCGCAGGGAGTTATCCCTCCACATCACTTGATCTTATCAAATTCCTGCCGACTGCTGCTATGTAATGTGGTTATGAACTGTTTGGCATCCCTCTGTTGCCTTAGGGCTGATGTAAACTTGATGGATTCGGGTGGCTTTGCTGTTGGGCTAAGTTTTGATTGGGCTGAGGAATAATTTGTGATAGTGGGCTAAAGATCTTTGGGTCCATTTACCAATCAATGGTAAATGTGACACCACAAAATAATAAAGGTTGGTTTAAGAATTATATTTGGCAGAGATGAGTTATTCTGTCCCATTGTTGCCTTTGGAAAAAATAGGAGATGATCATGCTTTAACCAGCTAGTCCCTCAAGGTTGCCTAAGTTTTATTGCTGGTACTGCCTTTGCCCCTTTTACATGCTGAAATGCATGCTGAGCATGATCAAGTTGCCTCTAGCTGGATATTTGATTTGGTGGTGTATTTGAATTCATATGTCAGCTCCAATTCATGGAGTTTGGCAATCTGCTAGATGTTAAAGCAACAGCCAGTACTAATGTACTTGGCTACATTTCTAACACTAACAAATTCTTTTCTTTGTGAGTGATGTTTATTTTGCAGGTTTGGAGCTTCTAAAGATTAACTAAAGGATTTAGTTTATAGGATTTTCTTTTTAACTTTCTATACTGAATTTGTATAAGGACCTGATGATGTATATTATAATTTTTATTTGTAACAGAATTGTGGAACAATTCCACTTGTAAGATTTGGAAAGATGTTGTATAAAATTTGAATTGTATAGAGTTGTTTTGGAAATAAGTAATGATGATGACCAAAGTTTTGTGAAGATTTAATTTTTGAAGTGAATGGAATAAGATAGGATAGGAATTATTGGAATGATAAGATAAAAATGTGTTTGTTTAATATGACTTTGAATTCAGGAGTTGAATCAAAAGTTTAGGAATGTGAATAAGAATAAGATATCCAAGAGTTGATGTCATTTATATTTGAATTTGAATTTGCCTTTGTAGGTTTTTAATATGGGTGATAACCCAACCATTCTTTCATAAACTAAGATTTTGAAATAGGTGACTAAGGTTATATCGATTTGTCTCGACTACTGGTCAATGATATGTTTCCAAATCATCAACGTTTTTCAGAGTTCGACGTCTTAGTCCTTTTTGCATAAAAGCGTGAAAATTATTCGGACTTTTCAAACATGCATGAATGCAGAGATGCAAACTTCCTATTTCTATCCTTTCAGAACCTATAACTGCGGGGTATTACATCATACTTCAATGATGTACCAAATATTACAAAGGAAACTTGCAAATGGATTTAGATTTATGGAGAAAAACCCGATCGATCTACGTAATTAAGCTAGCTAGCTTTACAACAACCAGCGGCCGACCCTGTAGTCTGACGTCGCGCTCGTCCTGCAGCCCGACGCCTCGCAGTCTGACGTCGTGCTCGTCCTGCAGCCCGACGCCCCGCAGTCTGACGTCGCACTCACAAATTTGTGGTATTGGGGAAGAATGAGGAGGTTTCCTTCCCGTTTTTTTTTTGGAGAGAAGGTGAGCAGCGCAAAAAAAAGTTTCGGAGGTGATTCCACTGTCTCGCCAGCGGGTGGTTGAGCTCAACCAGATTTTAGAGGGAATATTTCCAAAATATGGTTACCCCCACACCTAACACTACAAACTAAATAGGGGCTAACCACCTAAAAACTGGCTACCACTAACCACCTGGTGGCTAGCCAGCCAACCAAACACACCCCAAGTGTAAGACCCATATCAATCCGATGTTGAACCATGAAACAGTTAAGATTTGACCTTTCATAGATTTGAGAGACTCATAAGATAAATCATATTAGATCAATCTATAAGCCCATTTGCTGATTCGACCACATAATCATAAGTCATAATTGGCTTTAGTAACATGTAGTTGATGACGACGGATAGAAGATAATGCCTCAACTTTGTGCAACCGTAGTATAGGAATAAACATAATTTATCAATAGACGTGTACCTCGACTAGGCATCCACTAAGGAGTGAAGATTTCATGCTCCCGAACTCCAGCGATCCCGATAGTTTTAAAAAATTGTAAAAAATACGAGTCTCAAAAAAAAAATCTTGGATGTAGACAATGGTGTATCCAACGTACGAAAAATCAATTTAAAAAACTTTAAATTCTGAGCTACACAACAATAACAAAAGTATAGATCTAATTATACATATTTTTAATCTTCAATTATATCTGATTTTATCATTTTTTATGTAACTTGGGATACAAAATATTTGAAACTGGTATTTTGCATGTTTGTGAAATACACCATTGGCTACTTACGGGATTTTTCTAAATTGTTTTTGAAACTCACAGATATATTTTTGATCTTTTTAAACTATCAGAATCACTAATGCTCGGGAGCCCAAGACACATTTCATCCACTAATGACAAACTCTTTCCTTTTTGCCTCCTGGGTCAAGAGGGGCCAATAACTTTGGTACCACTCTTTACAGCATCTCCAGTCGCGGCGCCAACAGGACCGCCAATAGCTCTATTAGGCGTGCCGGACGAAATCTGGCGTCCAGTCGCGGCGCCAATAGCCCGATTTCGTCCAGCGAGGCCCAATATCTCGTCCGGCACACCCAGCCCACGCCCTCCACGGTGGGAGCCGCTTGGGCGCGCCGGACGAAAATAAGGGTGTGAAACTAACGGGTGGGCACCGCTGTCATCGACACAAGATGCCCAACCGCCCCCGATCAAAGGCATTCATGACGCCGTAGAGAGCCGTCGTTTCACCTCTGCTACACGGCGGCGTCAATGCGCGTGCAGTCGTGGAAGCGAGGTCGCGTCTCTCCCACGGTGGCGTCTGACGATGCAGCGAGACGTCGCGTCGATTGCAGCAAGGTTAATGCGATAGTTGGCCGGAGTTTAATGTCCGGGAAGCCGACTATATTGTGGCCCCTACTCTGTTCGTCACCCGCATCCCTCCCCATCTCCACTCCATACTACAACACCATGGATCGCCGCCAGAGTGAAGAGGCTCGCTGCTAGAGTCACGACGCTCGCCGCACCGTTGAGGCTGCTCACCGACGCCTCCGCTACAAGCTGACCACGGAGCGCCGCGGGCGCCAATGCCGACTGCATTTAGCTCGACATGCGAGAGTAGGAGGAGAGGCGCGAAGGAGTGGAGAGGCTACGCAGCGAGCGACGCAACCGCGACCTCCGCAACGGCCATGAGGCGGGCTCCTCCAACCCGCCGCTAGTGGTACCGCCGGAGGTGAGGCGCCCGCGCACCAAGCACCCCCTCGTCCGACCCTTGAGGATGGGAGGAGGTGGCCGCATAGGAGGCGGGCGCTGGTGGAGCTGCTCACGGAGGCGGAGGCGCACGAGCTCATCCGCACTAACACTCCTGTGCCGGGGACCAACCTCCTCCCCGAGGGATGGACGGAGACATCATGACCGGCGTCCCGGTGGCCCCTCGCCTCGCCGGCCAGGCACGGCTCGACTACATCGAGCATATCCTAGCCGACAGACTCGAGTTGCAGGATGCCCCCGGTATGCGCCCACATCGCCATACTCGGACGAGCAGCTTGTGGGCCGCGTTGCCACCAATCTATCATATTCCCTCAATGAGGAGACACATCAATCCTTCCAAACCTAAGTACATCGTTGCCGCTGGATCGCTGATGTCCTGTTTTAAGGGTTGGAGGCAGCAACTCTAGGAAAAATCACCCAGACTTAAGTCGTTGTCGTCGGATCCTTTAATTGACTTCCTGGAAGAAACAATGCAGTGAGTGGGGGAGAGGTTAGACAAAAATACTAAAATTATAGAGTTGTGAATAAACCAGAGTAATGAATTACCAGCTTAGGTAACCAAACAACTGTTAATTCAGTGCAACAACCGTGTGCTCCGGAATCAAGCTGTGTAGTACTTATTAAAGAAATTGTGTGCTAGACGCTACCTGAAGTTTTTCTCTGTATTTTTTGTCCGTGATTAGTTTGCTCTGTATTCAGCCAAAGGCAGACTCGATTTTCCTTGGCTGATAGCTCGTCCATGTTCCCCTGTTCGCCGGTGCCGCGGTGGGCAGGAAGTAGTGTTCTGTGTGTTTTCCTCCCTCCATGACTCGGACGATCGCGTGGTGCACATGGACCATCCATTGACGCGCCCATAACCATGACGCAGGTAGCGATTGAGCCCATAATCAGCGAGGCCAGTCAGACTCAACAGGATGATTCTATCGCGCCGGCGGCCGCAAACCCCTCTAGGGAGGCTCACTCCGTTGGGTCTTGCGGGCGGCAGACTAACGGAGAAAAGACGTGTGTTCCTCCTCCACCTCCACAGAAGCGCTAGATTTTGTAGCGTTCGCCTCCTTGTCCGGCTCCTCTGACTACTGCTCCTTGTTCCCTATGGACAGTGAGTTGGGGCTCCATCGATCGGAGATGAAATCGAGCAGGATTAGGTTGGGGAGAGCGCTTTACAACGGGCGGCACTTGGACGACGCCCCGGGAATTTCTAGATGAGACGTACGAAAAGGCGGGGAACGACCACGACCAAAAACAAACGTTCGATCGGACGGTGCGAACCCTTACGTTAACATAAGCGGTGGCAATGACCGTAATTATATTCAAAAATAAGAGTCAGAAGAAAGTTGGACGAAAAATTTGGAAAAAGCAACTCTTTCTTTATTATTAGGTATAAAGATTAGTTTTTATGAATTATGCTAAGTTTGAACGAATTATGTACCGTTTGAATGAAATGTATCTTATTTTGAGAGTTTAAATGTAGTTTTCAAAAAATTCTATTGACGTCGCGACTCTTACTGCGAACGTACACATTAGCCTATCCAGGTCCGCGTGGGGCGTAGTGGCAGGCAGGTGCCAACCTTGAGGGACTACGGCGCGGCACGGAAGCTACATATTTGCTGAACGAGCGAGGATGATATACGGAACACCGTTCGTGCTGCAGTCGCAACTCGCAACCATCCACACCGCACATAATGCCGACATTCATCGTCATCCCTCTCAACCTCTAGTGCAGGTGCAGACGGATATGCACGGGTCTCAAGTCTCAACCTCTCATGATCCTCCAATATGCAAGGAGTAGAATAAAAAAATTACTACAGTACCTCCAATGTATGTGGATGCACACTGCACAGGTGACAGGCTGCTCATCAGTCAAAGAGGCGCCACTAAATGCACAAGGACAGAGACATAAACAGTCACAGGTACCAGTCAAAGCGATCTACTCCTAAAGCATTTGGATTCACATGCCACACAACCGCACTTTCGGTGGCTGAGTAAGTGAACAGGACCACATGCGCATTCAGCTAGCTCCAGGGCAAAGACGATGGCAGCCACAGAAATTAACGAGCTACTGTACCCTGCAACCGACCTCAAGAACTAGTAGTACAATCCAGTCCTGAGCCACGGACCACGCGTGCATATCAGTCCAACTATCCAATTCCTACCATCAATTCCAGTCCAGTCCTGGCTCAACCACCCTAGCTACGAGCCTAGCTAGCAAGGACGTGTATAACCTAACCCGGCAGATCTAGAAATCCAATGTACCATCCAGGAAGTCGGTATTCTTGATCACCTGCCTAACAAAGTGTTTATGCGCTGTTAATGTCCGTACGAGGCCAAGGACTTATTTGCAGGTTGGGACTGACAGGCAAATCATAGGGTATCAGAATGGACCAGTTTGTCCGACAATCTTAGGCCACACCATTTTATTTACACACAACATTCTCAGTTCCTCTTCTTCGATGCAAAATTCTCCCTATCCATCCCACCTAATTTCTCAAACTATCAACAAACTGACCGCACGCTATTTCAGAAGTGGCTACATGCACGTAACCATGCCTTCAGTCCCATCCTAATGGACGTTTCAGGGATTATGTGATAGTTATAAAACTGTACCCATCATATTTTTTCCATCCTCTAATGTAGGCCTTATTAGTTGTTTTTCTAAGTCAAACCTTATAAATTTGACCAAGTTAGTAGAAATAACATTTATATTTGTAACACCACATAATTACACTATGAGCAGTGGCGGACCCAAGAATAATTCAAAGTCCGGGCAAATAGTGAATTTAAAGACTAACAACACTATTTTTTATCAAGGTTGCTAGATAATTAGGCTGCGACGACCGGCCGGAAGCCTGGGCAGGGATGGTTGGGTCCGCCACTGACTATGAGGACATATCTGATAATGTATCTACTGGTATTGATTTGGTATTATAGATGATGAAGGTGTAGATATTTTTTATAAACTTGGTTCATCACATATAAGAAAGTTCAGACTTTGAAAAAAAACATTATTTTGTGAATGAGGTATTATTAATAGATAGACTTGCTTATAAGGCGCGCAACAACATAAAATGATGCAACTAGCTTAGATCATTAACTTGCAGCTTTCTGAACAATTGTCATGGTTTGAATCATAAATTGTAACTGTAGTCGTATAAGGCATAGTAGCATAACAAGAGTTTGTATTAAGTATATATGTTTTCTTGAAGGGGTTCCTCCTATAGTTTTACTACGGAAAACTATATGATCAGAAGACATTGTTAATACAAAAGATAAAATATGCGTTCAACCAGTTTTGAAGCACATTGTCACTTTATGGGTTAGTGTAATATTAGTGAAAGGTAAAGACACAAAAACTTCAATACTTGTGTTCGGGAGTAATTTTGATAATATAATATATTTTTCCCTGAAATATGATAAATATGGTCCAAGGAATCTAGACACTAGTGTGTGCCTTGTGTGTGCACACACGCGCGTGGAGAGATAGAGGAATGGGGGAGAGTGTAAATTAATGTAGTTATTTGCTAGTTAGTCATTCTAACCAATATATTAATTGTTGCGTCAGAGTCAAGCCAATGTAATTGTTTAGACTATTGACGACATGAAGAGATTGAAGTGTAAGTTTTCACTCTTCTTACGTATGATATTTTATACTCCCTCCTTTCATAATATAAGATCTGTAAATATTTCGACGTGGACTACATACGGACTACAATGAGTGAACATACGTACTAAAACGTGTCTAAATACATACGAATCATAAATGAGCTAAAACATCTTATATTAGTGATCGGAGGAAGTACATGTTTTTATTGTTTATTGTTTCGAATAGTTGAGTGTGCATTCTCCCATTTAAGGTTTCGAAATATGAGCTATAATATTAACATGTATGTTGTCACGAAAATATATAGGAACAAATTGAGATGAAGTAAAATCACAATGAACGGTAGAACTATGACTTAATATTAAAAAAAGTAAATGAAATGAGACAACGTTAATTTGAGGGGTACTTAGAGGAGTATTCATTTTGTTTTTATTTTCCTGAATTTTGTCTTATATGTAACTTAGAATTACTTAAGAATTTTAGCTATACTAGGAAACCATATGATTTAACGACAAATCGTATTGTAATACCCATTTGTTCGTAAACAATACTCGATGTGTGGACATATGCACCACCCATATATAACACAAAACTTTGAGGATTACTTTTATTACAATAAAAGGTTAATAATGATTTTGAAATTATTTTTCATCACAAATTAGTGTTAACATTTTACTTGACTAATCTTAATGTTAATAATATATTAGTAGTCAAAATTACATATGCTAGCTTGAATGTATGTAATGTATTTAGAAACTGAGGTAGCAGAAATCCATTTCGGGTAGTGGGTGCAGATGCACCCACTGCCCAAAAAACAAATTTTCAAATGTTAAAAAAATTAAAATAAAATTTTTGCATATACTTCAAGACATTTTGTGCTAGCACAAAAAAAATCGTGGTGAAAAGACATTTTTTTGTGAGCTGTGTAAAAAAAAACAAATTCGGGCAATACAAAATGACTTTATACAGGACATGTTTTTGTCTTTTTACACAGATCAGAAAGTGTCTTTTCACCGCGAAACTTTTTAGGCTAAATTTCCTGATGTATATCCGAATATTTTTTAGAATTTTTTGACATTTTGAAAAGTTTTAAATTTTTTTTACACAACGGGTGCAGCACCCGTGACCCGAAACGCCGCCTCCCTGAGGTAGCACCTTTTATTAGTCAAATTGGATGGTTTTGAATCTGTATATAGGCGGTAAATTTTTTGTTTGACAGCACATATTCTAGGATATATGACAAGTAAAAACAACAGAGAGAGTACGTGTACGTAGACTCACTTTTTTTTGACGGAAAACAGCGAGCACTGCTCCCTTTTATATTAAGAGGAAACCGGAACAAATGCCGGCGAATTATTACAGAAGTTACAGAGGGAAAGAAAGAAAAGAGCAAGAAAAGAAACTAGAACAAGGGGAGAGGAACAAGGCACAACGCACAAACCCCGCAGGGAGGGCCTTCAACACTCATCGTCTTCCGATTAACGTTGGACACTAGGGCACAAGGAGCTACACCGCCGTAGACGAAAAGCTTCGATCAACCGAGATCAGCCACGAAGGTGTTGGAGCAGCCGAAGGGCAACACATCGCCGAGTCCATCTGACGAAGGGCCATGCGCCGCCGAGGCTTAACACAACAACCGACAGCATAATCGAAGGGCATCACGCAGCCGAGTCGACACCCGGGGAGCATCCCGGCACTAGCCCGAGCCGTTAGCCGTCTTCAGAGGAGAGAATCCAACCCTTCCATAGAAGCTCGAAGATAACATCTTGGCAGGAGACAAACAGAGCAAGAAACAGAAGGAGCAGCCACCATCACCACAACACCCAGCTGCCACAAACCACCAATCGGCCCAAAGGAAACAGAGCTCCAACAACGTCGTCGTCAACCGATCCAGGGATGGATCAAGGCTTTCGCCCGGAGCAAACTTGGGTGGATAGGTGCAGGCCATCGCAACGACGCTCCAAGGAGGTGACCGGCGCCCGCAGGCGTCGCCCGCCGCCGCACACATCCACCCTCTGCAACCTTGCTGGCCTCCGAGCTGCCGACAAGCAGGGCGTGTGACCGAAGCCAAACGACACCTGCAGCCGAGCAGAGCGCGCCCCTGCGCGCCGAGGAGCAAGCCCTCGTCGAAAGGGAGGCCAACCACCACGGCGAGCCAGAAAGGAGAGGCCACCGCAGCCGGCCGGAGAAGTGGGTCGAGGAAGCGCCGCCATCCAACCCGCCACCCACCACCGTCGGAGGACACGCACCTCCACCACCGGGCCGAGCCACCGTCGCCCAAGGAGGCCGGATCCAAGCGGATCCAGCACCTGCAGGCCGAGCGCCGGCGCATCTGCACCACTCCGAGGGAGGGCCGCCGCCGCGCACGCCCATCGCGCCGAGGACGCCATCTGCGCCCTAGGAAACCTTCGCGTCCACCGCAGCTCTCCCCGACCACCTTTGGAGGCAGGGGGCCGCCGCCACCGCGGAGAGGCCGACGGCAGCGGCGGCCAGGAGGGCGGCTGGGGGAGGGGACTAGCGGCGGCGGCTAGGATTCCCTCGAGTCGCCCGCGAGGGAGCGACGCGAGGGACGGGGTACGTAGACTCACTGGAGTTGGTGGAATCAATTGCGTATAAATATATAGCAGGATATGCTGATAGGAAAATGGAACTCAATTCTCACCTCAGTCTCAGTTACGCTTTATCATAAAAGCTTAGTAAGTGTGGGTGGTCGATAACCACACCCATGTACTGTATTGCTTAAAGAACAAGATGACAGTAGTCCAGTGACGCTAGTTGGTCAAAGAAAGCATTCAAAATGGATTTGCACTCAGAGCAATAAATAAGAATACTTTGAACGGCCGCTGCATTGACCGGTTTTAGGCGCTACAGAATAACTAAGAAACTACACAGGGGGGCTAGATGCCCCTCGCAACAATTTTCTTTACACGACGAAAGACAGTAGAGATGGATATATTCTAGCAAATTAGCTAGAAAATGAGGCTAGCAGAGTCACCAATCTAATTAGAAAGCGAATAAGTAAGTCACTGAAATCGGCAATTGGAGACGATGTCAAAGTCAAGATGAATCGAACTTGTAGTACTTATCGACGGCGGCGACGACCTCCCAGGTGCAGCTCATCCCCTTGGGGAAGACGACGAGGTCGCCGGCGCCGAACTCCACGGATTCCGACGAGCCCTTGATGTGCGCCCTCACCTTGCCCTTCAGCAGGTAGCACGTCTGCCTCGCGTCAAACTTCAGCGGGAACTTCCCCGTCGGGCAACCCCACCTGCACGAGCAGGACGAACAACCATTACATACACGGCGTACGCCCACTTAGACACCATGGAATGGAAACGAAGAACAAGAAGCGGGTAGTGAACGAGTGTGATCGATCAGCAGCGCTACTCACTTGGGCCAGGACCTGACGCCGAGCTGAACCAGGCGCGACTCTGGCGGGTTGCGCTCAACGGCGATGGAGAGGCTGGGTGGGTCCGTGTCCATAGTGTCCGGGTTTGAGCTTGAGGCCATGAGCACTTGAGGAGATGGAGGGAGAGTGAGTAACTAGCTAGACTGGATGTAAGAGGGAAGAATGAGGGAGGTTTGTGTTAGTTTGGTAGGCGTTGAGGCCTCTGGGAGTCTAGGGGAAAGGCAAGGCTCCAAAGGCAAAGCTTGAGTGCTTCACTCATTCTATGTAGAACACCCGAGGGGAGGAGAGGAATCTCTCTCTCGCTTCTCGTCGTAAGTGATGAGCGTGGGTATTTTTTTATTGTTCCCCTCCAGCATGTGTATATATTAGGACAGTTGATTCAGTTGGTGATATATCGTGATATATCAAGTACTTTCGATGAAAACATACTGGTACTGGTACATATCAGGGGCGTCTCCTGGGTATTTGGGGCCTTGTGAAACTCAATCTGGGACTCTAGAATTTGAAATTTCATATTGAATAACAAGCAAAATTGTTTTTACTTTATTACTACCTCCGATCCGGTTTGATTGTCGCGAGCCCTATACAAAGTTGTACTGCTGTAGGTCTCGTTCCACGCAAATCATTGCTGGCCGGAGGGAGTAAATGATTTTAATATGTGTTATTTTGTACAGTATGTAGAAACATCGGTAAGTCCAAATGGAGCCTGAGCTCCATGGAGCTCGGTTCTCCAAAAAAAATTGAATCCGCAAATTTTTATTTCAAAAAATCATAGTGGTGGAGAATACTATGATCCATCAATGTGAAAATTTTCATCACAAACTCGTTATATTCTGATATGTATAAAAAAGAGAAATCTGACCAGATTTCAAATTTTTGAGATTGCACACTGTTCACATATCCAGATTTGCAGATTTCTTTTTTTTTTGCCCAGAACAGAATATAAGGAATTTCTGATTGAAAATTTTCACAGTGGTGGATCACAACATTATCTACGACCATAATTTTTTTCAGAATTTTTGGAAATAAAACAATACGGATTTAATTTTTTTGGAAACCGAGCTCCATGGAGCTCGACCTCCAAATCGCCGTGCTCGTAGAAACATATCAAACATAGTTGTACTAAAAGGTACCAGTAAAGCAATAAACCGACATCATGATCTACTCAAATGCATCATCCATCTTGTATTTATTGAAATAAAATGTTCAATTTTATATTCATAATTAATCTTTTCTACGATATCATTTTAAAGTGCTATTGTCGCCAATCCATTGAGTTTTTATTGCATCATAGTAGGACACAAGTATGATTTCATTGAGTTAAGGGCAATTGTGTCGAGTTTTAAGCACTGGTAATGTATCTGTAGGTTGGTATGAGGCCAATGTCACGATAGGTGACACACGTAGACCCAAGGAGGACTGGAGGAGCAGGGTCGGGCACCGAAAAGATTGCCGGTAAATGTTCTACTCATGTGTTGTGTCACAACAGTGGAACATGGGGTTCCCCTAGTGCGGCCAAAGTAGGTCCACTTCCTGTGGGCCCACAAGAAGATGGACAAGGCAAGGTGTCAAGACCGGCAGGTGGGCCACCCCATCTGCCCCACAGGTACCTGACATGCTCGACATCGACAACCACGGCTAAAGGACTGGGTCACCTCCCGGGCTCACCCCCCACCCGACGAACAACGCGGAGGACCCGAGAGCCCGAACGCCCCGCAGGAGGCCAGACTCGCTCTCGGGTTTCCCCTCCGTACGGCGAAGCGGATAAGCTTGCCAGCTCCTGCTGGAAGCTCCTAGAAGACTTGGGCGCCAAGAAGACAAAGACGCAGCGCGGGGACATGGACGGTGGGGGTATCAGCCCCTGTCCACCCTGCTTTCCCATAGGTGGACGACCGTACCTAACCCCACGGAGAAATACTTGGACGAGAGGAGGCCACGTCGCCTCCTAAAGACCGTTGGGGCGTTTTCCCGCCTAAAACCCCCCACGCTCCTCGCATGCCCTTGTGGGGTCCCCTTAGCCTATAAAAGGAGGACCAAGGCATGATGGGAGGAAAAATGGTAGGCTAAGCTAGGCTCTGGACAAGGAGAGAAAAGGGACACAAGTGAAGACTAGCTAGGGCCAAGAGGATAGAGCGAGAGGTGATCTCCTCCGGGTAGGATCTGCTCGTCGTCTACCTCTAGCCACCACCTTCCGGGTTCACGCCCGTGACCATCCTTGTAAGCCACACCATGATTATCCACTCAATCCAGACATGCAGAAGTAGGGCTTTTAGCCTCCGGGCGGCTTGAACCTGGGTAAAATCTCCGTGTCCCTATGTTGCTTGCTCGTACGTTGATCGGAGAGCTTGGCGAGGTACTCCCGGGGAAGGTGTCTTCCAGCCTCCTTCGCACCCCGTGCCAAACCTAAAAAGGGGGTACGCTTTACTCCCGGTGTCCGTGATCCGAGACACGACATGTTGTGTGTATTAATTTGCGTTGGAATGCCTCAAAAGAGAGGAAGGTGGAAGGAGCTCGATGGGAGGTGATACGTCTCAAACGTATTTATAATTTTTTATGTTCCATGTTTGTTTTATAACAATGCCACATGTTTTTACAATGTTTTTATATCATTTTGGCATGTTTTATTGGACTAACCTATTAACCCAGTGCCCAGTGCCAGTTTCTGTTTATTATGTCTGTGCATGGCAGAAAAGGTCCAAAATCCAAAGTGCTCAGAAAATTCCGCAAAAATTACAGAAATTCTTTTTCGCGAGAAGACCCCAGGAGCCAGAAAGAGAGCTGTAGGTGGGGCCCACAGCCCCCAGACGACCCCAGGCGCGGTCCAGGGTCAACCGCACCTGGGCCCCACCTGGACGACTCGTCCACTGCGTTACGTCGCCTCTTCACCCATAAATACCGTCCTGACCTAAAACTGACGGGATTGGGAATTGCCCCCGGAGGCCATCTTCATCGTCGTTGCTGCCTCCTATGATGCGCCGGGAGTAGTCCTTCATCGAGGCTGAGGGCTCTACTTGAGGCTATGTGGTTATCTCTCTCTCTCTCTCCCATGGTGTGATATTTATGTGATCATGAGCATTGTAATATAGTTGAATTCTTTTTGCCCTTCGTTCTGTATTGATATGTTGCTCAATTTATCTAGTATAATTTCCGGGGTCAATGTTGACAACACAAAGCCAAGGTGACAGTGTGGGTTGCGTGTGTGGTGTTCAGACTTTAGGGTGTAATAGACCTACACATCAATTGTGGTGGCCGAACTTTAAGGTGTGCTTTTGTAGCCCTACACGGTTTTCTCCGACCGACATCTTTGTTACATGATGTTAGAGGAAGTGTTTTATGTTTTCAATTATGTTACAACTGTTGAGAGAGTCCACTAGTGAAAGTAGGATCCCTAGGCCTTGTTTCCAATCATCGGAACACCGTTTCTAGTCACTTTTGTTGTATGTTTGCTTGCTGCCATTTTTATTACAGATTACAAATACCACTTGTTACCATCCATATCACTTGCATTTTACCATCTCTTCGCCGAACTAGTGCACCTTTACATTTGACAAGTGTATTGGGTGTGTTGGGAATACAAGAGACTTCTTGTATATTAATTGCAGGGTTGGTTGAGAGGGATATCTTTGACCTCTACCTCCCTGAGTTCGATAAACCTTCGGTTACTCACTTAAGGGAAAATTGTTGCTGTCATACAAACCTCTTCACTTGGAGGCCGAACAATGTCTACATGAATAGAAGCGCGTAGTAGACATCAGGAGGTCCTATGTGTGTGTGTGTGTGTGTGTGTGTGTGTTCTAATACAAACTTCTTGTGTGTGTCTGTCTTCTCCACCGAGGAGAAGACCTATTTATAGTCGCAGGACGAGCTGCTCCGCCAGCCTCATACACAAGGCGTGACGGAGCTACAGGTCCCTGTCTTCCTCAATTGGACGAAGGAGTTCGCTGACGCCATGCTGGTGACATCGCCTTTCAATCTGGAACTACCAACGTCATGTCCCCTTGGCGTTGTGATCGTCGTCATGTGAGCAAAAGGTTCTCATACCCACGTGCTCTACTGGGGAGAGTCGGGGCGTCATCCAATCTTGTCGTCCATACATGACAACCTCAGCAAGACATTATGTCTGGTCTTGTCACCTGATCATGGACGGGCATGCCTGGTGTTGAAGTATTTGATTACGGGGAAATCGAGGCGACCTTGGGTCCCTCGTGCATGTCTCGTCCGCAATGATGATTGTCCATCAGGGAAAGCCGGGTCCCGACTCCCCTGATGGCCCTCCCGGTGGGGGGCTGGACTTCTTCCATTCTTCCGGTTGAGAAGGCGTCCTGGCTGATTCTGGGTTATTATGAACCGAGAAACCGTAACAGGGTTAACTAATTTTGTACGCAATAGTAGCAAGATGATAATAAGGGCGATTGAATCACATAGTTCTAAATATCGATAAGATTCATGGATTTCTCGAGTAAATCCTAGACGAAGGTTAACTCAGTAGACAAGTCCTCCCACATCGATATTTTTATGTTCTACTCCCTCCGTTCCAAAATAGATGACTTCCATTTGTCTACAGTAGATACATTCGTGTGTATACAAATGGAAGTCATCTATTTTGGAACGGAGGGAGTACAATCTTATTCCCGTAAATATATTTACGTTCTTCACTCTTCTGTGCATTCTCAAGATTGCGACAAGCAGCCCTCAAACTATCATCATCAACCTTATTTCATACCCTTTATAACCGTCATTAATAGAACATGAACAGAAGATTGGAACAGCATCAAGGGTATGAAAAAACTTTTGGTTTCCTTTTATTTCAGATAGATTGCAATCCATTCACGATGAAAGAAAAGAGTCATTAAATCGGGAGGAACAAAGGAGGTGAGACCGGCATATTAGATTGTCAATCTGATGATACACGTCACATGGATGGTTGAGTAAATATGTTAAGAACACAAAAAATTAGCCAGCTTTCCTGTGTTGGAGAAATACGAAAAACAAAAGACAGCGATAACTCAGGTCCAAATTAATATTACTCCATACGTATAGAAAATGACGTCGTCTAGATACATCTATATAGAGAAATCCGTGACACCCTTTTCTAAACTGGACGGGAGGAAGTATTATTTTTTTTAATATAAAACGACACAGACCTATCAAAGAACCACACCGCCGAGTAGCACTACGATATATCGCGAGCATGAGGCATCCCCGGCGATACGCACCAAACGCGAGGCAAATCTGGCCGTCCCTATCCGTTGCGCTGACGTGGCGCCTCTGGGGCCACCGGCTGCCGGTCAGGCCTTGACTGGCTGGTGGGGTGGGGTTGATCCCGTGAGGCGACAGCCCGTGTGGCCCGTCAACCGCGCGCGCGGACGGACACGTGCGGCATCTCCTCAGATCAGATCGCGAAACCGTGCGTTGGCGGTTTGGACGGTGGCGATAGACGTGACGCCTGCCTGAGGTGAGGAGCGCGGTCCAGGCCGGTCGGCACCGCGCGACAGCACCCTGGTCGTACGCCGTCTCCTCCCGAACATGTGGGGCGCCAGCCGCCAGTGCTCGGGCGACGCGTGGTCAGCTGCATCTTGATGAGGAGAAGGAGCGGATCATGTATGCGCATTTAATTTGATGCCGTGCCACGTCTGGAACAATTGGCAATGACAACCGAGAACTACAACAAAAATCAGAGTGACAATGTGGCCTCAGAGGCCGAGATCGACTCGTATTTTACCTTGACTCGAGATCGACTCAGAAAAAAAAAAAAGAGGCGGCGTTTTGGGTCGTAGGTGCATCTGCACCCGTTAGGTAAAACATTTTTAGTTTTTTTCAATGTGTCAAAAAATTTCGAAAACAATTTCGGATATGCATCAACATTTTTAGTGCTAGCACAAAAAATTTCGCTGTGAAAAGACATTCTGTGTGACCTGTGCAAAAAAGACAAAACCATGTCTCTTACAAAAGTCTTTTGTAGCAATCCGGATTTGTCTTTTTTGCACAGGTCGCACAAAATGTCTTTTCACCGCGGATTTTTTTGTGCTAACATGAAATATGTTGAACTATCTCCATATTTATTTTTGAAATTTTTTGACATTTGGAAAATGGTTATTTTGGGTCATGGGTGCAGATGCACCCATGACCCGAAATGGATTTCCAAATGTGAGCGCATTACATAGCTCGCTTCAAAAAAGAGCTGAACAAGTGCTCGCTCGAGCTTTACTCGTTAGCTCAAAATAATAAAATTATGTATAATGATTTCACTATAAATAAAAAAGAAATAAGATGATTTTTACCTTAGCGTGATTTTTATTTCCTTCTGCATGTGCCAAAATCTGGAAGGCAATTAGGGGACCAAATTCGGACATTAATAATACGTCCCTGTTAATATGACCCTATTAATAGCTATCATATTTTATCGTTTTATGTTATGATGACGTTGTGGTTAATAGTCTTCGAATCTGAAATTTTCATTGTCTTCGAAGCTAGATCGAGATCAACTCAAAATCGTTAGCTCGATCTTTCACTCGGTTCAGCCAGAGTTAATATGAGCTGAGCAGAGCCTAATATAACTCGTTCAAAGTCGATTCGTTTGCATCTCTAAGGCCGACACCACGAATTTTCTTAACTGGCACCGCACGGTACTACTCATAGTTTTTTAGCCTCCAAGTATTTTAAAACAGCAAAACAGTTTGAAAAACAAAGAAAAATAAAAAGGAATTAAAAAATACCCCCAAGACTTGGATTGGAATGCTTCTAGCCAACCTTACCCAACACACATGTCTCATCATCTTCCTAAGTAGCCCGGTGGAGATTCGGCGGTACTTCGATTCGGCGTCAAGATAGCCACTACCACTGAGTTCTCGTCATGGTGATAAGATTCCCAACTGCCCCCTCTGTCATATATCCAACCTGCGTACCGCTCGTCCCTCCATCTCTCTCCATTGCTCTCCACGAAACCGATCTCGGTGCGCTCCATCGAACCATCATTGCGGTCGTCCTCCACTCTACCTCTCTCACGAAGGAATCGTGTCGATGAGCCCTACAACATCAACATAGAGAGTTTTTTTAAATATTATTTATTTTAACGTGAATTCGAAAAATAATACGCGGAATAATTTTATTCCAAAAATATTGCACCGTCGGCCGGCAGAAGGCCGAATCTCTCCTTTCGGCTGGCAGAGGGCCGAAACACCTCGGTCGGCCGATAGCTGGACGACCTGCATGCGCCCTGGCTGGACCACAGTGTGGGGCCCGCCGTTTCGGCCAGCCGCATGCCGAATCTCTCCTTTCGGCCGCCTGATAGCCGAAAGGGAGTGGATGACGCCGCGACCGCCTCCCTTTCTTCCTCCTTTCTTCCTCTTCGTTGCTGCTCGCGTTTCTCTCTCCTTCTCTTCGAAAAACCTCCTGCCAACCTCAATTAATCCCTAAAAATAGCCAATAAATTACACATCTGCACCCACAAATCGAAAGAGGAGGTCAAGGGCATCCCGGATCCGTTCATGGGATAGTTTTTGAAGGAGATTTTGGTTTGGTGGTGGAGCAATGGTGAGCAACAATGGTGGGATGTGGTGGTGTGTGGTGGTGTTGGGGCAGTAGCAGGAGCGGGGGAGCAATGGTGGTGGTGCTACGTTGAAGTACGACAACAGGAACGACGGATTTTGCATGCATCAAGGGTAAACCCTAATCTTGTAGTTAGTCTAGGTTGGTTGTTTAGATACATTTATTAGTTAAGTTGTGAGATTAGATAGACTTTATATGGTATATTATTAAGGCATTTTAGGTGGTGTATAGTAGGTCGATATCATATTTAGGTGGACATTATTTATTTTTAGGTATACAGTATTTGATGATGCAATATATTTGTTTAGGTGAGGAGACATGTCCGAAGTGGTTAGTATTGTCGTTTACTATGGTTATGGTACTGTCCGCACAAATGAGTCCGGGGTTGATCTGAGTGAATTTGCAAATGTGGAGATTCCGTTGACGGAGCCTGATAAAGTGAGAATAAGCACGGTTCAGCACTATTTGACGATGAATTTTGGGTTTGATCCTAATTTGTGGATTGTTAGGATTCAGTCGTTATGGTCAAAATCTCGTACAAATATTTGTTGGGAGTTGATACCGCTAGATCGGACACAGGCGTGGGTGAATAGGCTAGCATCATGCAAACGCCGAGGTACGAAACCTATCGTCCTCGTGTTGTTTGTGCCTAAGCAGAACAATTTGGCACAAGGTGGCGTTGGTTATGAAGCTGGACAAAATAGTCAGGCAACTGGGTCAGAACCTGTTGATCCGTCTGAATTTATGTCTCAAAGTGTAGAGAGTGGTCAGCCGGCAGGAGCTCCCGAAAGCAGTGAGGGTCCTGAAAGTGGCGAGACTGACGGGGATGAGCATTGGGATGAGGATGAGGAGGCGGGCGTAGGAAGTATGCAGCAAGAGATGGAGAACGAAAACGAGTATGGGTTTATGGCAGATCTTAATTCTGACGAAGAAGATAATGCAGAAGATGACGAAGATAATGATGAGGATGTGCCTATTCCTAATTCCTGGAATGAGGACATGTCGACCGTCATGACAGTGAATATTGGGCAGGAATCGGCATGGGAGTATCACATGAATAATATTGAAATAGGTGCTTAGTATACCTCGAAGCAGCAGCTAAGGGATGCCGTGACATGGTGGGCATTGTCCACACAAAAGATTTACCGAACTGATGTGTCTCTGACATTGAGTTGTGTTGAAATTGGCTGTCCTGTAAGGGTGCATGGATACGTTTCGAAGTATGACGTGAATTGGGTCATCTCGGACGTCGTGGCTCACACATGTATTAGAGAGAACATGTTTAATAAACATCCAAACCTAACTTCCACTCTCATTGCGCGGCTCTTATTCAGTGAGATTGTGAAGACGAAAGATTTTCCAGCCAAAAATATCCAGAATACAGTAAAGGCTAGATGGTCCTACGATATTTCATACGGGAAGGCTTGGAGAGCTAAGCAGACGGATTTAGAGGAGAGGTTTGGGACCTTTTTGGACTCGTATGACAACGTCGTCCGTCTTCTCCGCACATTGCAGCATAGAAATCCTGGCACTTATGTGGACGTCCAGCACCGCTATATGGATACGGCTCCTGGATATAAGGTTTTGCATAGGGTATTTTTCGCATTCTCTATTTGCATCCAAGCTTTCAACCATTGTCGTCCGGTGCTGTGTGTGGATGGAACATTTCTCACAGGAAAATACAAGGGGCATAACATATTAACACATGTTGCTCACTCTGTTGCTGGTTATAGCACTACCACAGAAAGGGCTATCAGTGGCGCACCAAATTGCAATTCTGTGGCGCACCCCCAGGTTTGCTGGGTGCGCCACAGAATTCTCGCCACAAAAATATTTTCTGTGGCGCACCTGGCTTGGTGCGCCACAGAATTCTCACATTTCTGTGGCGCACCCACCCACCGTGCGCCACAGAAATATTTCTGTGGCGCACCCCTCTTACCATGCGCCACAGAATTTTTTTGAATTTCAAGGTCGCCGGAATTTCGTTTCGTTTCGTTTTTTTGGAGGCCGTAGATGGGTGGAGGAGGGAGTCGCCGGAGGTTGGTGGAGGATGGTGGTCGCCGGAGTTCGCCGGAGTTCGCCGGAGGTGGAGGAGGAGGTCGCCGGAGTGGAGGAGGAGGTTGCCGGAGTGGAGGAGGAGGAGGAGGTCGCCGGAGTGGAGGAGGAGGTTGCCGGAGTGGAGGAGGAGGTCGCCGGTGGTGGAGGAGGTCGCCGGAGGTGGAGGAGGTCGCCGGGGTGGAGGAGGAGGTCACCGGAGGTTGAGGTCGCCGGGGTTGTGGAGGTGGTCGCCAGAGTTGTGGAGGTCGCCGGAGTTGTGGAGGAGGTCGCCGGAGGTGGAGGTGGAGGTGGAGGTGGAGGTGGAGGTGGAGGTGGAGGAGGAGTAGAGAAGATGTGGAGGAGAGGAGAAGAGATGGAGGAGGGAGGAGAAGGGGAGAGAAAGGAGAAAGGAAGAGGAGAAGTGGAGGGAGAAGTGGAGGGAAAAGTGGAGGAGAGAAGGAGAAAAGGGAAAAGAGAGGGAGAAGGGGGCTGGCGGGATTCAAATTTTGAATCCCGCCCAAAAATTCTGTGGCGCACCAATGCCAAGGATGCGCCACAGAATTATTGGGCGGGATTCAAAATTTCGAATCCCGCCCAATAATTCTGTGGCGCACCAATGCCAAGGATGTGCCACAGAATTATTGGGCGGGATTCAAAATTTCGAATCCCGCCCAATAATTCTGTGGCGCATCCTTGGCATTGGTGCGCCACAGATTTTTTTTTCCCTTTTTTGATTTTTTTTATTTTGCTGGGAAAATTCTTCTGTTGGCCATAACTTTTTTTTGGTTTGGAATTTGAGGATTCTGTGAATTGCTGACCGGGTTCTGTTGGCCATAACTTTTTTTTGGTTTGGAATTTGAGGATTCTATGAATTGCTGACCGGGTAAACCCGGGTGCCATCGAATCCGAAATTTTCTCTAGATTTTTTAAGGTATTATTCGCATTTTTTCGACGTCGTATGCAAAAGTTATGCCCGTTTTAATATTTTTTTCACCTACTTTTGGAAAAAAAGTAAAAATGTGTATTTCAAATTTTTCCTAACAAATAGACCCTAAACCTTCCCTATATCTGAAAGGATTTTATTTTTTGAATTTTTTATCATTTTCTTTCACTAGGTGCAAAACTGAAAAGGCGATCCGGGGGGGGGGGGGGGGTGAAAAAGTGCTGCACTAAAATCTCAAATACTCGAGTGATTTTGGGCGTGCTACCATCTTCAGGGAAAAGTGAAGGACCAAGTCTAGCCTCTATTTCAGCAGTGACAACATACACAACAGGATCGGGGCCCATAGGTAGTCCAAGACTACAGAAAACTGATTGATCAGTCAACGGTATCCTTCCACGCCCTGGTATAACAAATTCACGACTGCCCGAATCATATGTTCCAGAAAACCAGGCAATTAGTGGATTGTGTAGAACAGGGCACTTGATGTCAAGCATGCTGTCCAACTCCATGTTAACCACGGCTGCTTTCTGATCAACAGACATATCCTCACACATAATGACAACCCCCTTCGGAGATGCCCTGTTTCGCTTCGGCTTTACATCATAATCTTCACACTCCTCTACAGGTACGTCATCAGCCTTCCGTTTCCTCCCCATTGAAACACCTAAAAATCATATAAGTCAGTAAGTGCGAGACAAACATCTATATAAAAGATGTGAAACAAAAATCAACATCAAAATCATGATAGCAAAACAAAAAAACAGACAAAAAACTCAACCTCATCTATATCTACATGGACAACTGCCCCCTGTCATAATCACTGAAAATAAAAACACAAAACTATAACCACACAAACTACCAGATTAAACGAGCAAACTGAATCATCAAGTGTTAGGCGCACATGTTCACAGTTAAAAATAGAACTGATTCGCACAACATGAATACCTAACAACTAACTCGAGTTAAAAATCAAAATAATTAGGAACAACAGTGATGCCTCAAAGTGTTGCCGCGGGAGATAGGAACATTTCGGCGCACATGCTCATAGTTAATAATCTCACGGAGACACACAACATGCATCCCTAACAACTAACTCGAATTCAAAATCAAATAAAATAGCAAAAAATGTTGCACTAATTGGCAACGACGTGGCATCGATAAGGTTCGTTCATCCCCCATGCACGCGCTCGCGGCGGCGGAACGGCAAAATCCGTACCGATAAGATGCCCTCACCGGAAAATCTCTGCCCGGTGGCCGCGGGGAGAGAGGAAGGAGCTATGCACTAATTAGCAACGGCATGGTAAGGACGAGGGTCGCTCATCCCCTGTGCACGCTCTCGCGACGGCGGAACCCTAAATACGGACGGAGAAGATGCCCTCGCCGGAAAAACTCCGCCAGTTCGCCGCAGCGGAGAGAGGAAGTGGCTTATTGAGCCAAATCAGGATGAAAAAAGGGAGGATAAGGGTCACTTACCACCCGTGCACGTGCTCACGGTGGCGATTTGAGGAAATACGCCAGAGGCAGAGTTCACCGGCGAAATCGCCTCCTGGTCGCCACGGGGAGAGAGGAGAACGAGAGCGGTGGAAGGGGAGAGGAGGAAGAGAGCAGTGGGCGGTGAAAGGATCATATGGGCACCTAGAGGGGGGGGTGAATAGGTGCTACACCAATTTTTAATTCTTTTTCGATTTTAGGCTTAACACAAAGGTAAATTCTCTAGATATGCAACTATGGTGAATTTACCTATATGAAGAGCAAACTAAAAACAATTAGGCAATTAACGATACAAGTAAAGACAACTAAGGGAAAGAAATAACCGAAAGTAGAAGCACGCGGAGACAAGGATGTATTCCCGAGTTCCTCCTTGTTAAGGGAGTACGTCTCGTTGGAGGGGTGTGAGCTCGCCACAAGAGGCCTACTCAAGATGCCACAAAGGCCTCACCCTATTCTCCGATGAACCGCACCCGAGGGTTTGGTTCACCTTCCACTATCGGAATCCTTCGAGGTAGAATCCGGAGCCTTTACAATGTTTTTGGGGCACACACCCACAACTTAATTGGGGGCTCCCAAATCAACACATCTGTCACAATTACAACAAGTAGTAAGCACAAGAATTCTAGGGTAACACAATGCTAACCCTAAAAACGAAATCCTCAAGTGAATGAGGGGGAAATGAAGAACGGCTTGGTGAAGATGTAGATCCGGGTCTTCTCCTTCAATCCTCCAAAGATCAACGAGTTTGGATGGAGGAATTAGGAGATCTATCTATTTTGAGCCCTCAAATATTAGGGTTCTTAAATGCTGGACGAGCTGGCTGTCCTGAGGTAGGTGGAGGGGTATTTATACCCCTCGGAGAAATTTGCCCGTTGGAGTCCACTTAGGCCGGATACTCCGGTCTGAGTGGGCCGGATACTCCGGTGTGGGCCGGAGACTCCGGTCTCCTTCCGGGGTCCCTCCGGACAGACACCAGAGCTGCACCACACATTGTTCGCTTGGGGAAGAGCCGGAGACTCCGGTCAGGGGGACCGGAAACTCCGGCGTGGGCGGAGACTCCGCACCCGGGCGGAGACGATGTCGAAGAAGCTCAACAGGCTGGAGACTCCGGTCACCAAGGGCCGGAGACTCCGGCCTCCTGGAGACTCCGGGCATCCTCCGGTGGTACTCCGGAGGGACACTGTAACAGCCCAGATTTGGTACCCTAAAATATGGGCCAAATTTTCACTTTTTGTTTTGCATTGCATCATGGCATCCTTTTTAAAAATTGCTAATCCTAAATAAAGCAACACTTGAGAACATAAAAGGGGAAGCAAAACCCTTCCCCAGAAATCCCAATCCAAATACAATACTCATTTTGGTAAAACCAATTATTCTTGAGTCTCCAAATTGATAAGGAAACTCAAGGATATATTCTTCTTTCTAAATAGTTGCCCAAGGTTAATTGTATTAATAAGCAACTAAATAAAATTGGAGAAATCAATTTGGTTCTTGTCAATTTCTGTTGTTGGAACCAAGTTAAGTTTTCCAGATTTTCAAACTAAAATTTTGGGGTGATTCATTGTTATAAGATGAGCCTCCAATAAATATCTTCATAATTTATTGAAATGTGTAAACGTCCCAAAATGAATCTATTTTGGAAATTATCAAAAAATGCCCTATTTAAACTCCAAGGACAATTGTGGTGCAAAACATTTTTATTTGCCTCACCAATTTTTGTGGAGCACCTAAGGGTTAAATGGAGCCTATCTGAATTTTTGCATAATTTCTGAAAATGTTTAGGTGCCCCTTTTTAAATTGCTAAACTGCTGCTGGACCGAGTTGTAAATAAAGAAAATGAAGACAGGGTGGTTTTGCTATTCTTTTCTTCTTCTTGCTTCTGTAGCCATGGCCACTGGCACCATGCCGCCCCGCCTCGCCCCGGTACATGCTGTGCGCTGTGACCCCTGGTGGACGAGGAGGACCCAGACGCTGCTCTCTCTCTTCACCTTTTTCTTTCACTCGCTCACCTGCTCCCTTCCCCGCTCTCTCCCTCTCTCGGCCTCTCTCTCCCGAGCACTGCCGAGCACCATGACCGCTACCCTGCCGAGCACGCCGACGACGCTTGCGAGCTCCCCCTCCAGATCGACGACCTCCATCGGGACCGCATCACCGTAAGCTGTCTCCTCGTCGGAGGAATCGGCCTGAGGCGCCGGAAATCGGCCGGGCCGGCCGTGTTCTTCGTCATTGTCCCCACCTCAGGCCGCCGCTCGCCGTGCTCACTCCGGGCTCCCGTCTTCAGCGTCGAGCATGAAATCATCATTGTGGTGAGCTCCTCGTCCTCCCGGACATCCTCCTGTCCCTCCCCTTGCTCTGGGCGACTCGCCATCGTGCGCCGCTGTTCCCCCTCCGCCGATCACCATTTCGGCCGTGGATCAATCGTCCTTGACGTGCTGCTCCCTGTCCGTGGTCGCACCGCTCTCTGCACACCCCCGGCCGAACCCTCGCTGCCTCCCCCTCTTCCTCTTTGCCTGCCGTAGCTGCTCCTCGCGCCGCCGATTCGGGGTCGCCGTCGGCCACCGCAAGCCGCACGCGCGCGTGCGTGACCGGCCTAGCGCCCAGCCTGGGCCGGCACCGAGGCCGGACCCCTCGGGCCACCCCCCGGCCTAGAGCCCGGTCTGGGCCGGCTCTGGGACCGGTTCCGTCGGCCACTGGGCCGGCCTGCCCACCGGCCTGGGCCGACCTGTGGGCCGGCCGCACAGTAAAAACAGTTTTTGGTTTAATTTGAGATATTTAATAACCTTTCAAATATTGGTCCAATTTCAACAAATAAAATACCGATGTGATCAGCAAGACAAACTCTAACCAATGGACACATTGAAATGTTTATTTTGAAAAAATAATTTTTACTGTTATTTAAGAATTCCTAAAATGGGTTAAATAATCCCAAATTAGGAAAATCCATAACTTTTTGAATAATTGTCCAAAAATTATGAATTAAATATCAAAGTGATCAACTTGTCAAATGCTACTCAACCATGATGGTATCATGTCATGATCACAAACTTTTATTTGATGTTATTCATAATTTGATTAAATGAAGTAAATTCAATCATTTATTTAATTTGCTATTTATTCTTCGGTGCTCCGAAAATTTACAAATAAATTACCGAAATGATCGGAATGACGAATCCTATCCATTCATGTCATGTTCATGCATATTCAAGCCACTCCTCTAATAATTTAATAATTTATGAAGAAGGTGGTCATTAAGATAAATATGGAGTCGTGTCCAAATAATTGTTTAATTATTTGGAACTCCATTTAATTTGTTAATTAAATTAAATGCTATTATCCTTGCATCAATTTGACATGTCATCATGTGATTGAGCATTGCACCCTGAGTTCTTGTGATTTATGTGTGCTTTGTATTTTCTTTTGGGTAACGATAGATTCCGGAGTCGAGGGTTCCCTCTCCTACCCCGACGAGCAATACTACGCTACCCGGCAGCAAGGCAAGAGATAACCTAACCTTCTTGGCATCTAGCATCCTATGCTTTTATCAAATTATTTTATCCACCATAATATTGCATGCGGTTCAAATGTCTTTTGGTAATTATTAGAATATCCTATGATTGCATGTCTTCCCCGAGCCAATCACATGTATCCCTACCTATGAACCCTAGTGTGGATGTGTTGGCCGGATACAAAGGTAATTGTTGGATATATGCTTAGCCATGCTTAGTGGAATTAGTAGTTATGTCCGTTATTGAATTCCATTTTTTTTGATGTTGATGGAATGATTCGGGCATGGTGGATAATGGTGATGCTTAATTAAAATGCTAAGACGGCTTGGGTGAGTTGCCATCGGGGATGGTGTTTTGCCTCACTCTAGCCCCTAGGTGCGAGTTCTTTACCTCTTGAACCAAGACGAGCGTGCTGCCATTGGTAGGTGTATGGGCGCCTTACTAACTGAATAACTTGTGCGGGCGTATCCAAGGGTCCTCTAGTTTGCTATTTCCATTTGCCGTGTGTGTGAGCGGAAAAAGGATGATGAGGATGGTGGTGTTAGGAAGTGGCGATGGGGCAGGGGCTGAGGCTGGGTAAACTTGCCCTGTGGCCACTGATGACTCTTGGATAGTCTCACGCGAGGTAAAGGTTTAACCGCGCCTGCTTGCCGGCCTTCCCCGGAAGAGGGCCAACTAGGTGAGCCGAACGGTACCAATGGGTAAAATAGTACACCCCTGCAGGGTTAATCTTTTCGAAAATCCGTGTCCACGGTTATGGACAACTTGGGAATAGACGATAAGACCATAGAGAATATTAACCTAATTGATATGGCAGCTAAAGGTTGCATAATCAACGTGTGACAAAGGTTCACTTCCTCGAGGGTGATTCGAGGGGGTGCCTTGGTGGAGATGAGTGTGGTTGGTGACAGAAGGGTTCGATGAGAACCTATGATGACAAATGTTACTCTCTTACCCCTTTATGAAAAATACTCTGAGTAGACGAATGCCATGTGTCCTTTATGTTTCAGTTTATTTAAAACTAGCGTTATGCAAAAAGGAAATACACATAAAGCCTTAGAGCCTCCGTCAGTCATTGGGCCTATATCGCCCTACTAAACTTGCGAGTACGTCGTACTCAGTCTCTCTTTGCTGTCTCTATGATTTTGTATTTCAGAGGAGGAAGACACCGAGCAACTAGGTGGTTTCTTCGTTGACGTCGACTACTAGTCTGGGGTTCCCAGGTGGCAGCTTGGGACCGTGGAACAAGCTGGCTGGGAAGATGTTATTGTAGGCCTCTTAGGCCATATTTTGCTTCTTGTTGTTAGACAACACTACCCGCTTCCGCTTGTTGAATTGTTGGATCTGTGATCCTTTTGCTTGTAATATTTGTATTCTTCTCTTTATATGAGTTGCTATATGTTTTGTGTTGTAGAGTCATGCTTTGTGCCAGTTCTGTTCCACAAGTCTCGATCTTTGTTTTATACATTGATGGTTGTGCCAACTACATAGCCTCTCTGTATAATTCCGGGGTCGGGGCGTTATAAGTTGGTATCAGAGCAGGACTGCCTGTAGGAAACCCTTTCTATTGGTCGATGTCGAGTCTAGTTCGTGAAAATTATTTCTAAACTAAAAATGAGTTGTGAAAACCCTCCTAGGATTCTTTTTACTCCTTATCCAATTCACTCTGATCTCGGTGTCATCTTACCTGTATTTGATTTTATCGGTTTTCTGATCGTCGGCAAATTCTAAATCTTTAGGATCACGGGGTTGGGTTCTACCTTTAGTTACTGGTTAAACTTGCTCGTCTGCAAATCCTAAATCCCGAAGAGAAGAAGTTGCGGATCGTCAAGAAATTCCTTGCTTTAGGCCAAGATCTTGAACCGAAGGTCCCGGATTGTGCTAGGGCTCCGGTGTAATGATTCATGAGGGTTGTCGCCCTTGTGAGCATTATGCTATTGTGGGTCCCAGTGCATGAAGCTGATCTTTAACCCAAGATCTTTTCCGTTGAACCCGGATGTTAATTCAAAAACCCTACATCAGATTGGCAAAATTGAAGTTAGTCTTCAAGGTCGAGGCTGCAGCCGTAATTGTTTTCCTCGACAATGCTCTTCTTCATCACTAGCTTTAGCTAGGCTCTCTGTCATGGAATCATCTAAATCATGACGGGATTGCTCTTAGCGAGTTTTCCATCAATAATTGTGATCCCTCCGGTAACACCTTTCCTGAAAACCCTTCGGCACTAGTTGTCGGAAGAGTGCTAACCCGGGCTTCTGCAATATCCTAAATTGTTGTTAGCCCGTTCCTTAATCCAAATCTGTTATTAGTCCCCTATCTGCACGCGGACAATCACGCTTATCGTGCATTGGGGTGTTCTGATGCATGTTGTCCGTGTAGTTCGTCAAGACATTCCCCTTCGGGATGTCAGGAGAAACAAACTCCGGTACCTCTTCCTTTCCTCGGAAAAGGGTCAAAGTTTTGTGGTTCGCGGAGTAAAGGTTTGTCTAGCTTTTGTTCCGTTCCATCTTGGAGTGTCACACTCTTTTATATTGAGAGGTCGTGCTTAGTCTCATGACGTACTGGATGAAGTGATGCTCCTACCCTTCCTTATCCATCTACCTCCGAGCTACCCGGGCTCGAGAATGTTGAGGATGAATATCGTTGTGGTAATCGGATATTCTTAGCAACTGATATTGTTTTGAATCCAAAGACTTTGGTGGCACTCTTAGCCTGATTGGTAGTTATATCATCGAGCTGAGTTGTCGGTGTTGCCAAGTCCATTCGTTCAGGTACACCCTCGGTCAACGAGTGAGATTCATGTCGAAACTCTTAAGACCACATCTTTTACTTGAAATGCAAGCTTTCTCTCGCAAGCAGTGACTTTTGTCGCGATGGATCCGAGTGAAGTTCGCTTTATCTCCTCGGGTTGAATCACAAGATGGTTATGCATACGTGCATCACGGAGCTGGTAGGTTGTTACCAAGTCGCTCCTAAATGAGAAGAATTTGGCAAAACCTTATCATCTTACCGGTGCTTTCCAATCATGAATCAGTTGGGCTTCTTGTTTGGAGTTCATGCTGGATCAAATTCCCTTTCGTAATCATGAACCAATGGAAATCTCTTGTGTGTCCGAAGTGTGGAGTCCAGAAGATGCCTTTCTCCTCCCGGTGCCAAATCTCTACGGTCTATCCAACGGGTGGTTTGAAGTGATGTCTTAGTGATCGGTTGCCCTATCCTCGGCTCGACCTTTGTTTGGTCAGGTCGTCCCTTGTTCTCTCGACAACCTATGGTTTTGGGCAAGAGTCATTTTGTCTATCACCTTAAGTTATCTCCTGTTCTTCCCGCCTTTTTGGCATGTCATGTTAGTTAGCCAAATCTCTGCAACGAGGAAGATGTGTGTTGTCATGTTCCTTCCTCCCTCTTCCTACTCTAGAATCTCGGGACGAGATTCCTGTAAGGGGGGTAGAATTGTAACAGCCCAGATTTGGTACCCTAAAATATGGGCCAAATTTTCACTTTTTGTTGTGCATTGCATCATGGCATCCTTTTTAAAAATTGATAATCCTAAATAAAGCAACACTTGAGAACATAAAAGGGGAAGCAAAACTCTTCCCCAGAAATCCCAATCTAAATACAATACTCATTTTGGTAAAACCAATTATTCTTGAGTCTCCAAATTGATAAGGAAACTCATGGATATATTCTTCTTTCTAAATAGTTGCCCAAGGCTAATTGTATTAATAAGCAACTAAATAAAATTGGAGAAATCAATTTGGTTCTTGTCAATTTCTGTTGTTGGAACCAAGTTAAGTTTTCCAGATTTTCAAACTAAAATTTTGGGGTGATTCATTGTTATAAGATGAGCCTCCAATAAATATCTTCATAATTTATTGAAATGTGTAAACGTCCCAAAATGAATCTATTTTGGAAATTATCAAAAAATGCCCTATTTAAACTCCAAGGACAATTGTGGTGCAAAACATTTTTATTTGCCTCACCAATTTTTGTGGAGCACCTAAGGGTTAAATGGAGCCTATCTAAATTTTTGCATAATTTCTGAAAATGTTTAGGTGCCCCTTTCTAAATTGCTAAACTGCTGCTGGACCAAGTTGTAAATAAAGAAATGAAGACAGGGTGGTTTTGCTATTCTTTTCTTCTTCTTGCTTCTGTAGCCATGGCCACTGGCACCATGCCGCCCCGCCTCGCCCCGGTACATGCTGTGCGCCGTGACCCCTGGTGGACGAGGAGGACCCGGACGCTGCTCTCTCTCTCTCTTCACCTTTTTCTTTCACTCACTCACCTGCTCCCTTCCCCGCTCTCTCCCTCTCTCGGCCTCTCTCTCCCGAGCGCTGCCGAGCACCATGACCGCTACCCTGCCGAGCACGCCGACGACGCTTGCGAGCTCCCCTTCCAGATCGACGACCACCATCGGGACCGCATCACTGTAAGCTGTCTCCTCGTCGGAGGAATCGGCCTGAGGCGCCGGAAATCGGCCGGGCCGGCCGTGTTCTTCGTCATCGTCCCCACCTTAGGCCGCCGCTCGCCGTGCTCACTCCGGGCTCCCGTCTTCAGCGTCGAGCATGAAATCGTCATTGTGGTGAGCTCCGCGTCCTCCCGGACATCCTCCTGTCCCTCCCCTTGCTCTGGGCGACTCGCCATCGTGCGCCGCCGTTGTCGGAGATTGTCCCCAGGAACTAGGGGTGTCTCCAAGGTATCGTGTAAGGGGCTGAACACGGAGTCAAACAATCCACAACGGGCTCCGGCGACGGTGCTCGTCAGGCTCGCTGCGGACGGCACTGCAGAGATTGACACAAGGTATTACCCAGGTTCAGGGCCCTCTTGTGGAGGTAAAACCCCTACGTCCTGCTATGGTGTATTGCACTGCTTGGAGAGTTTTTACAGTACAAGGAGAGCTTGTCGAGCTCTGGGTGGCTAACAATGGCTACTTGCTAGTCTTCAAATCTAGGGTTTGGACTCTGGAATCTTGGAACCCCTTGCACAAGCGTGCCTCCCCTCCTTTTATAGGCGCCCTGGGCCTCTTCTGCCCAAACATTTGGGCGGGAAGGGCTACCACATGGCGACGAAGGAGGAGGCGCGGTGCACCGTAAAGGTGAGGTCTACCATAAAGGTAAAGATCGTGGACGCGGTCCACGGCAGGGGAACGGCGTCACCAAAGCTGAAAAGGGGCACCGACCAGCTGGACGGCGGGCTGGCGCTTGCCGAGGTGGGAGGTGACCCACAGTGACGTCGTCCTTGGAGCGTAGCTGCAGACTGTTCCCTTGTCACCAAAGAGGCAGTACTCGTTGTCCGCTTTGCTTGGCTCCGCTTTGTTGACTGCTTTATACATGGAAACGGCAACTGCGGCGTTGTCGTCATCGCGCGTAGGCACGCGCGTCACTCTGCACCCGGCGCAGAGCCCATGTGCGCTCTGCCGCGGGGGCGGAGATGGCTTCACGAGGAGGGCGCTTCGCGAGGCGAAAGGCCTCGCCAAGCCCTTCAGCTTGGTCCTTAGTAGAATTGCGGGCGGCGTCGGAGACGCCTTGTCGAGGAGCGATTCCTCGCCGAGGGAAAGAACCCTTGGTGAGGAGAAAAACCCTTCGCGAGGGGAGAAAACCTCGCGAAGCTTGCCAGGCTTGGAGAGCCTGGTCCTTAGCGAAAATCATCCAAAGAGTCTTGTGGGCCCTGGCAGGCCGGCCCGTGGTACCCTGGTTTCCACTGTGCCGACAGTAGCCCCCGGGCCCGCGATGGGCACGCCGAGGCCCATGACGAAGGCGAAGCGTCGAGGGGCCAAAGATGCCTGACAGGGCCGCGACACGTGTCACGCAGCGGTTGCGCCCGCGGCCACGACCTCCTCGGCTCCAACGGGCGACGTGGTGGGGCCCGCCACGACTCGAGTGCTGGTCAATAAAGCCTGGGCGCGCAGGCGGCGCCCATTACTTCTCCCGTAACTCCTCCGCACACTTCTCCCCACGCCTCCAAACTCTCCAGAGAACTCCAATCTCCAGAGCACTCTTCTTCCTCTCCGGCGACCATGGCACCCAAGAGAGCAGCCGCCGACTTGAAGGGCAAGGCCACCGCGCAGGCGAGCTCGTCCACGGCGGCGGCGCGGGACGCTGCGCCGGTGGCGGCGCGGGACGCTGCGCCCCAGGGGACAATGCCCGAGTCCCTTATCAGCGCGGCGACGGTTTCCAAGGTGCGGCTCCTGGTGGCCTCCCACACCCACGAGCTCGGTGCCACCAACATAGCGCCCGGCAGCAGCAGGGTCGGCGCGGGGTTCCACCCCATCTTCTTCCACACACTCTTTGCCGGCTTCGTTCCTCCCTTCTCTAGTTTTCTTCTAGGGGTCCTTGAGGCATACCGAATCCAGCTGCTCCATCTCCACCCAAACTCCGTGCTCATTCTCGCCATCTTCGCCTACCTCTGCGAGGCGTATGTTGGTGTCCGCCCCTCGGTGGCGCTCTTCCGGAGCTTCTACTCCCTCCGGAGCACCAAGTCGAACGAACGATTTGGATGCGTCTCCTTCCGCATCGCTGCTGCCAGGAGTGAAGGGTACATCCCCATCGCATGGCAGGGTGAGAACGCCATCACCGAGGTGACGAAGAAAGTGGAGAAATTCCGCGAGAAGTGGGTTTTCGTCGGCACCAAGTCGTCGAACCGCCACCTGGAGGTTCCCGTGGCGCCCCCGAGGAAGTGGGCGCGTTGGGCGAGCGGTGAATTTGAGGGTCCCAAGCTTGAGGCAGTATACGAGCGTATACAGGTGCTCCGCGAGGCCGGGCTCACCGGCCGGATGGTGGCGATGGACTTCGTTTCGCGCCGCATTGCTCCCCTCCAGTGGCACTCGAAGCCGATGTGGACCTATTCGGGCCCGGACGACAGGATGCGCCTCAGCCCTGGCGACTTCACTTCGGACGAGACGAAGCGGATCATGAAAGTCCTCTTCGCCACGACGTCCATTCCAGCCCCAAGCAACGACGACGCCTTGCCGCTGTTCGCCTACACGGAGGAGCGAGTACGCGAAGCCCGCAAGCTCCTGCCCCACTTCGACGAATGGGGTATCAAGCCCGCGAGGCTCGTTGGGCCCCGCCGCAACCCGTGGGCGGCGGAACAAGAGCAGGAGGGCGACGCGCTGGAGCCCGACGAGGACGAAGCGTCCGAGGAGGACGAGGCTTCAAGGGGTGCCGACCCCTCGGGAGGCGACGCAGGCTCAAGGAACGCGCCGCCTGCCGAGGACCTCCAGGAGATCTCTTCCAGCGACGACGGGGGCGCCTTCCACGTGGTTCGCTCCCAGCGCCCCGCTGAGGAGGAGGACAGCAGCGGGGGAGGACGCCGCGAGCCTCACACCGAGGTCCACGACAGTGACGCTGGGGTCGCCTCGAGGGGAGCTCCTCGCGAAAAGGTAGCGGCGCCCCACGAGCAGGCCGGAGCGAGCACTCTCCAGCCGCCAAAGGGGAAGAAGAGGGTGTGGAGAGCGGTCGACGAGTGAGTTTGGCTCTTTCCTTTCCTCTCAGCGTTTGCTTCTGCGAATCCCCTCCTGAAGGATTTTTGCTTGGCTGTGTTTTTCAGTGTACCCGCGGCGTCGAAAAAACGGCGACTCCGCAAGCTCGGGGAGATCGCCTGCACCGCCGAGACACCTGTGGCCGACGAGTCGCAGCAGGCGGCCGTCGAGCTGCAGCATATGGCTGACGAGCCTCGGCAAGCGGCTGCCGGGCAGCAGCAGGAGTCAGCTCCTCTCGCGGGTGCGCACCGCGTGGAGGTGGTGATGATTGAAGAGGCGGCGTCGCCCCCAGCTAGGGCTGCCTCTCCCCCCGCGGTTGAGCACCGCGTGGAGGAGGTGATCGAGCTGGCGACGCCTCCGCCTACTCGGGCGGCTACTCCTCCCGCGGCGGAGCACCGCGCGGAAGAAGAGGACGTGGACGAAGAGATCATCGCGGAGTCGCCCCCAGCGGCAAGGGAGGCTTCCGCAAGGAGGGCAGGTACTCCCGCGGCCACGGCAGACGCGGCCACCACGGAGGGGGCGGGGAGCGCCCCTGAAGAGCGGGAGACAGAGGAGCCTCTAGAGCCCCCGAGCGACGGGGCCAGGGGCGAGGAGATGCCCAACCCCCTGAGGGCTCTCGATGCGGGCGGCGAGGGAGACGCCCCCACGAGCCCCCATGCCGCGGCGGGGGCCGCTACAAGTTCAGGGCAGGATGCCCTAGGCGCCTCGACGAGCGTCGAGGCCTCCGCGCCCCACAAGGATGCAGGGGTCTTGGTGCTGGGCAAGCCGCGCCCTCGCGCGGTTCGCCGCGACGTTGTCTTCCGCCAATCGCGGCAGGCACTTGACGAGCTGGCGGCGCAGCTCGCCAAGGAAGATCTCGCCAGGGAGAAGGAGCGGACGAGGCTTGCCGACGCCTGGGCCCTTCTCCACGAGCGGGTGGAAATGTGCCGCCGGCAGGACGCGGCGGCGAAGATGGCGCGCGAAGAAGCGATGCGCTTCGCGAAGGAGACCCGCGACAGCGTCAAGCGGGAGGCGGCCGAGGTCATGAACCAGCTGGACGCTGCCCGGGCGGCGCTGGAGTCGGACACCACCGCCAAGCACCAGGAGCTGGCGGCGCGCGAAGAGAAGTTCGCCAACGAGTCCGAGGCCGCGAGGACCCTCTTGAGGGAGCTGCGCGAGCAGCTAGACGCCCGCGAGGGGCAGCTAACGCCTCGCGAGATCGAGCTGAAGAAACGCGAGGAAGAGCTCTCCCTCCGGGAGAAAGAGCTGGACCTGCGCGAAGAACAGGTCCATTCTCTGGAGGAGGAGCAGGCCACCCGCGAGGGGCTGCTGCAGGAGCGTGAGAACTCAGTGGCCAGGAGCGAGGCCACCCGCAAGGAGCGCCACGACAAGGCCAACGCTGACCTCGCGATGAAGCAGAAGAGGACTCAGGAGGAGGCCGACGCCAGGGTTGAGCGCATCCGCGAGAGCCTCGCCAATGACTATGACGCCAAGGCCACGAAGCAGGAAGAGCGCTTCACGATGAAACGCAACGAGTTCCTGCATCAGATCGAGGGGCTCGAGGAGTCGGAGAGGGCATTGACCTCCCGCCTTCAGCACGCCCAGGAGGCGCTGGCTCGCGCGGAGGAGGAGATTGCCGCCCTGAAGGCTGACCTGAGCGACCTCCAGCAACAGGTGGGGCCGGCCGCGGACCGCGCAGAGCAAGCGCAGGACTCTGCGCGGCACAACCGGGCCATGACGCGCCAGCGCCAGCTCATGCTCCACGAGTTGGTTCGCCGCGCGAACGCCATCGGGGACGACTTGAGGATCGAGGTCCCCCACCTTCCCTCCGGAGGGGTCAACGACGAGACGGCGCACGCGCAATTCTTCGGGCAATTCCTCGAGGAGATTGAAAAGGTCGCGAAGCGCTTCGACGAGCGCGTTGTGGCGGAGAGCCGCGACCTCCTCGTCCTAGCCATCAGCCGCGTCTTCAGCAACCTTCTGAAGCTCTGGCCCTCGTTCAACCTCGAGGCCGTGATGGAGCCGGTCGAGATCCGCAGCAAAGCGGGGGAGGCCGCTGAGGTGCTCGCCAAGAAGTACGACCAAGTCTTGGTCGATGAAGATGAGGGCGACGGCGAGGGAGGCGCTCTGGGAGCGGGAGCTGGCGCGGATGGAGCGGGGACCTCGGGAGGCGCGACGGCCTGAACTTCCTGTAGCTGGTCGCGCATGAGGCACATTATCGTGGCATTTTGATTGTAATAACTTTTGTAACGAATTGCTTTTAGCTTTGGAACGTGCTTGTGAATGCCCCTTGGGTGGCTTTTGTCTTTTCCCTTCATGTCTTTTTCGCTCTACGTCTTAGGACCCTCTCTTAGCGCTACACCACCGCCACTTCGGTATGTGCGAGTCAGTACTCCACAAGTCCGGGGGGTGCGTGAGGCCTCGAGAAGTGAGAGCTCCGCGAGGCGCGATGCTTGGGGCTCCCCTTTGACGTGCAAGCAGCCCATGAGGCGTGGGAGAGAGAAAAGAGACTCGAGGGGCAAAAAACCAGCAAGAGGAAATTCTACCAAGTCTTTGTACTTAGCTTGACGGGGCGTTTCCGCCCTGAAGAGGGTGTTGGTTCCCTGGCGAGGCGTTGTTGCCTTGGAGAGGGTGCCTGAGGCTTGGAGAGCCTGTTTTCCTGCACTTGGAGAAATAGGCATACCCACAAGCAATAGATAGCTAAAGAATCTTATGGTGCTCGTAGGTTCCTTCATGTGTGTCTCGCGAGGAGAAACAGGCACCAAGGTTTTGGTGATCCTTGGTGAGTTGACGTGCGCGGGAGCTGACCCATGAGTTCAGAGCTCCTTGGGAGTTGACATGCATGAGAGCTGACCCGCGAGTTCAGAGCTCGGATCCCTTGGGTTTTAAGTGTTGCCGGGATGCTCCCGTGGCATGGCACCCTGCTAGCCCCCGCTCGTGAGATACACAGGAGGGATCATACGAGCGAGAAAGAAAAGCGAATAACACCGAAGCAAAGAACACCGAAGCGACAAAATATGCTGGCGCGATGCGCAAAGGTTCAATTTGGCCTGAAACATAGGCTCATTACACTGGCTTGGCCAGAAGCACAAAAAATCCGCCATGCTCTTGGCATGGGGTCCACATTCTGTGGCTGAGACTCTCGAGGAGCGTGCCCGAGGCAGACGCATGTAGAGAGAGCTCAGGGGGCCCCTATGCGGGGGTGGCTTTTTAGCCTGCGTTCCACCATGACCGGCATGGGGATCCACCTCGCCAAGACATGGTGCCTGAAGAGGTTACCATGCCGAGGCTTGGTGGCTTGGGAGTCTTCTCGAACGGCCCGCGGCAACGTGTAGTAGAGAGGGGAGCCCGAAATTTTTCCTCGTGGAGGGTGATGGCGCGTGGCTCTCCCTTGATGCAAAAAATTGCTCGCCGAGGGCGATCAGGGGTAGAACTTGCGTAGGTGCTGGATGTTCCAGGGGTTGGCGACAGGGATGCCGTCCTCCGTCTCGAGCCGCGCTGAGCCAGGCCTGGCGATGTGCACGACTCTGTAGGGGCCTTCCCACATCGGTGAGAGCTTGTGGAGGCCTGCCCTGGAGAGGACTCTCCTCAGGACAAGGTCTCCTGCTTCGAGAGTGCGTGGGCGGATGTGGCGGCTGTGGTAGCGACGGAGGTCTTGCTGATACCTTGCTGCTCTCAGGGCCGCATTGCGGCGGAGCCCTTCAAGCAGCAGTAGGTCGTCGTTGCGGAGTTCGTCCACCTCAGCCTCCTTGAAAGCCAAGACTCGCGGAGAGCCATGAGTGATCTCGCTGGGGAGGACGGCTTCAGCGCCATAGACAAGGGAGAACGGCGTCTCACCAGTTGGCTTTGTTGGCGTGGTGCGGATGGACCAGAGCACCGAGGGGAGCTCATCGATCCAATGCTTGCCGCTGGCCTTGAGGCGGTTGAAGCTTCTCGTCTTGAGGCCCTTGAGCACCTCGGCGTTGGCTCGTTCGGCCTGCCCGTTGCTTCGTGGATGCGCCACCGAGGCGTAGCAGATTTGGGCACCGATGCTGCCGCAGTAGGACTTGAAGGCGCCACTGATGAATTGTGAGCCGTTGTCGGTGATGATGCGGTTGGGCACGCCGAAACGGCAGACCAGGCTCCTTATGAATTTTACCGCCGACTTCGCCGGAATGGTGCGCACAGGCTCCACCTCAGGCCACTTGGTGAATTTGTCGATGGCGACGTAGAGGTAGCGGTAGCCCCCGAGCGCTCGCGGGAAGGGTCCCAGCAGGTCCAGCCCCCAGACCGCGAACGGCCAGGAGAGCGGGATCGTCTGGAGTCCTTGCGCAGGCTGGTGGATTTGCTTGGCGTGGAATTGACATGCGTCGCAGGTTTGGACGATTTCGGCAGCATCTTGAAGCACTGAGGGCCAGTAGAAACCACTCCGGAAAACCTTGCCTGCGATGGTGCGCGAGGAAGAGTGGTGGCCGCACTCGCCGCTGTGTATGTCGTTGATGAGCTGGCGGCCCTCCTCGGCAGGGACACACCGCAACGCAACCCCATTGGGTCGCTTGCGGTACAAGTCTCCGTCGTGAAGGCAGTAGGACTTGGCCTGGCGAGCAATTCTCTCGGCCTCCGCGTCGTCTTCGGGGAGGGCTCGGTTCTGCAGGTAGTTCTTGATCTCGTCGATCCAACCAGTGTCTTGTCGTACTAGAGTCAGCAGCAAGCGATCGCCCGAGGGCAACCCACAGTTTGGTGCTCCGCTCGGTGGGGCAGGTGGGAGCTCCTCGTCGGTGCTGAAGTTGACCACAGGTTGCTTGACTGAGGCCTTGGTGAGCCTCTCCTCGAACACTCCAGGCTTCTGGGCTTCTCTTCTTGCTGCTCGCCGAGCAATTTCATCTGCCTCTTGGTTTTCTGCCCGTGGGATGTGCTTAAGCTCCATGCCCCTGAAGTGTTTTTCCAGCCTGCGTACCTCTTCAAGGTAGGCCACCATGTAGGTGTCCTTAGGCGTGTAGCTTTTGTTGGAGAAGTTGACGAGGAGCTGGGAGTCGCCCTTGATGAGGATGTACTTGATGCCGAGGGCGATGGCGGCTTTGAGCCCGGCGAGGAGGCCTTCATACTCAGCGATGTTGTTGGAGACCTTGTCGCTGTCCTTAAAGCACAGTTGGACGGCGTAGTAGAGCTTGTCGCCTGTTGGTGAGGTGAGAACGGCGCCAGCCCCTGCACTCCTGGCCGCAAAGGCACCGTCGAAGTGCATGGTCCAGTGGCTTGGCGTCGTTCCTCCTGAGGCTGTAACCTCCTCTTCTGGGAGCTCTTCGTCTTTGCGCGTGTCCGTCCACTCGGCCATGAAATCAGCCAGCACTCTGCCCTTGATGACCCTGGTGGTGTCAAACTCCAGCTCGAAAGGTTGTAGCTCAATGCCCCAGCCTGCGACGCGATCTGTCGCGTTCGGGTTGCGCAGAACCTGCTCCAGGGGATATGAGGTGACCACCTTGATGGGGTGACCCTGGAAGTAGTGGCGCAGCTTCCTGGAGGCGATGAGGAGCGAGAAGAGGAGCTTTTGCTGCATGGGATAGCGCTCGCGAGCATCCCGCAGCACTGTGCTGACGAAGTACACAGGGTGCTCGACGAGGGCAGTTGTTGGTGAGGTAGCGGCTGGCTCCTCCCCAGGCTCGGTGGAGTCCTTGGCGAGGTTTTCTTGGGGCTGGGGGCCTGACGAGGCTGCTTCCTTGTCGGGGGGTTCTGGGCTTGGCGAGGTGGAGTTCTGCTTGGCGAGGACTGGCTCTTCTCTTTCAGCCACCAAGACCGCGCTTGCCGTCTGAGGAGTGGCTGCAAGGTACAGCTTCAGAGGCTCGCGAGGGCGTGGGGCGACCATGATGGGTGGGCTCGCCAGGTATTTCTTCAAGTCCTCAAAGGCCTTTGCTGCTTCGGGGGTCCACTTGAAAGGACCGGACCTCTTCATGATCTTGAAAAATGGCAGCGCCCTCTCACCGAACTTGGAGATGAAACGGCCAAGGCTGGCCATACATCCCGCTAAGCGTTGCATGTCCTTGAGGCGACGAGGGGGCTGCATCTGCTCTATGGCCTTGATCTTGTCTGGGTTGGCCTCAATGCCGCGGTGGGATACCAGGAAACCGAGGAGCTTGCCTGAAGGGACCCCGAAGACGCACTTGGCGGGGTTCAGCTTGATGTTGACCTTGCGCAGGTTGGCAAAGGTCTCCTCGAGGTCCTGGATGAGCGTGTCCTTCTCGCGGGTTTTGACGACGATGTCGTCGACGTAGGCCTCTGCATTCCTCCCCATTTGAGCTCCCAAGGCGATCCTCATGAGGCGCTGGAAAGTGGCGCCAGCGTTCTTCAGACCGAAGGGCATACAGACGTAGCAGAACACACCGCAAGGGGTGAGAAATGCTGTCTTCTCCTCGTCCTCCTTCGCCATCTTGATCTGGTGATAACCAGAGAAGGCATCCAGAAAACAGAGGAGCGCGCAGCCGGCGGTGGAGTCTACGATCTGGTCGATCCTCGGGAGGGGATAGGGGTCCTTGGGGCAGGCCTTGTTGAGGTCGGTGAAGTCGATGCAGAGGCGACTCCCTCCGGTGTGCTTGGGGACGACCACACCATTGGCGAGCCAAGTGGGGTGGACCACTTCCTTGATGATGCTGGCCTTCTTCAGCTTGTCTACTTCCTTGACGATGAAGTCTTGCTTCTCTGGCGCCTGGCGCCGCGCTTTTTGCTTGACGGGGCGTGCGTTTGGGCACACGGCTAAGTGGTGCTCGATCACCTCCCTCGGTACTCCGGACATATCTGACGGTGTCCAGGCGAACATGTCAGAGTTTGCCCTGAGGAAGGCGACGAGCGCGCTTTCCTATTTGGGAGGCAGGTTAGCGCCGATGGTGACGCAAGCCCCCGAGCCGCTCGCCTCCAGAGACACTTGTTTGGTCGCGGCCTTCTCCTGAGAGAACAGCTGCTTCTTCTTCGCGGGGGGCCTCGGGAGGGGTTCCTCGTCCTCGTCGGCGGGTGACGCCACCGCGGCAGCCTTGTAGGCCGCCTGCGCAGCGTACAAGGCGTCCGAGACCACGCCGCGGATGACAATGGTGCCACCCGAGCCAGGGAGCTTGACGAGGTTGTAGGCGTGGTGGGTCACCGCCATGAACTTGGCGAGGGCGGGGTAGCCGAGTATGGCGTTGTAGGGTAGGCCGATGTGCGCGACGTCGAAGTCGATCAGCTCGGTGCGGTAGTTGGCCTGGGTGCCGAAAGTGACGGCGAGCCTCACCTGCCCCAAGGGGGTGGTAAGACCCTCTGTCACTCCCGAGAAGGGCCTGGTAGGCATGAGCCGCTCGTAGGGCACCTGCAGCTTCTCGAATGTCTCGACGGAGATGACGTTGAGGCCAGCACCCCCATCAATGAGCGTCTTAGAGACGGCGATATTGTTGATGGTGGGGGTGCAGACCAACGGGATGGTGCCAACGGTTGAGGTGGACTTGGGGTGATCGCCGGAGTCGAAAGTAATGGGGCACTGGGACCACTTGAGGGGCCTGGAGGCCTCGACTCCAGGGAGGGCTGCCGCGACCTCGCGAGCGAGTTGCTTGAAGTGGCGGTTGGAGCGAGGGGCCTGAGCCCCGCCAAGGATGCAAGCGGCTCCACGAGGTACCTGGTAGCCCTCGTCAGCCTCGGCAGGCAGGTTGTCGTTTGCGGGCTGGGCAGCGTTGGCCTGGGGGTTCTGCTGGTAGTTGTCGTTGTAGTTGTTGTTCCAGCGTCGCCCCCCGCGGCCGCTGCGGCCTCCGCCGCGGCCTCCGCGGCCTCCGTTTGCCTCGCGAGCCTCGCGAAGCCTCTTGATGTCGAAGCAGTCCTCGGTGGCGTGAGAGTGCCTGTTGTGGTAGATGCAGAAAGGGCGATCATCCTTCTTCTCAGGTCCTGCGGCTGGAGTAGCAGCTTGGCGAGACTGCTTGGCGTCAGGCTCTGCCGCGAGGACCGCAGTAGTCTTGCGCTTCTCAGAGGATTTCTTCTTTTTGGACCCCTCGGCGGGGTCCCCTGGCTCGTTCTTGACGAACAAGCGGCCCTCTTCAGCCTTGGCGCACTTGTCCGCCAAGTCGAAAAGCTTGACGACGGTGGTGATGTTGTCGTGGATGCCGAGCTTCTCGAGCATCCGCACGTCTGTGACCCCAGCCTGGAAGGCCGAAATGACCTGTGCGTCGGTGGCGTTGGGGATCTTGTTGCGCACTTGGCTGAAGCGCTGGATGTACTTGCGGAGGGTCTCGCCGGGCTTCTGACGCACGGCGCGGAGGTCATTGTAGGTGAGGCCGCGCTCATACGTGCCCTTGAAGTTGGCGACGAAGCACCGGCAGAGCTCCTCCCAAGAGTTGATGGACTCGGCGGGAAGGTTGGTGAGCCATGAGGACGCAGAGTCCTTGAGGGCCATAGGGAACCAGTTCGCCATGACCTTGTCGTCGCCCCCGGCGGCCTGGATGGCCAAAGAGTAGAGCTGCAGGAACTCCAGGGGGTTGTTCTTGCCGTCGTAGCGCGGAGGGAGGTCCGGCCTGAACTTGACCGGCCAGACGACGCGACGAAGGCTGCGAGTGAACGCGGCCGTCGTGCCGTAGGTGACCGTGCCGTTGGCAAGGGTGGCGCGGAGGTGGCGCCCGGCGGTGGCGATGTCCTGGACGGCGCGGTTGCGGCGTTCTTGCCCGCGCTCGATGCTCACGCGTGCGTCCTCAGGGGCTCGCTGCACGATCTGGCAGTCATGCGGCGACGACGCGTGCGATGCAGCGCGGCCGTCGCGAGGAGGAGCCCCCGCTGGAGCAGGTTGCGGTGCAACCGGTGGAGCCGGGGCGGGTGTGGGTTGGAGAGGAGGCGCGGGAGGTGCGCCGTGCGCCACGTCCCCCACGAGCGCAGAAGGAACCAGGGAGCGAGACGGCGCAGGTGCCGAGGCGCGAGCGGCGCCGATGAGCTCGGCAACGCGGTTGAGCCAGGCCTCCTGAGCCGCCGGCGTGGGGCGGTACTGCAGCAGCTCCTGCGCCATGAGGAGCGCAGTCGCCGGGCTGGGCGCAGGGCGGCCCAGCGAGGAGGCAGCACGGTCCCGCGACGGGGGCAGGGAGGAGGCCTCCTCTTCGCCGAGGTCGTCCTCAGCGTGGTCGATGTCGTCGTCGTCAGGGTGCTCGACGCGGGGCTCGGGGTCGACACGGCGCTCCGGAGCAGAGCCCCCACGCGGGCGGCCACGCGGGCGGCCTGCGGGAGCGGTGGCGGCGCTAGCCGTCCGGCGAGCGAGACGTTCGGCACGAGAACCGGCCATGGCTGTGTCGAGGATGAAGACGCGCCTCAGCCCCCTACCTGGCGCGCCAAATGTCGGAGATTGTCCCCAGGAACTAGGGGTGTCTCCAAGGTATCGTGTAAGGGGCTGAACACGGAGTCAAACAATCCACAACGGGCTCCGGCGACGGTGCTCGTCAGGCTCGCTGCGGACGACACTGCAGAGATTGACACAAGGTATTACCCAGGTTCAGGGCCCTCTTGTGGAGGTAAAACCCCTACGTCCTGCTACGGTGTATTGCACTGCTTGGAGAGTTTTACAGTACAAGGAGAGCTTGTCGAGCTCTAGGTGGCTAACAATGGCTACTTGCTAGTCTTCAAATCTAGGGTTTGGACTCTCGAATCTTGGAACCCCTTGCACAAGCGTGCCTCCCCTCCTTTTATAGGCGCCCTGGGCCTCTTCTGCCCAAACATTTGGGCGGGAAGGGCTACCACATGGCGACGAAGGAGGAGGCGCGGTGCACCGTAAAGGTGAGGTCTACCATAAAGGTAAAGATCGTGGACGCGGTCCACGGCAGGGGAACGGCGTCACCAAAGCTGAAAAGGGGCACCGACCAGCTGGACGGCGGGCTGGCGCTTGCCGAGGTGGGAGGTGACCCACAGTGACGTCGTCCTTGGAGCGTAGCTGCAGACTGTTCCCTTGTCACCAAAGAGGCAATACTCGTTGTCCGCTTTGCTTGGCTCCGCTTTGTTGACTGCTTTATACATGGAAACGGCAACTGCGGCGTTGTCGTCATCGCGCGTAGGCACGCGCGTCACTCTGCACCCGGCGCAGAGCCCATGTGCGCTCTGCCGCGGGGGCGGAGATGGCTTCACGAGGAGGGCGCTTCGCGAGGCGAAAGGCCTCGCCAAGCCCTTCAGCTTGGTCCTTAGTAGAATTGCGGGCGGCGTCGGAGACGCCTTGTCGAGGAGCGATTCCTCGCCGAGGGAAAGAACCCTTGGTGAGGAGAAAAACCCTTCGCGAGGGGAGAAAACCTCGCGAAGCTTGCCAGGCTTGGAGAGCCTGGTCCTTAGCGAAAATCATCCAAAGAGTCTTGTGGGCCCTGGCAGGCCGGCCCGTGGTACCCTGGTTTCCACTGTGCGACNGCGTCGAGGGGCCAAAGATGCCGGCAGGGCCGCGACACGTGTCACGCAGCGGTTGCGCCCGCGGCCACGACCTCCTCGGCTCCAACGGGCGACGTGGTGGGGCCCGCCAACTCGAGTGCTGGTCAATAAAGCCTGGGCGCGCAGGCGGCGCCCATTACTTCTCCCGTAACTCCTCCGCACACTTCTCCCCACGCCTCCAATCTCCAGAGAGCTCCAATCTCCAGAGCACTCTTCTTCTTCTCCGGCGACCATGGCACCCAAGAGAGCAGCCACCGACTTGAAGGGCAAGGCCACGCGCAGGCGAGCTCGCAGCGGCGGCGGCGCGGACGCTGGCCGGTGGCGGCGCGGGACGCTGCGCCCCAGGGGACAATGCCCGAGTCCCTTATCAGCGCGGCGACGGTTTCCAAGGTGCGGCTCCTGGTGGCCTCCAACACCCACGAGCTCGGTGCCACCAACATAGCGCCCAGCAGCAGGGTCGGCGCGGGTTCCACCCATCTTCTTCCACACTCTTTGCCGGCTTCGTTCCTCCTTTCTCCAGTTTCTTCTAGGGGTCCTTGAGGCATACCGAATCCAGCTGCTCCATCTCCACCCAAACTCCGTGCTCATTCTCGCCATCTTCTACTCCCTCCGGAGCACCAAGTCGAACGAACGATTTGGATGCGTCTCCTTCCGCATCGCTGCTGCCAGGAGTGAAGGGTACATCCCCATCGCATGGCAGGGTGAGAACGCCATCACCGAGGTGACGAAGAAAGTGGAGAAGTTCCGCGAGAAGTGGGTTTTCGTCGGCACCAAGTCGTCGAACCGCCACCTGGAGGTTCCCGTGGCGCCCCCGAGGAATGGGCGCGTTGGGCGAGCGGTGAATTTGAGGGTCCCAAGCTTGAGGCAGTATACGAGCGTACAGGTGCTCCGCGAGGCCGGGCTCACCGGCCGGATGGTGGCGATGGACTTCGTTTCGCGCCGCATTGCTCCTCTCCAGTGGCACTCGAAGCCGATGTGGACCTATTCGGGCCCGGACGACAGGATGCGCCTCAGCCCTGGCGACTTCACTTCGGACGAGACGAAGCGGATCATGAAAGTCCTCTTCGCCACGACGTCCATTCCGGCCCCAAGCAACGACGACGCCTTGCCGCTGTTCGCCTACACGGAGGAGCGAGTACGCGAAGCCCGCAAGCTCCTGCCCCACTTCGACGAATGGGGTATCAAGCCCGCGAGGCTCGTTGGGCCCCGCCGCAACCCGTGGGCGGCGGAACAAGAGCAGGAGGGCGACGCGCTGGAGCCAGACGAGGACGAGGCGTCCGAGGAGGACGAGGCTTCAAGGGGTGCCGACCCTCGGGGGGCGACGCAGACTCAAGGAACGCGCCGCCCGGCGAGGACCTCCAGGAGATCTCTTCCAGCGACGACGGGGGCGCCTTCCACGTGGTTCGCTCCCAGCGCCCCGCAGAGGAGGAGGACAGCAGCGGGGGAGGACGCCGCGAGCCTCACACCAAGGTCCATGACAGGGACGCTGGGGTCGCCATGAGGGGGGCTCCTCGCGAAAAGGTAGCGGCGCCCCACGAGCAGGCCGGAGCGAGCACTCTCCAGCCGCCAAAGGGGAAGAAGAGGGTGTGGAGAGCGGTCGACGAGTGAGTTTGGCTCTTTTCCTTTCCTTTCAGCGCTTGCTTCTGCGAATCCCCTCCTGAAGGATTTTGCTTGGCTGTGTTTTCAGTGTACCCGTGGCGCCGAAAAAAGCGGCGACTCCGCAAGCTCGGGGAGATCGCCTGCACCGCCGAGACACCTGTGGCCGACGAGTCGCAGCAGGCGGCCGTCGAGCTGTAGCATATGGCTGACGAGCCTCGGCAAGCGGCTATCGGGCAGCAGCAGGAGTCAGCTCCTCTCGCGGGTGAGCACCGCGTGGAGGTGGTGATGATTGAAGAGGCGGCGTCGCCTCCTGCAAGGGCTGCCTCTCCCCCCCCGGGTTGAGCACCGCGTGGAGGAGGTGATCGAGCTGGCGACGCCTCCGCCTACTCGGGCGGCTACTCCTCCCGCGGCGGAGCACACCGCGCGGAAGAAGAGGAGGTGGACGAAGAGATCATCGCGGAGCCCCCCCAGCGGCAAGGAGGCTTCCACAAGGAGGGCAGGTACTCCCGCTGCCACGGCAGACGCGGCCCGCCATGGAGGGGGCGGAGAGCGCCCCTGAAGAGCGGGAGGCAGAGAAGCCTCTGGAGCCCCCGAGCGACGGGGCCAGGGGCGAGGAGATGCCCAGCCCCCTGAGGGCTCCTCGATGCGGGCGGCGAGGGAGACGCCCCCACGAGCCCCCATGCCGCGGCGGGGGCCGCTACAAGTTCGGGGCAGGGTGGCCCTAGGCGCCTCGACAAGCGTCGAGGCCTCCGCGCCCCACAAGGATGCGGGGGTCTTGGTGCTGGGCGAGCCTCGCCCTCGCGCGTTCGCCGCGACGTTGTCTTCCGCCAATCGCGGCAGGCACTCGACGAGCTGGCGGCGCAGCTCGCCAAGGAAGATCTCGCCAGGGAGAAGGAGCAGACGAGGCTTGCCGACGCCTGGGCCCTTCTCCACGAGCGGGTGGAAATGTGCCGCCGGCAGGACGCGGCGGCGAAGATGGCGTGTGAAGAAGCGATGCGCTTCGCGAAGAAGACCCGCGACAGCGTCAAGCGGGAGGCGGCCGAGGTCATGGACCAGCTGGACGCTGCCCGGGTGGCGCTAGAGTCGGACACCACCGCCAAGCACCAGGAGCTGGCGGCGTGCGAAGAGAAGTTCGCCAACGAGTCCGAGGCGCGAGGACCCTCTTGAGGGAGCTGCGCGAGCAGCTGGACGCCCGCGAGGGCAGCTAACGCCTCGCGAGATCGAGCTGAAGAAACGCGAGGAAGAGCTCTCCCTCCGGGAGAAAGAGCTGGATCGGCGCGAAGAACAGGTCCACTCTCTGGAGGAGGAGCAGGCCACCCGCGAGGGGCTGCTGCAGGAGCGTGAGAACTCAGTGGCCAGGAGCGAGGCCACCCGCAAGGAGCGCCACGACAAGGCCAATGCTGACCTCGCGATGAAGCAGAAAAGGACCCAGGAGGAGGCCGACGCCAGGGTTGAGCGCATCCGCGAGAGCCTCGCCAATGACTATGACGCCAAGGCCACGAAGCAGGAAGAGCGCTTCACGATGAAACGCAACGAGTTCCTGCATCAGATCGAGGGGCTCGAGGAGTCGGAGAGGGCATTGACCTCCCGCCTTCAGCACGCCCAGGAGGTGCTGGCTCGCGCGGAGAAGGAGATTGCCGCCCTGAAGGCTGACCTGAGCGACCTCCAGCAACAGGTGGGGCCGGCCGCAGACCGCGCAGAGCAAGCGCAGGACTCCGCGCGGCACAACCGGGCCATGACGCGCCAGCGCCAGCTCATGCTCCATGAGTTGGTTCGCCGCGCGAACGCCATCGGGACGACTTGAGGATCGAGGTCCCCCACCTTCCCTCCGGAGGGATCAACGACGAGGCAGCGCACACGCAATTCTTCGGGCAATTCCTCGAGGAGATTGAAAGGGTCGCGAAGTGCTTCGACGAGCGCGTTGTGGCGGAGAGCCGCGATCTCCTCGTCCTAGCCATCAGCCGCGTCTTCAGCAACCTTCTGAAGCTCTGGCCCTTGTTCAACCTCGAGGCCGTGATGGAGCCGGTCGAGATCCGCAACAAAGCGGGGGAGGCTGCTGAGGTGCTCGCCAAGAAGTACGACCAAGTCTTGGTCGATGAAGATGAGGGCGACGGCGAGGGAGGCGCTCTGGGAGCAGGAGCTGGCGCGGATGGAGCGGGGACCTCGGGAGGCGCGACGGCCTGAACTCCTCCCTGTAGCTGGGCGCGCATGAGGCATATTATCATGGCATTTCGATTGTAATAACTTTTGTAACAACTTGCTTTTAGCTTTGGAACGTGCTTGTGAATGCCCCTTGGGTGGCCTTTGTCTTTTCCCTTCATGTCTTTTTCGCTCTACGTCTTAGGACCCTCTCTTAGCGCTACACCACCGCCGCTTCGGTATGTGCGAGTCAGTACTCCACAAGTCCGGGGGGGTGCGTGAGGCCTCGAGAAGTGAGAGCTCCGCGAAGCGCGATGCTTGGGGCTCCCCTTTGACGTGCAAGCAGCCCATGAGGCGTGGGAGAGAGAAAAGAGACTCGAGGGCAAAAAACCAGCAAGAGGAAATTCTACCAAGTTCTTGTATTTAGCTTGACGAGGCATTTCCGCCCTGAAGAGGGTGTTGGTTCCCTGGCGAGGCGTTGTTGCCTTGGAGAGGGTGCCTGAGGCTTGGAGAGCCTGTTTTCCTGCACTTGGAGAAATAGGCATACCCACAAGCAATAGATAGCTAAGGAATCTTATGGTGCTCGTAGGTTCCTTCATGTGTGTCTCGCGAGGAGGAACAGGTACCAAGGTTTTGGTGATCCTTGGTGAGTTGACGTGCGCGGGAGCTGACCCATGAGTTCAGAGCTCCTTGGGAGTTGACATGCATGAGAGCTGACCCGCAAGTTCAGAGCTCGGATCCCTTGGGTTTTAGGCGCTGCCGGGATGCTCCCGTGGCATGGCACCCTGCTAGCCCCCACTCATGAGATACACAGGAGGGATCATACGAGCGAGAAAGAAAAGCGAATAACACCGAAGCAAAGAACACCGAAGCAACAAAATATGCTGGCGCGATGCGCAAAGGTTCAATTTGGCCTGAAACATAGGCTCATTACACTGGCCTGGCCAGAAGCACAAAAAATCCACCATGCTCTTGGCATGGGGTCCACATTCTGTGGCTGAGACTCTCGAGGGCGTGCCCGAGGCAGACGCATGTAGAGAGAGCTCAGGGGGCCCCTATGCGGGGGTGGCTTTTTAGCCTGTGTTCCACCATGACCGGCATGGGGATCCACCTCGCCAAGACATGGTGCCTTAAGAGGTTACCATGCCGAGGCTTGGTGGCTTGGGAGTCTTCTCGAACGGCCCGCGGCAACGTGTAGTAGAGAGGGGAGCCCGAAATTTTTCCTCGTGGAGGGTGATAGCGCGTGGCTCTCCCTTGATGCAAAAAATTGCTCGCCGAGGGCGATCAGGGGTAGAACTTGCGTAGGTGCTGGATGTTCCAGGGGTTGGCGACAGGGATGCCGTCCTCCGTCTCGAGCCGCGCTGAGCCAGGCCTGGCGATGTGCACGACTCTGTACGGGCCCTCCCACATCGGTGAGAGCTTGTGGAGGCCTGCCCTGGAGAGGACTCTCCTCAGGACAAGGTCTCCTGTTTCGAGAGTGCGTGGGCGGATGTGGCGGCTGTGATAGCGACGGAGGTCTTGCTGATACCTTGCTGCTCTCAGGGCCGCATTGCGACGGAGCCCTTCAAGCAGCAGTAGGGTCGTCGTTGCGGAGTTCGTCCACCTCAGCCTCCTTGAAAGCCAAGACTCGCGGAGAGCCATGAGTGATCTCGCTGGGGAGGACGGCTTCAGCGCCATAGACAAGGGAGAACGGCGTCTCACCAGTTGGCTTTGTTGGCGTGGTGCGGATGGACCAGAGCACTGAGGGGAGCTCATCGATCCAATGCTTGCCGCTGGCCTTGAGGCGGTTGAAGCTTCTCGTCTTGAGGCCCTTGAGCACCTCGGCGTTGGCTCGTTCGGCCTGCCCGTTGCTTCGTGGATGCGCCACCGAGGCATAGCAGATTTGGGCACCGATGCTGCCGCAGTAGGACTTGAAGGCGCCACTGATGAATTGTGAGCCGTTGTCGGTGATGATGCGGTTGGGCACGCCGAAACGGCAGACCAGGCTCCTTATGAATTTTACCGCCGACTTCACCGAAATGGTGCGCACAGGCTCCACCTCAGGCCACTTGGTGAATTTGTCGATGGCGACGTAGAGGTAGCGGTAGCCCCCGAGCGCTCGCGGGAAGGGTCCCAGCAGGTCCAGCCCCCAGACCGCGAACGGCCAGGAGAGCGGGATCGTCTGGAGTCCTTGCGCAGGCTGGTGGATTTGCTTGGCGTGGAATTGGCATGCGTCGCAGGTTTGGACGATTTCGGCAGCATCTTGAAGCACTGAGGGCCAGTAGAAACCACTCCGGAAAACCTTGCCTGCGATGGTGCGCGAGGAAGAGTGGTGGCCGCACTCGCCGCTGTGTATGTCGTTGATGAGCTGGCGGCCCTCCTCGGTAGGGACACACCGCAACGCAACCCCATTGGGTCGCTTGCGGTACAAGTCTCCGTCGTGAAGGCAGTAGGACTTGGCCTGGCGAGCAATTCTCTCGGCCTCTGCGTCGTCTTCGGGGAGGGCTCGGTTCTGCAGGTAGTTCTTGATCTCGTCGATCCAACCAGTGTCTTGTCGTACTAGAGTCAGCAGCAAGCGATCGCCCGAGGGCAACCCACAGTTTGGTGCTCCGCTCGGTGGGGCAGGTGGGAGCTCCTCGTCGATGCTGAAGCTGACCACAGGTTGCTTGACTGAGGCCTTGGTGAGCTTCTCCTCGAACACTTTAGGCTTCTGGGCTTCTCTTCTTGCTGCTCGCCGAGCAATTTCATCTGCCTCTTGGTTTTCTGCCCGTGGGATGTGCTTAAGCTCCATGCCCCTGAAGTGTTTTTCCAGCCTGCGTACCTCTTCAAGGTAGGCCACCATGTAGGTGTCCTTAGGCGTGTAGCTTTGTTGGAGAAGTTGACGAGGAGCTGGGAGTCACCCTTGATGAGGATGTACTTGATGCCGAGGGCGATGGCGGCTTTGAGCCCGGCGAGGAGGCCTTCATACTCAGCGATGTTGTTGGAGACCTTGTCGCTATCCTTAAAGCACAGTTGGACGGCGTAGTAGAGCTTGTCGCCTGTTGGTGAGGTGAGAACGGTGCCAGCCCCTGCACTCCTGGCCGCAAAGGCACCGTCGAAGTGCATGGTCCAGTGGCTTGGCGTCGTTCCTCCTGAGGCTGTAACCTCCTCTTCTGGGAGCTCTTCGTCTTTGCGCGTGTCCGTCCACTCAGCCATGAAATCAGCCAGCACTCTGCCCTTGATGACCCTGGTGGTGTCAAACTCCAGCTCGAAAGGTTGTAGCTCAATGCCCCAGCCTGCGACGCGATCTGTCGCGTTCGGGTTGCGCAGAACCTGCTCCAGGGGATATGAGGTGACCACCTTGATGGGGTGACCCTGGAAGTAGTGGCGCAGCTTCCTGGAGGCGATGAGGAGCGAGAAAAGGAGCTTTTGCTGCATGGGATAGCGCTCGCGAGCATCCCGCAGCACTGTGCTGACGAAGTACACAGGGTGCTCGACGAGGGCAGTTGTTGGTGAGGTAGCGGCTGGCTCCTCCCCAGGCTCGGTGGAGTCCTTGGCGAGGTTTCTTGGGGCTGGGGGCCTGACGAGGCTGCTTCCTGTCGGGGGGTTCTGGGCTTAGCGAGGTGGAGTTCTGCTTGTCGAGGACTGGCTCTTCTCTTTCAGCCACCAAGACCGCGCTTGCCGTCTGAGGAGTGGCTGCAAGGTACAGCTTCAGAGGCTCGCGAGGGCGTGGGGCGACCATGATGGGTGGGCTCGCCAGGTATTTCTTCAAGTCCTCAAAGGCCTTTGCTGCTTCGGGGGTCCACTTGAAAGGACCGGACCTCTTCATGATCTTGAAAAATGGCAGCGCCCTCTCACCGAACTTGGAGATGAAACGGCCAAGGCTGGCCATACATCCCGCTAAGCGTTGCATGTCCTTGAGGCGACAAGGGGGCTGCATCTGCTCTATGGCCTTTATCTTGTCTGGGTTGGCCTCAATGCCGTGGTGGGATACCAGGAAACCGAGGAGCTTGCCTGAAGGGACCCCGAAGACACACTTGGCGGGGTTCAGCTTGATGTTTACCTTGCGCGGGTTGGCAAAGGTCTCCTCGAGGTCCTGGATGAGCGTGTCCTTCTCGCGGGTTTTGACGACGATGTCGTCGACGTAGGCCTCTGCATTCCTCCCCATTTGAGCTCCCAAGGCGATCCTCATGAGGCGCTGGAAAGTGGCGCCAGCGTTCTTCAGACCGAAAGGCATACAGACATAGCAGAACACACCGCAAGGGGTGAGAAATGCTGTCTTCTCCTCGTCCTCCTTCGCCATCTTGATCTGGTGATAACCAGAGAAGGCATCCAGAAAACAGAGGAGCGCGCAGCCGGCGGTGGAGTCTACGATCTGGTCGATCCTCGGGAGGGGATAGGGGTCCTTGGGGCAGGCCTTGTTGAGGTCGGTGAAGTCGATGCAGAGGCGACTCCCTCCGGTGTGCTTGGGGACGACCACACCATTGGCGAGCCAAGTGGGGTGGACCACTTCCTTGATGATGCTGGCCTTCTTCAGCTTGTCTACTTCCTTGACGATGAAGTCTTGCTTCTCTGGCGCCTGGCGCCGCGCTTTTTGCTTGACGGGGCGTGCGTTTGGCACACGGCTAAGTGGTGCTCGATCACCTCCCTCGGTACTCCGGACGTATCTGACGGTGTCCAGGCGAACATGTCAGAGTTTGCCCTGAGGAAGGCGACGAGCGCGCTTTCCTATTTGGGAGGGAGGTTGGCACCGATGGTGACGCAAGCCCCCGAGCCACTCGCCTCCAGAGACACTTGTTTTGTCGCGGCCTTCTCCTGGGAGAACAGCTGCTTCTTCTTCGCGGGGGGCCTCGGGAGGGGTTCCTCGTCCTCGTCGGCGGGTGACGCCACCGCGGCAGCCTTGTAGGCCACCTGCGCAGCGTACAGGGCGTCCGAGACCACGCCGCGGATGACAATGGTGCCACCCGAGCCAGGGAGCTTGACGAGGTTGTAGGCGTGGTGGGTCACCGCCATGAACTTGGCGAGGGCGGGGTAGCCGAGTATGGCGTTGTAGGGTAGGCCGATGTGCGCGACGTTGAAGTCGATCAGCTCGGTGCGGTAGTTGGCCTGGGTGCCGAAAGTGACGGCGAGCCTCACCTGCCCCAAGGGGGTGGTAAGACCCTCTGTCACTCCCGAGAAGGGCCTGGTAGGCATGAGCCGCTCGTAGGGCACCTGCAGCTTCTCGAATGTCTCGACGGAGATGACGTTGAGGCCGGCACCTCCATCAATGAGCGTCTTAGAGACGGCGATATTGTTGATGGTGGGGGTGCAGACCAACGGGATGGTGCCAACGGTTGAAGTGGACTTGGGGTGGTCGCCGGAGTCGAAAGTAATGGGGCACTGGGACCACTTGAGGGGCCTGGAGTCCTTGACTCCAGGAAGGGCTGCCGCGACCTCGCGAGCGAGTTGCTTGAAGTGGCGGTTGGAGCGAGGGGCCTGAGCCCCGCCAAGGATGCAAGCGGCTCCACGAGGTACCTGGTAGCCCTCGTCAGCCTCGGCAGGCAGGTTGTCGTTTGCGGGCTGGGCAGCGTTGGCCTGGGGGTTCTGCTGGTAGTTGTCGTTGTAGTTGTTGTTCCAGCGTCGCCCCCCGCGGCTGCTGCGGCCTCCGCCGCGGCCGCCGCGGCCTCCGTTTGCCTCGCGAGCCTCGCGAAGCCTCTTGATGTCGAAGCAGTCCTCGGTGGCGTGAGAGTGCCTGTTGTGGTAGATGCAGAAAGGACGATCATCCTTCTTCTCAGGTCCTGCGGCTGGAGTAGCAGCTTGGCGAGACTGCTTGGCGTCAGGCTCTGCCGCGAGGACCGCAGTAGTCTTGCGCTTCTCAGAGGATTTCTTCTTCTTGGACCCTTCGGCAGGGTCCCCTGGCTCGTTCTTGACAAACAAGCGACCCTCTTCAGCCTTGGCGCACTTGTCCGCCAAGTCGAAAAGCTTGACGACGGTGGTGATGTTGTCGTGGATGCCGAGCTTCTCGAGCATCCGCACGTCTGTGACCCCAGCCTGGAAGGCCGAAATGACCTGCGCGTCGGTGGCGTTGGGGATCTTGTTGCGCACTTGGCTGAAGCGCTGGATGTACTTGTGGAGGGTCTCGCCGGGCTTCTGACGCACGGCGCGGAGGTCGTTGTAGGTGAGGCCGCGCTCGTACGTGCCCTTGAAGTTGGCGACGAAGCACCGGCAGAGCTCCTCCCAAGAGTTGATGGACTCGGCGGGGAGGTTGGTGAGCCATGAGGACGCAGAGTCCTTGAGGGCCATGGGGAACCAGTTAGCCATGACCTTGTCGTCGCCCCCGGCGGCCTGGATGGCCAAAGAGTAGAGCTGCAGGAACTCCAGGGGGTTGTTCTTGCCGTCGTAGCGCGGAGGGAGGTCCGGCCTGAACTTGACCGGCCAGACGACGCGACGAAGGCTGCGAGTGAACGCGGCCGTCGTGCCGTAGGTGACCGTGCCGTTGGCAAGGGTGGCGCGGAGGTGGCGCCCGGCGGTGGCGATGTCCTGGACGGCGCGGTTGCGGCGTTCTTGCCCGCGCTCGATGCTCACACGTGCGTCCTCAGGGGCTCGCTGCACGATCTGGCAGTCATGCGGCGACGACGCGTGCGATGCAGCGCGGGCGTCGCGAGGAGGAGCCCCCGCTGGAGCAGGTTGCGGTGCAACCGGTGGAGCCGGAGCGGGTGTGGGTTGGAGAGGAGGCGCGGGAGGTGCGCCGTGCGCCACGTCCCCCACGAGCGCAGAAGGAACCAGGGAACGAGACGGCGCAGGTGCCGCGGCGCGAGCGGCGCCGATGAGCTCGGCAACGCGGTTGAGCCAGGCCTCCTGAGCCGCCGGCGTGGGGCGGTACTGCAGCAGCTCCTGCGCCATGAGGAGCGCAGTCGCCGGGCTGGGCGCAGGGCGGCCCAGCGAGGAGGCAGCACGGTCCCGCGACGGGGGCAGGGAGGAGGCCTCCTCTTCGCCAAGGTCGTCCTCAGCGTGGTCGATGTCATCGTCGTCGGGGTGCTCGACGCGGGGCTCGGGGTCGACGCGGCGCTCCGGAGCAGAGCCCCCACGCGGGCGGCCACGCGGGCGGCCTGCGGGAGCGGTGGCGGCGTTAGCCGTCCGGCGAGCGAGACGTTCGGCACGAGAACCGGCCATGGCTGTGTCGAGGATGAAGACGCGCCTCAGCCCCCTACCTGGCGCGCCAAATGTCGGAGATTGTCCCCGGGAACTAGGGGTGTCTCCAAGGTATCGTGTAAGGGGCTGAACACGGAGTCAAACAATCCACAACGTGCTCCGGCGACGGTGCTCGTCAGGCTCGCTGCGGACGACACTGCAGAGATTGACACAAGGTATTACCCAGGTTCAGGGCCCTCTTGTGGAGGTAAAACCCCTACGTCCTGCTATGGTGTATTGCACTGCTTGGAGAGTTTACAGTACAAGGGGAGAGCTTGTCGAGCTCTCGGTGGCTAACAATGGCTACTTGCTAGTCTTTAGATCTAGGGTTTTTGGGCAGGCTCCTAGACTCCAAAAACCGAACCCTTTGCTTGGGCGTGCTCCTCCTCCTTTTATAGGCGTCCTGGGCCTCTTCTGCCCAAACATTTGGGCGGGAAGGGCTACCACATGGCGACGAAGGAGGAGGCACGGTGCACCGTAAAGGTGAGGTCTACCATAAAGGTAAAGCTCGTGGACGCGGTCCACGGCAGGGGAACGGCGTCACCAAAGCTGAAAAGGGGCACCGACCAGCTGGACAGCGGGCCGGCGCTTGCCGAGGTGGGAGGTGGCCCACGGTGACGTCGTCCTTGGAGCGTAGCTGCAGACTGTTCCCTTGTCACCAAAGAGGCAATACTCGTTGTCCGCTTTGCTTGGCTCCGCTTTGTTGACTGCTTTATACATGGAAACGGCAACTGCGGCGTTGTCGTCATCGCGCGTAGGCACGCGCGTCACTCTGCACCCGGCGCTGAGCCCATGTGCGCTCTGCCGCGGGAGCAGAGATGGCTTCATGAAGAAAGCGCTTCGCGAGGCGAAAAACCTCGCCAAGCCCTTCAGCTTGGTCCTTGGCAGAATTGCGGGCGGCGTCGGAGACGCCTTGTCGAAGAGCGATCCCTCGCCAAGGGAAAGAACCCTTGGCGAGGAGAAGAACCCTTCGCGAGGAGAGAAGTCCTCGTGAAGCTCGCCAGGCTTGGAGAGCCTGGTCCTTAGCGAAAATCATCCAAAGAATCTTGCGGGCCCTGGCAGGCCGGCCCGTGGTACCCTGGTTTCCACTGTGCCGACATATAGTGATCTCTCGCTTGCCCCTTTTGTAGAGCAAAACATAAATGTCGGGCACCTCTTGAGATATTAAACAGAGACTAGGTGTAAAGTTTTCAGAAATGAGAGAGTTTCTCAAACATGCTCCAATCATTAAAACTTTGGGACAAAGCACATTATACTCAGAATGACAGCAATGCTCTATAAGATGGTGCTCAAAGAAGGGTGACAACTCAACATAAATATAAAAGAAAGGCCCTTCGCAGAGGAAAGCTGGGATTAATCATGTGCTAGAGCTTTTCAAAGTTTAAATATGAGAGAAAATATAGTTTTGAGTAGTGAATGTCTTTGTCAACGAATGGCAGTAATAAACTTAGCATAACCTGTATCAAGCAATCTATAGACTTTTGAGAGCGATTTCCATTAGGATTTTTATTTTGAGCTGACACTCCTCCCCACCTTGTCTTTCACAAACCATGGCTAGCCGAATCCACGGGTGCCTGCCAAATTTCCACTGGTCATGGAGGAGTGTCTTTTTATTTAATTTTTTAAGCTTATGATATTTCGCACCAGCTCTCTTGTGATGAAAAAGAACTTGCTTGATACAGGATATACTAAACTTACACCACTTCCTGATGAGCTAGCAACAGTGTCACAAAAAGGAATGTTTTGAATATTTTAAAGGTAGCACATGATAAATTTATTTGGAATGGCGGTGAAATACCATATGTACGAATTTATGGTGGACGCTTTGGAAAGACTGGTTTTAAGGATTTTGGATGCACGAGCAGCATTCCCGCTCAGTACAGGTGAAGGCTAGCAAAACACTGAGGAGCGACCATCCGAGAGCACTACTGTCATAATCATGCTTTGCGACAAATTTAATCAGTGAATAGAGCATAAGAGTGATACTGCAATTCTAAGCACAATAAACCGGCAAGGCATAACAGACTGTGTTTTTAGTCTTTCAACATGTGTGAACATGTGCCAAGTCCAATCCGAATAAATCTTTTGGAGGAGGATCTCACTTCACCATACCATGTTATAAACAATGCAAAACATGCTCATGTCTACATGACAAATTACCCACTTTTAACAAGTTGAGGCTAAGCATAAGGATTCATAAGGGCTAAGCAATATCATCTACGCAACCTTCTATCATGGAAAACTAAAACACGAGCATGAGGACAAACATCTGTACAAAAATGAAAGCAAATAGAGTCCATACCAAGTCCCCTCATCATATCCGTGTTGCCAAATATCATCTTTATTGCATAGACACTTGCACATATGAAAGATATGGAGATAATAAAAGTGTGCAAGTGCCACCACAAATACGGGTTGAACTCTGAAACAATTGTACAAAATAAAGAAGAAGAGAAAATATTTTTGTTTTTTCAAATAGCGAAAGGTAAAATGCAAAAGCTAAAAGAGAAGTCTTTTTTTTGTTTTCGATTTTGGAAGGAAGCAACTTAAAGCGAAGAAGAAAACACCCGAACAAGAAACGAAAGAAAATATTTTTGGTCTTTTTGATTATAAGAAAGAAAAAGCAAACAAAGAGAAAATCTTTTTGTGTTTCAAAGTAGTAAACGAAAAGAGCAACAAAAGAAACTGAGCAAACTGAAAAGAACAAAAGAAAGCAAAAAGCAAACTCATGGATATACAAAGGAATGACGAACATACCGACATATAATAATTGAGTGAACGGAATAAAGAGATGTCTGTGAGAGATACGTACTCCCCCAAGCTTAGGCTTTTGGCCTAAGTGAGACTCATCTACCACGGTGGTGGCACGCCCCAGTTGGTGCCCGGCTGTGGCTGCCATTGCAAGTCCTGCGGCTCCTCCTCAGGGACTAGTGATGTGAGGTACTCATCCAGCACCTCCTCAGGAAACGAGTATCCGTCCCTAGAAATAGTGTTAAACAAAACAGGAGCAGGTAATCTCACAAAGCGAGGGTTATCCAAATAAAAACCAAATAATAATCTATACTGCAAGTTCTCCAGAGTGGAATCAAAAGTGACAAAGTGATGAAGTTTCATTGCAGCAAGATTAAGCCTAATAAAATTCAACTCTAAATCATCCTCTCTAGGAGGAAGCATGGCAGTAGCAAGCATGATTGAGGCAATAATACCTCCATAAATAGTCCCTCTAACCTCATTAGTGCTAAGAAGACGAGCAATAAGAGTGCCAATGTTATAAGTCTCATCACAATTAATTGCAGCGGCAAGAATAGCAAGATCAGGACTAGACATGTTACTCGTGTTGTCTCGGGGAAGAACATAACAAGCTATGACATAGCCCAAATACCTCACAGTTGCAAACTGTATGCTCCCAAATTTTGCATGTGTAGAATCCCTCCAGTCATCATGACAGATGCCGGCGTAGAGCTACTTGAGGTACTGGGGCTGCGTGTTCATCTTGCATGTGAGCCCTGTGTTCCTCACACCCAGAGCACTGCAAAACTCAGACAAAGGCATTCTCCAAGGTTGCTCATATAACATGAACTCCACACTTGGGTGATATCGATCATCAATGAAATTAAAGCTTTGCACAAAGATATTAGTGAGCTTAAGATATTGGGGCCTCTCCACTAATACAATATTTGTCAAACATGCATTAGTAACAAGGCTAGTAAATTCATCGCATATACCTGCGGCTTGTAGAAATTCATAACATGGGTATACCGATGAACGCACGTCCGACTCTCGGGCAAGCACAATAACACCAAGTGGCTCCAAATCTTCATTGGTTGAGGGCCTCATTGGTGTGTTAGAACTTGAGCCTCTTGTTTCTCGATGAGAAGAGGGCTCCTTCTTCTTAAAAATCCCACCTAAATTGAACTTAGGCATATTCTTCCTTCTCTGAAATTTTTCAACAAACCTCATAAAACTTGAAAATAAAATATAGGAAGTGCATTAAACTACTCTCACAACTTAATACCAACTATTACATGCATCAAAACCATCTAACAAATTGCAAATCAAGCCTGCAGTTCATATCAAGGGTCACCTACAGTAGCAAAATACTCAACTTACACAAAACCATTCAAGATTCTAATTGGAGGGGTGAAGGAGTCACATACCCGAGAAGATTTGCACCAAATCTCAGCAAGAATAATGGGCTGAGCAAAGAGATCGAAAATTCCAGCACCAAAGAGCAAGAACTCGGGTTTGAACAATGGGGAAGTGTTTTTCGAGTGAGAGAGAGAGAGTGGGAGGAGACTCACCTAGTGGGGCCCTCCATAGAGCAGGGGTGGCCCTTGGCCGCGGCCAGGTCCTTACCCGCGGGTGGGACCTGCCTCTGCCCTTGGGGGTCCCCAGGTCAGCCCCAACCACTTCTGTGGCTCTTCGGAAAAATAAAAATTTATGCAATTTTTTCTGGAATTTTTCGACAACTTTTACCAAGGGACTTAAATGAGAGTAGAATAAGCTAATAAAACAAGGTACTGATAATTAAAGGGATAAAATAAATAAGAAATAAAAATTACAGAAAATTAAAAGATAAATAACATAGGCAAAAATAATGGTTATTAAAGTCTTTATGTTGTTAAAGTTGATTTGTTAGCAAGGTTGATCAAGTCTTGCAACCACACCAAATTTATTTGACATAAAGAATTCAATTTCCAAAAGACAATTATGTTACCTCATATTGTATAGCAATTGTCCCAATCATGAGAGTTTCATATTTTCTATGATGTATAAGAATAGGACAATCAATAGTTCCAACCTTGATGGCTTCAATATTTTCAATGAAATTCAAACCAATTTTAGTATCAATCTTCTTCGGGAAATATACCGTGTGCTCTTTATCATCAACATGAAAAGTAACTTTTCCTTTATTGCAATCAGTAACAGCCCCTGTAGTATTAAGAAAAGGTCTTCCAAGAATAATAGACATATTCTCATCTTCAGGCATTTCCAACACCACAAAATCAGTTAGGATTGAACAATTAGCAACTTTAACAGGAACATCCTCACAGATACCAATAGGCATAGCAGTAGATTTATCAGCCATTTGTAGAGAAATATCAGTAGGAATAAGCTTGTCTAAATAAAATCTGTTATAAAGAGAGAAAGGCATAACACTAACTCCTGCACCAAGATCACATAAAGCAGTTCTAACATAATTATTTTTAATGGAGCAAGGAATAGTGGGTAATTAGCAAGCTTTTTAGGAATCTTGCCATTGAAAGAGTAATTAGCAAGCATAGTAGAAATCTCTTCATTAGGAATTTTTCTCTTGTTAGAAACAATATCTTTCATATATTTTGAATAAGGAGGTAATTTAATAGCATCTGTTAAAGGAATTTGCAAAAAGAGAGGCCTTATCCATTCACATAATTTATTATAGTGTTCCTCCTCTTTAGTTTTCTGAGATTTAGATGGGAAAGGCATGGGCTTTTGCACCCATGGCTCTCTTTCCCTACCATGCTTTTTAGTAACAGGAGGTGCAGTCTCTTCCTCCTGTTCTTCAGGTTTATCAATATCATTCTCATGCTGATTACCACTTTCAGTTTCAGCATCAGAAATAGAAATATCATTAGGATTATTAACCACAGGTTCTTTATCAAGTTCCATATTACTAGTTTCTCCTAATTCTTTATGTTTCTCTTTTCTTTTTCTTTTAGGAGAGCTAGCAATATTATTTTCAGCCAATTGAGACTCTTGTTCAATTCTTTTAGGATGTCCTTCAGTATAAAGAGGGTCTTGAGTAGTGATACCACCTCTAGTTAAAACACCACAAGCTTGTTTATTACTTTGTATAGGAATACCAGCAAGCAAATCTTTTTTGTACTTTAGTAATTTGTTCAAGTTGAGTTTGAACCATGTGAAAATGCTTAACAAGTCCTTTAACATCATTAGCACTTTTCTCCAAGATAGAATGCAAATTTTTAATAACCAGAGTGTTATCATTTAATTGTTCTTGAATTTGCATATTAAAATGAGTTTGTTTAACAATAAAGTTATCAAATTCATCCAAACACTGACTAGGAGGCTTGCTATAAGGAATATCATTGACAGTAAAATCGTAAAGAGAATGTACCTCTACCATAGGTGGGCGAGTGGTAGGCTCACATAAAGTTTCAATCGGAGGTAAATTCTTCACATCTTCAGCTCTAATACCTTTTTCCTTGATAGATTTCTTGGCTTCTTGCATATCTTCTGGGTTTAATAAGAGCACTCCCCTTTTCTTCGGAGTTGGTAAGGGAGGAGGCTCAGGAATACTCCATTCATCATGATTTTGGGCTATCTTAGCCATTAGTTCTTCAGCTTCAGCTACAGTCATTTTCCTGAAAACACAACCAGCACAACTATCTAGGTATGTCCTAGATTCAATAGTTAGTCCATTATAAAATAAATCAAGAAGTTCATTCTTCGGTATATCATGCCCTGGCCGAGCCCTGAGCAATGAGCCAAATCTCCCCCAAGCTTTAGGGAGATGCTCATCCTCTAGTTGTCTGAAATTAAAAATTCTCTGCAAAGCCTCATGCTGCATGTGAGCGGGAAAATATTTTGCAAAGAAAACATCAAGCAATTCATGAGGACTTTTAATGGAACCATAAGGTAAAGCATTATACCACACTTTAGCATCACCCTTTAATGAAAAAGGAAACAACTTTACTAAATAGTAACGTTGTATCTTCTTGTCATCAGAAAATAAAAAGCTAAGCAAAGCTAATTTATTCATGTGTTCTATAGCATCATCATTCTCAGTTCCACAAAAAGGATCAGATTCAACATTAGATATAAGTGAAAGATCAACAGAGAAATCAGAATCATCATCTTTAATGCATATAGGAGAAGTAGCAAACTCAGGATCAGGTGTGAAATGATTTTTAACAGCATGTTTTTCAAGCAATTTCCTCAAAGCATCAGGATCTTTTGAAGCTTCACAATCCATATATTGCCTAATAAAATCATCACTAACATCAATATAGGAATAATCAGGATACCTACTCTCATAATTATATAATTCAGGAGAGCTAGCAGGTGTAATAAGACCTTCATGAGGAGTTGTAATTTCCTTAGACTTAGCAACAAGAGCATCCAGAAAAGGACCTTTCCTTGTGGTGGAAGGTAGTATCGGAAACTTAGGATCACGCTTATCCTTCATGATGAAGAATAAATTATGGCAGACAGAAAAACTCCCAGGTGAACTTATAAATAGAGCTATGCTCCCCGGCAACGGCACCAGAAAATAGTCTTGATGACCCACAAGTGTAGGGGATCGCAACAGTCTTCGCGGGTAGTGTGACCCTAATTTATTGATTCGACACAAGGGGAGCCAAAGAATATTTATAAGCCTTAGCAGTTGAGTTATCAATTCAACCACATCTGAAAAGGATATCTCTGGAAGCAATTTATCAGTAGTAACAATAATTTGATGGCAGCAGTAGAACAGTAATAGCAGTAATAAAATAAAGGCATCAATGGTGACAGCAGAAATATTGATTGTAAACAGCAGGATTAAAAGCACCGTAGGCATAGGGGCGGACAGACGGGCGTTGCATGAATAAAATAGCTCATGAAATAAACATAACTGGGCACAAAGCAAATAAATATAACATCCAAGTATTAAACAATCATAGGCATGTATTCCTAATATAGCCGTACGTGCTTGCAATAAGAACTTGCACGACATCTTTTGTCCTGCCATCCGGTATCAGCCGGGCCAATTAAGGAACAAATGGCAATTAAGGTGATCCTTTTAATAGAACACCAGAGCAAAGCATTAACACACAATGAATACATGTAACCCTCGAGTTACCAACCATTCCCATCGATGTCCCCGTTTCTGTCACTCGAGGTCTCCGGTTCCGATTGACAACAAGTGCATACAACTAGTAGATAGGACCCAAACATCAATTATATTCATGAAAACATAATGTGATTAGATCTGATTACATGGCACTCAGGCCCAAAGTAACAAGCATTAAGCATAACTAATTGTACCAATGACGATTAACACAAATAGAGGATACTAGGCATCATGCCCTAACAATTTGGCATCGAATTACATGAGCAATCTTATTCAATCCCTTCCATACCCTTGCCTACAGCAGGGAACTACTCACACATAGAGGGAGACATCATGGATGGTTGATGGAGAGGCGTTGGCGGTGGTGATGGCGGCGATCTCCACTCCGGCAGGGTGCCGGAACAGCGATCCTGGACCCCGAATTTAGGTTTCGAGATGGCGGCGGAGCTCCATAAGGTTTGTGGGAAAAGTGATCAGGGGCTCCTCGTTTTTAAGTCAAACGTGACTTATATGCAAAGGAGGGCCGAGAGGCGATGTTCCAGGGGCAGGGGCGACACCTGGCCGCAGCCTAGGGTCCACCCGCGGGTGGGACCCGCCCCTGCTCTTGGGGTGCCCCCCCTCCGGGTCTTCCTGGCTCCGTGGCTTGTTCTGCCCAAAAATACTTTTTCCAAATTTTCTGGAATTTTCCGCGAACTTTTCAATCCTGCACAAGAGAAAGACACCAAATGCAATTCTGCTGAAAACAGCATCAGTTCGGGTTAGTTCCAAACAATTCATTAAAAATCAGAGGCAAAACAATAGCAAAGTGTTTGGAAAAGTAGATACGTTTGCGACGTATCAGTAAACCCTGTGTGTGTTCTCGCTTTGCTCGCTCCGACCCTCACAGAGATCTCATCGGTAGACTAGCTTTCAACCCCGTGGAAGAACATTGGTCCATCGGAACCACAAATCCGACAACTAATTTAGTGGAGATTATACACTGATGTATATGGTTTATTATGTGTAGCCGTGTGTGGTGGATTAATTTTCCTTCATTAAATACCACTGATGTTTTAAGTGGATCTATGAGCATGTCTATTTAAAGAGAAAGAAGTTTGATATTTTGAATTAGTTCAAACTATTGTTGGTATGAAGGGAAAACGTCGTAACAAGAAGATCAAGTATTTATGATTGGATTATGAAGTATTGAAAATTTGAGTTCGAGTTTAGCAAAAACATCCGAGGAGTTGCAGAATTGTTCCACAACTTATGCTTCTTGGAAAAACTCCACGGAGTGTGGAATGTTCGGGAGACATAATCGAACCTTGTTGGACATGGTGAGACAAATATAATGCCGTTATAATTTTTGTAGTTTATGCATTAGAGACTGCCTCTTTACACTTAAAAGTGCGCCATCATGATTCGTTGTAATTGACACCATGGTTTGGGTACTGACCCGAAATTGTCTTTTCTCATTTTTTTGGTATGCATAGCATGTGTAAAATTTTTACAACCAAATCGGATAAATACGTGTTTATAAGGTTATCCCAAACCTATTGGGTATTTCTCCTGTCACCGAACCTTGGACAAAAGTGTTTGTCGGGAAGGTGGATTTCTCGAGAAAGTGATTCTTTGGAAATAAGTGAGTGGGAGGACAGTGCAACTCGACGAAATTGGAGAATTGTCGTCATCATGTCAAGAGTAGCGCAGCACCGAAAGTTGTTCTGTGGTTTCCTATTTTGACTAAATGGAAGACACTACATATTATGTAGAAACTTCGAAAAGAGTTTGCAAACTGAACCACGTAGGTCGTTAAAAACTTTGTACCCAGGCCAACTTGTGGTTTGTGAATGAAGTGTTGTTTTGACAACAAAGGACTTACAACTGATAAAGAAAGCAGATGATGGGCCCTTACTTCGTAAATTGGCTATAAGCCATTATATGCACAATAGTATCAACAAGACATGGATGTTCACATCCATTGAAAGTTCGATTTGTCGAAAAGATGTTTACGACAAAGTTCAAAGAGTTGACTACGAAAGATTTTGATCTTCCGTAGCGGTGCTTTAGTCTTTATGGATAATTCTAGCAAAAGTTACATATTTTGATATGCAGTTGAATAACAAAACGAAATTCCTCTCAAGTAAGTTTGATCAAGGACGTGTATGCGACACGGTTCGAGAGTTTTGTAAAATTCAAAAGTTGCTCGAAAGGTATGCAAATTTAAATGGTTTAAATAAGCATAACGAAGTTGGAATCTTTACATTAATGAAGTTATCAAAAGAGCTTGATTCCATCATGGACGGTGAAGATGCTTGTAGAGTTACAAGAAATTAAGTGGGAGAGCTAAGACATATTTCTAATACTTTATGTAGTTGACATATAATTGATTGGAAAATATGTAATTTAAATTAACATGGTTAAGTTTTTATATTGATAAAAGACTTAGGCTGAATAACATATTGGCCATCAATATCTATAGAGACAGATTGAGACACCTGATTTAGTTGAGCCAAAGTACATCGATGATGTATTGAAGTAAGTTAATATGGAAACGACAAGGAGTTCTTGCCACATGGAAGATGATTGAGCAAGACTCAAGTGTTTTGACACATGATGAGCAAAACTGAAATTGAGATTTCTAAATTATGTGTTCCATGATGTGTACACAACCAGATGTGTCATATGTTATGAAGTGTTATACCAGGACAACTCATATGATGAGCATGAAGACAATAGTGGGAAAGATCCTTATGTATTTTAGAAAAACTAAGGATGAGTCTTCCTGTGTAGTAATGACAAACTATTTATTATAAAGGGTTACACTAAGGGTATTGTCATCTATACAAATAATTCTATCTCAGATTAAGATATGTTTGAATAGAAGGTGGTACGTAGGCTGGAAGAAAGTTCCATGCTAGTTTTGAATGAGTTTCAAAAGGTATTGTGATGGATACTACAACAAAGGCTAAGTATACTGTTGTGTTGATAACAAATTAGAAGAGTATTTTGTGTCAAGCAGTTCTTTATTGAACTTGGTGAATTTCCAAGAATGAGAGTACTATGAAGCTCCATTTTCATAATGGTGCTGACAATGGTTCGAGCTGAGGAATTAAGGTCTCACCAATTGACTAAATATATACAAATCCATCTCATTGGAGAATGAGTGATGCGTATAGTCATTGGAGATTGAGTGATGCGTATAGATGCAGATACAAATAGACCTGAAGCGTCAGATCTTTTTGATGAACCTCTTCCACGAGCAAAACATGATCAGCACCAAGAGGCCATGGGTGTTAGATTGCAACAAATGTAAACTAGATTATTGACTCTAGTGCAAGTGGGAGACTGTTGGAAATATGCCCAAGAGGCAATAATAAAGATTATTTGTTATATATCATATTTCTCGTTCATGATAAATGTTTATTATCCATGATATAATTGTATTAAACGGAAACAAAATACATGTGTGGAATATAAACAACAAAGTGTCCCTAGTAAGCCTTTTATGACTAGTTCGTTAGTCAAGAGTTGGTTAAGGTTTCGTAGCCATGGACTTGTGAAAGTCACTTGATAATGGAGTCACAACATTGGGAGAATGATGTGATGGACAGACCCAATTTAAAGCATAGCAATTGATCGTGTCACACAGTTTCATTGCTAATGTTTTTAGCATATGTCAAGTACAGTTTCCTTAGACCATGAGATTGTGTCACTCCCGTTTACCGGAGGAATACTTTGTGGACATCAAACATCACTTTGAACTGGGTGATTATAAAGATGGCTTTCAGGTATCTCCAATGGTATTTGTTGGGTGGTATGAATAGACTGGGATTTGTCCCTCCATGTGACGGAGAAGATATCTCTGGGCCCTTCTCGGTAGTATAGAATCCTAGGTCTTGCAAGCATGTGGCTAAGTGGTTAGTCACGGGGATCCTATTCTATGTGAATGAGTAGAGAACTTGTCGGTACCGAGATTAAACTAGGTATGGCGATACCGACGATCGAATCTCGGGCAAGTAATAGAGAAAATTCCTTCTATGACACTACTTGAAAGTTGGATTCCTTATTTGACAGTGGGAATTTTTTGTTCCTTATATGACACCCTTTGAATTTTCTAGCCTCACATGACACCACCATTTGTTCTGTTACACTGTTCCGTCAATTAATGTCGTGGCTAACCAGAATACCCTTTCGTGGCTATCTCAACTTTTCGATCAAACACAAGTCAAAGAAAAAAAACAATCGACCCACACGAGGCTCCCCCCGTCTCTTCTCTTCCCCGATTCCCCAGTCAAACCCTATCAGTGGCGCTGGCTCGTAGCGGCGGCGGCGCCGACGGCTGACGGGACATGGAGGAAGGGGTGACTTCTGGTGGCGGACGAAGCACTGCCCCGGATGGCGGCCATGGCGGGGCGGAGGGCGGCTGCCCAGGCACTGCCCCTGATGGCGGCCATGGGGGGATCCGGACGGCGGCCATGGCGGGCGGAGGGCAGCTACCCAGGAACAGCGGTGGGCGGAGAGCTAGACACGTAGGAGGACGACCATGGGGGGGCTCCGGACGGCGGCCATGGCAGGGATGCGGAGGGAAGAGAACGCACGTCGGCGGGATGGAACGGAACGGCTGTGGAGCGCCTGTCCATGAGCTCACCATCTGCGGTCTCGGAGCGCCTGTTCCTCGTCGGCGCCAGCTTCGCCATTGACATGTGCGTGGGGAGTCTCGTGGTTTTCCTCTGGAACAAGCTCGATGGGAAGAAGGCCGCGCTGCTGATACCGGTTGTCGCGTCCGGGCTGATCTGCTGCGACAGGATATGGATATTCTGTCGTTGCTGCTCACGGTGGCCAAGATCAAGCCGCCGATCTGCATGAAGTTCACACTCGGAAGCTAGAGAACTCATACGTGAGATTGCAGTGCCGATAGATCTCCGTATAGAAACTTAGAAAGAAATTACCAAATGTACAGATTCTGTCATCTTATCCATGCCAAAATATGTAATAACACTATTGCCTTTGTCTTTACAAAATTATTGCAACGTAAGGCACCAGGGGCAAAACCGACTTTTCATTTTCATACTTGACACTGTTAGTGCACAAAATGAACTAGAGTGTCATGTGAGGCAAAAAAATTACACAGTGTCATATAAGGAACAAAAACTTTCCCAGTGTCAAATAAGGAATCCAACTTTCAAGCAGTGTCATAGAAGGAATTTACTCCAAGTAATATATCATGAGACAAAGGGAATCATATACGGGATTAATTGAATCCCCGACATCGTGGTTCAAGCGATAAAGAACTTCGTTGAATATGTAGGAATCAATATGGACATCCCGGTCCCGCTATTGATTATTGATTAGATCATGTCTACATGTTCTTGAACCCGTAGGGTCACACACTTAACGCTTCGGTGTAGCTAGGGTTTTAGTGAGATAAGTAGATGGTGTAATCAAATGTTGATTCAGAGTCTCGTATGAGATCCTAGATATCACGAGGAGCTCCGAAAGAGTCCGGAGATAAAGTTTCATATAAGGAAAGTGGCTTTCAGGTTCCGGAAAAGTTCGTAAATTTTTCGGCAGGGTACCGGAAAAGTGTTAGAAGGTTCCAGAGTGGGATCCACATGTCCATAGGGTTGACATGGGCCATGGGGAGGTGTAGGAGCCCACATGGGCTGGCCGCACCATCACCCAAAGGGCCCATGCGGCTGGCCCTATGGGGGAAACCCTAACCCTAATAGGGGCACACCTTGGGGGCAAGCCACCCCTTGGTTGCCGGCCCTAGAAGGGAGGGGCGCACCCCCCAGCCCCCTCACCTATATAAGGAGGGGTGGAGGCGCAGGGGAGGGCTGCCCATAACCCTAGCTGCACCCTCCCTCTCTTCCCTCCTCTCTCTCGTGTGCACGGCTTGGCGAAGCCCTGTCCGCGGGAAACCTCCACCATCTCCACCACCACACCGTCGTGCTGCTGGGATCTCTTGAGCCACTTCTTCCTTGCTTGCAGGATCAAGGAGAAGTCTACCTCAACCTGAACGTGTGGATAATGCATAAGTTAGAAAGTTGTATGTGGGCTAGTTTTGCATAAAGCCAACTTTTCAATAGAGGGAGACGAAGTAGAAGTCCGTCTACTCAGAAGTTTTATAAAAGGGATAAGAGACCAACTTCTATCTCTTTTGATCATCTTTGGAACCACCATAATCATCATCAACTAAACCTGCTCTACTAGGATCATTCCCTCGACTCGCCCTCGAGGAAACAACCCACACACGTTGTTATCAAGTTTTATGATTAGGTTCATGTTCTCTATGATCACAGAATCCGTCACCAAGTCATCCGTAACAGTGGACACGGCTTTTCGAAAAGATTTACCCTGCAGGGGTGTACAGTTTAGCCACACGCGACTCTTTAATGCCAGATCATTAGCACACTTCCTTGGTGTGCTGGCAGATGGGGGTTGACCACGACTCTTAGCTTGCCTAGATATGAGCAACCCAAATAGAGTCGTCATTCACAAGAGATGGCCACCTCCTGACGGACCCTATTGCTGTGCGTGGGGACCAAGATCAGTTCGTCCTTCACTTGTCCCTAGACACGACCTATCATTTCTCCAAAACATTTTCCAACTTTCTTGCAAATGGAAATTGCAAACTACGTGTCTCACATGCATAGCTAAATAAGAAACAGCCGAGCGGGGTTCACATAGGCCCGCGTGTGTCGTACTCTGAGTCTTGGTTTCAGAGGCGAGAACTCAGGTCCTAAGGCGGCAAGAACAAGACAACCCACCAAATCCCACTGTGGCCTCATTGTCCAAGCCTTTAATCAAATTAACATATGTTCACATCTTATCCTCGTCAACCTGACATGCTAAGTTCGATCGTAGCTCTGATTCATCAACCGAACGGATCAGAACATAAAGCTAAGCATGGCTAAGAATAAACACACATGTATGGCTCTGGCGACACACAAGCAAACCTAGTCATGCTAGGACGTATAACAGGTATAAGGCGACAAGGGGGAACATGCAAGATAGGCTGACTCTACCTATCAAATAAAAACCTTGGAACCAATATGATGCTTAACAGAAAGAATACTTGAAACATAGGATCAGATAGAAGAAGGGGTTGTGCTTGCCTTATTTAGCGATAACCATAATTATATATAGCTTCCGGAAAACAGGGTGATTGACTTGTCGATCCATGATCAAGTGTCGGCCATCGGCATTGTCTATCTTTACTTCGGACTCGTCTTCGATCTCGATCAGCGTTCTATCGAAAGATTCAAAACACCGGAAAGGGGAAAAACAACACTCAACCATGGCATCGATGCAATGCGCATTCAAGAATGATGACATGACATACTAAGCTTAGTGAGTAACACTACTGCAACTAGATCAAGTTTAAATGTGATTGAAGTGCATAAGACATTGCAATTCATTTAATCCCATAGTTAAAGAATATGGTTTATTAGTGTTTCCCTAAAGTCACCATTTCAGTTGTTGCAAACATGCATGAATTTCATACAAATAGATAGATCTTATTTTTCTGAACAATTTGATATATTATACATAATTTATGACTTACGGATTAAAAGATATTAATATTACAAGTTTATATCATTTTCTGGAAAAGAATAAAAGACTGACGGCTATGTCAGCATGACATCATCAGACGGCCACAGCACTGGCACCGTCGCACACGCAGTGCTCGGTTTGGCGCGCACGCGAGGCTGCCCCTGCTTGGATCTGGAGGAGGGTTCCAGGGGGCGTCGTCTGGCGGCGGGAGGGACCATATGGTCGCCGGACTTGGCTCCGGTGACCTCCAGAGCGGCGGCGTATGGCGGCGCGCACGGGCCCGACGCCAAAGAGCGAGGAGGGGGACGAGGATATGTCCTTTCGGACCAGAGGCTCACCATGGAGCTTCTTAGGTGGTCGGCGAGCTTGAGGGAAGCCGGATGGCGACGGGATCGTGCGAGGACGGGCCGGCGGCGAGGGAGTCGAGCTCGATCTGCTCGATCTGTGCGTCCCAGCACGTACTGCTCGATTAGGAGGTAGAGGACGTCGAGGCGGAACTTCTGGACGTGGAGGCGGAGCTCGGAGAGGTCCATGACGACGGGGAGGGCGTCGTGGCCGATGGCGGCACGATCTGGACGCCGGTCGCGTTCTCAGCGCACAGGCCACACCAGCACGCGTAGCTTCACCAGGCGGATGCGGAAGGCAAGGCGATACTCCCATACACCTTGTTTGAGCTCGGGGCGACGCGGTTCGTCGGCGATGTGAGGGGGACGGCGGCGGTCGACGAGCTAGGGTTTCGGTTTGCGCTCGATTTTGTGGCCTAGGATGAGATAGAGGAGAAGCGAAGCGAGGCAAGGGTGAGGTGAGCGAGATGCGGACGTCTCCACTCGGTTCTTATCCTCGCGAGGAGAGGGAAGCAGGAGGTGGCATGGCGGTGTCGTTCTCGTCCTTCTGGTAGGAGGAGGAAGAAGAAAAGAAAGAGAGGGAAATTATAAAAGCTCTAAAAAAGAAACTTTGCAGAATTATTTGAGAGACTTTTATTTGTCAGAAAAATACAAGAAACTTATCAGTGGATTCCTAATGTTAAGAGGAACATCCACAAATTTTTGTTTTGAATTTTTGAAACCTTTGAACACATATAAAGATAGAGGGAGATTTAGAAATATTAGTGTTTCTCTTCAATTCTTAAATGCAAAATTTTCTTAGGTTCCAAAATAATGCATGACATGATGATGATGATTAACTATTTAACTCATTCTAGCAAACATGGGTTGTTACACGCCCGCTCTTTCTAGGAATCTCTCACAATCAAGCTTGACCGTCAGTTGCATTATTTATTCCTTTATTTTCCTCTGTTCGATCTACATAGAAAGCATGTGCTGATGACTGCATTCTTGGTTGATTTCCTGCAGAATGTACGAGTTACAGTCCAGCTGTGCATTATGTGTGTGATTCAGCATGGCATATTCTACTCTACTGTGTTCAGATTCAAAGCATTCTGCATGTCTACATCAGTAGGCCAAAATCTAAGGCTCTTTCAGCCTCTCATGTTAACAGATTTGGGAAATTTGTACTCCCTTGCCATTTTTGTTTTCATGGTTGAAAGGTTGCACTATTTTACAGATATTGATGAGTCGGAGACAGAAGATACACTTAACCTCAAATTTTAGAGTCATGTATAGTTGCATAGAAAATGGGTTGTAATTCCAGTGCATAAGCGACATTGTGCTAAATGGTTAATAAATAGTACACTATATTTAATTATTTGCACGGGTGAATTACTTTTTATACCGCTGGGCTCTTCCTATTTTTTCAGCATAAACTGGTTGTACACACGTTACTCACTGTTTTGAAGGTTATCTTGAAATGTCTCGCCTAAATTTTCTTGAGCACATGTATGTGTCAAATCATGGATTCTATAATTACATTTGTTCAAGTATTATGTTATGTACCTGATTTAGCTCTCTACATACTGATTCAGTTAAATATCCCACAGCAACTCGCGGGGCATCATCTAGTTTAAGAAACGCCACTAGAACTTTTATCTTTCGAAAAACGCCAATGTAATTCTCTGTACAATCTATAGATGTCAGTATGCTCTCTTTCACACATATACTAGCCAATATACTCACGTATTGATATCATATATATGTATACAAGGTGGGACCCACCAAATCAGGCTTAGAAAGAAACATTTACAATAAAATTGTGACGGAGTAAAGTTAGAAAAGGCATACAATAAAATTGTGACATGGAGAAAATAGTTCTAAAACCAGCTCTCAGCCAAGCTGCCTATGTATTCGATGCTTAAATAAACATTCAAATAGCTCTAGAAAGATGCGTACAGAAACAGAGATCAATAATCCACATGCTGCATACATAAAGGCTAACATGCGTACAGAAGCTATGTTAAAAACACTAACCACGTGCGGCATGCACGATGCACATGTAGCATACGAAATCGCTACTGTTTTTCGAGTCAACCAGTCCATATGTGGGGCCAGATTCAGGTTTGGCCCACTCTATATACGTACATACAGCAAAAATACATGCATATATTGGCTGGTATATGTATGAAAATGGGCATAATGGCATACATGGATTGTACACAGAATTGCGGTGGTGTTTCTCAAAAGATGGAAGTTGTAGTGGCATTTCTCAAACAGCTAGAAATTGCAGTGGCGTCTATCCAAATAACCCTAAACAAATCCCCCTACTGCAAACTACAGAGAACTCTCTCAGTTTTACATCTCCATGGCGTCCCGAGACATGTCCTGCAGGTCCTCCTTGGTCAAGAGCGTCTTCTGCCGGCCGCTCCCCGCCTTGTCATACGGCTGCGCCATCCTCCGGAGGAACTGTTACAAAACAGTTGCAAGCTTATTTATTTTTTGAACAAAACTAGATGATTCATGGTTAGTCGAACAAAAGTTAGAAAAACACGTCAGGTTAGAACAACATCCATGAACGCTGATACAAAAAGGAAAAAAGAATGGCTAGATGCTGTCAAATGGCTACAACTATGATAATCTGCATCGCAAGCATGCCTGAAGGATTGTCAAGGCATTGCTTCATCGGCAAGCAAGATGGCTTCCATGTCCCAAAGCAGCAAAACGGTGCAAGGGAACATACCTCGCGGGCAGTATGCAGAGCCATGTCGGTGCTCAGATTTAGGTGTGCATCGTGCAAGTGTGACAGTATCCACCCTGGCAGTTTAGACCGTTTATCATGCCGACTGTATCTGCAAGTCACAAATGGCATGGCACTTGACCAATAAGGCAGGGAAATAGGCAGAACAAGTTCTATTGAAATGATGAACTTAAAAGACCCATGATCAAAATAACTAAAACAGATCTAGCAGAACATATTTATGTTCCATGAGCACTATATGTTTGATATATGGGTGTACCCAAGCCCAGAGCACCCAAGAATCAGATGAAGCAATTATTACAGCCAGTTCTATTTGCCAAAAACACTGACTAAAAGTGGACTTCTTAGTTGCAAAGCCCAATTTTATGCAGCATATCTAACTCCAAAGGGCATTTCACTAAATCAGATTAAGCTAAACAGTTTCTCGCTGGTTGACCACCAGTGTATCACATGTTCAATGGAACATACTTTGAACTTGCTATTTCTGCAATACACAGCTCAAAAATTGCTTGACCAATCTAAAGAGCAAAAGGTTTGAGTTTTTATCTCAAGCATACTACAGTTGTCAACTATTTACACCCAACAACATATCAGGCCTTCTTGATGATCCTCTAAGCTCTAACATTCTTAACCACATCAAGGTAGTATCAAGTACCTCTTGTCAGCAAATATCATCATTCCATAATCTGCTTTCGAACGGATCACACGGCCAACACATTGAGCAGCTTGCCTCTGACGTTCACAGAATTCAACGTGAGAAAACCTTGTTAGGAGATCTTTAAGATGTAATGATACATAAAATCAAGAAATCTGTATGCTCTTCTCCCTTGTAACCGAAGCAGAATTAGTACCAACTAGTTGAATTTGGCGTGGCGTCATGCCACGCCCTTGGTGTTTTTTTTTCGGTAAAATGTTAGTCAATTTGAAGTGTTCGAACATGTTTTTTTTTTTTTTTGGTTTGAGTAGACATTTTTTTTGTGATTTTTTTTTGGGTATGTTGTGTATGATAGTGAAATATTTAGTGGTTTCAAATGTTCAAACATGTTTATATTTCGATGTCAATGTTTATTTGAAATTGTAAAAGCCATTTCAATTCGATTCCTCATTAGCCATGGACAGTTCTTTCGCCGATTGCCGTGATCTTCGTGAAGTACTTATCTGTCACAAGAGAAAGTGAAAATAAGCGACATGAAGTGGGTCTATAATTTGAGGAACTGCATCTGAATTTCATATTTGGAGGAAGTTAATTTAGATAGTTTCCAAATTGGAATGTTCAACTTAATCCAAGTGGTCATCAATTCAAAATTTTCAAACATGTTTTTTTTTTGCCATAAATTATGTTTGTATCTTGCTATAAATAGTAGCATTTTTTTCTATGAGCATACTAATATATTTTGGAGTATTTTTTTTTAGCGAGTTGGAATGTTCGAATATGTTTCAATTTTTTCATTAACATGTAATTTAAGTCCACGATGGGTGGTAAATGCACATTTATTCAACTGGATGTCATATTTAGAGAAAGTTTATTTAGATTACACCCAAATATTTGCCAAATTGAAATGTTCAATTGAAGTCCATTATTAGTGGAAATGCATTGCATGATCATTTATTAAAATTTCAACTTTACATAATTAGAGGTTGTGCATTTGGATTTTATTCAAATGTTGACTAATTCAAAATGTTGATTTTTTTTGTGTAAATATTTGGCCTTTATTTTTGCGGGCATGTTGATATGTTTTGAAGTATTTCGTTTTTTTAGCAAGTTGGAATGTTCGAATATGTTTACATTTTTTCATTAACATTTATTTTTAAGTTCGTAGTGAGTGGAAACGCACATTTTTTGAATTGAATTCCATAATTAGAGAAGGTTCATTTAGGTTACATCGAAATGCTAACCAAATTGGAATGTTCAGTTTAAGTCCATTATTAGAGAAAATGCATTGTGTAAGCATTTATTAAATTCAACTTCACATAATTAGAGGATGTGAAGTTGGATTTTTTTTTTCCAAATATTCACCAATTCAAAATGTTCCAATATGTTTGTTTTTTGCTGGCCACACTCTTGGTGTTTTTTTTTTTTTTTGTTCAGTAAAATGTTAGCTAAATTGAAGTGTTCGAACACGTTTTTATTTTTTTTTGGTATGATTTGACATTAATTTTTTTTCGCAAATAATGTTTTTTTTTTCGCCGGCTGCATAGTACAATCGAAGGAAATGTATTTTGGTGAGTGTGTATTAAATTTTAATCTATAATTAGATGAAGTGTACCTACAATGTATATAAAAATTAGGCAGTTTGAGTTGCCTAAGTTTGTTTGTATTTTGGCATTAGTAAGTAATATTTTTTTTCTTGAGCATGTTGATATATTTTGGGGTAACTCACATATTTTAGCAATTTGAAATGTTGAAATGTGTTTTTTTTCGAATAACATTTAAGTTAAGTATGTAGTTAGCGGTACTGCATATTTTATGGATTCGTGCTACCAAATGGAGAAAGTCTGTTTATGTTGCATTTAAATTTTGACCATTTTGAATTGTGCAACTATATTTTGTGTTTTGATATATGTAGTTAGTGTTTTTTTTTTTTTGCAAATTAGTTGATTCTGTTGTCATTTGTTTTGGAAATGTAGATAATAATTTATTTTTTAAATACAGTGGCTATTTTGATTTTGACAAATTTGTAGAATTTAGTGTCAGTTGTTTTGGAATTGTTTTTTTTTCTGGAAAGTTCAAAAAGTTTTGGAAAAATAGGGAAGCAGAATGGAAAGAAAGGGGAAAAAAATAGGGAAGCATGTCGGTTTATTTTTGAGTACTTGCAATTTTTTTCTTTAAATACGGTGGCTATTTTGGTTTTAACAAATTTTTAGAATTTAGTGTCCGTTGATTTGGAAATGTTTTTGGAAAGTTCGAAAAGTTTTAGAAAAATAGGAAAGCAGAATGTAAAGGAAGGAAATGTAGCTAATGTTTTTTTTTGTTTCCTTTTTGTGGACATGTCGAAATAATCCCGTAAAACAGTACCTATAAAGTGTTTCAAATTGTCGGAAGCATGTTCTATTTTAGAATTTGTTTCCTCATGCAAATATATTTGTTTGTAAAATATGTCTGATGGCTATTTTGATTTTGACAAATTTGTAGAATTTAGTGTCAGTTGTTTTGGAATTTTTTTTTTCTCGAAAGTTCAAAAAGTTTTGGAAAAATAGGGAAGCAGAATGGAAAGAAAGGGGAAAAAAATAGGGAAGCATGTCGGTTTATTTTCGAGTACTTGCAATTTTTTTCTTTAAATACGGTGGCTATTTTGGTTTTAACAAATTTTTAGAATTTAGTGTCCGTTGATTTGGAAATGTTTTTGGAAAGTTCAAAAAGTTTTAGAAAAATAGGGAAGCAGAATGTAAAGGAAGGAAATGTAGCTAATGTTTTTTTTTTTGTTTCCTTTTTGTGGACATGTCGAAATAATACCGTAAAACAGTACCTATAAAGTGTTTCAAATTGTCGGAAGCATGTTCTATTTTAGAATTTGTTTCCTCACGCAAATATATTTGTTTGTAAAATATGTCTGAAGCAGTTTTTTTTTGAAAGTTTACATTTGTGATATTCTTAATTTGATATATATTAAAGGCTGTAATACAGTTGGGTAGTTGTATTTAAGTAAAATAGTTTGTACCAAATTCTTTAATCGGGTATGTCATGTTGAATGATATTTCTGATTTTATTTATGTGGTTTTTATTTGAGTACGGGAAATTTTGAAATCCATATCTTCTAATTTTTCGTAAAAGTGAGAAATGAGTCTTCATGTATATTTTTAAATTTCTGGTATTTCATATAAGTTGGAAAAGGTCCAAAAGTATTTGAAATAGCTATTTTGATTTTTACATATTATTAGAATTTGGTCTGAATTTTTTTTAAGTTGTACTTGGAAAGTTTCAGAAGTTTTTTAAAATAGAAAAACAAAACAGAAAAGGGGAACCAAAAAAAAAAAAGAGGCCGGCCGAGGCGGGCAGCAGCTCAGCCCAGCAAGCGGCCCAACTGCTCAGCCCAGGACCAGCGTCGCGTCACGCTGGCGTCATCACCGGCCGGGCTCTGGCATGGCGGCGGCGAGCACGCCGGAGCCGCCGCATCCGCGCGGGCTGGGACGCGCGCGGTCGCGGGGCGCCTGCAGGTGGCGGCGCCGCCTCTTGTAGGTCGCCGGACCGGCGGCGGCGGCGTCCAAACGCGGCAGACGGCAGCGGGCGCGGCGGCGCCGATTCCGGCGCGCGCGCGGCGTCCCGGCAAGCGGTGCTGGGTGAGGAGGGAGGGGTGAGGACGGCGGACCTCACGGTGGCCGTCGATCTGGACGGGGAGGAGCGGGGCGGCCGCGCGGCGCGTCGGCGGCGCCGGCGGCATCGCCGTCGCGGGGGAGAGAGAGGGAGGGAGGGGGGCTCTGCCGGCGTTTTTGCAGAAAAGTCCTTCTGTTTTTTGGAATTGCGAAATGGCCCCTCGCTGCGGTAGAAGGTGGACTGCGGGTTCTATTTCTGGAATTCTTTTTTGCAAAAACGTCATCGACGCGCGCTGGGAGCCGTCGGATCGCCGGCGGACGGCCGGGATCGCCCGGGTACTGTAGTACTGTAGCGCTACAGGGATCCCTGTAGCTGTGAACAGTGCGCGAGGGCCTCTCCGCGCGGCATTTCGTCCTTCTTTTATATATAGTATGGCGCGTCGGCGGCGCCGGCGGCATCACCGTCGCGGGGGAGAGAGAGGGAGGGAGGGGGGCTCTGCCGGCGTTTTTGCAGAAAAGTCCTTCTGTTTTTTCGGAATTGCAAAATGGCCCCTCGCTGCGGTAGAAGGTGGACTGCGGGTTCTATTTCTGGAATTGGGAGGGCTTTTTTGCAAAAACGTCATCGACGCGCGCTGGGAGCCGTCGGATCGCCGGCGGACGGCCGGGATCGCCCGGGTACTGTAGTACTGTAGCGCTACAGGGATCCCTGTAGCTGTGAACAGTGCGTGAGGGCCTCTCCGCGCGGCATTTCGTTCTTCTTTTATATATAGTATAGATGCGTCAAATGTCAGGAAGTCACCCTCCTGTATCTGAAAAGTTTCTCTTAGGTAGGCCAACCTAGCACGCAATATCCTGCTCAGACATAGGACATGTATAAGCGAAAGCTATTAGAAAGATACCATTACAGGCCAAAACATTGGGATGACATTCTGTTGACATAGTATTACAATTTTGTGTATGCATATGAAGAACCACTCACGGGCAACAAAAATAGAAAAGTAATACTCCCTCTGTCCCATAATATAAGATGTTATTACAACCTATTAACTCCTATACTGGTTGTCATAACATCTTATATTACAGGACAGAGAGAGTACTATCTTATTGGCAAGACCGAGGGTGAACAAAATTATTAAATCTAAATGTATAAAAGTACAGTGGTCCTTACTTGCTGAGTGTGTACTGGAATGGAACACCGAACATGATCACAAGTCTTCCATAGTGTTGATCGAAATCAATACCTTCCGCAACTTTGCCCCTGGTTAGATCATATTGTTAGCAAGAGTGAACTGTTGTTGACCTTATTAGTATGCATGTACATCTTGCGTAGTCATGGCTACTCATTATTTAATATTAAATGAAAGTTGTCAATCTGCAATAACTATATTTTAGCATATGTAACTCGATATAGTAACTCATAGTGCCAAAGGAATAATGCATTATATCCTACTGATCACAATAAAACAAGCTACTCCCTCCGGTTCCAAAATAATTGAATTTCTGGTTTTGTTCTAACTCAAACTTCACTAAGTTTGACCTGATTTAAATAAAAAATTATCAATATCCAATCAACATTATAAGAGAAATTTAATAAAACTAAATTGGTGTTCTAAAATCAAGATGTTGGTATATTTTTCTATAAAGTTGGTCAAACTTAAAGTAGTTTGACTTTGGACAAAACTAGAACTTCAATTTTTTTTGGAATGAAGGGAGTAATAATGAAATCATTACAGTACTAAACTCTATTCTTTTATGCCAATTCAAGCAAGCCTCTTTCATTCCCAAGATACCACACAGGAATATGAAAGAATGTGGGATTGCAAAGGCCTGCACACTTGAATCCTATATGACTGAATTTGCACCAAAGTCTGTTTGATTGCACTACCGGAAAAACGAAGGATTCTTTCCAAGAGATTTGAGTAAATGGAAAATTTCCTTGATCACAATATAACAATAAATCACCATTAATAGAGTGATGACTACTTTCATCGATGTCAAAAGTCAAAACTGGATTCTATGCTGTAACAGTTTCAGGAGATCCTATCATCTGTTCAGCTGTATACTGGTAGTGTTATTTTGAAGGGTGGTCTCAGACTACAATTAAGAGAACAAACCTGGCAACTGAGAAGAAGACTGCACCTCTTCCACAATCGCATGCTTTTCTATAATTATCAAGAGCCAATGTTGTCTCAACAACATCTGGTGTTTCAATGAATACCAACTTGTGTTGCATGATGTCCTGCACAATAGCATCATAAGATGTTCATTCTTAGGGGACTAATGTGTTATATTTATCTTGGCAACATGAGCCAACTACAAAATCATACAAGAGGAAGAAGGAGTAGTTAGCATAAAACTACCACATTACAGTTGAAATTCCGGAAAACTACCACTTTACGTTTCAATCGCAAAAAACTACCACATTTTGGTCCGTTTGTTGCAATGTGCACAAATCCGTGTCTAAACAGAAATTGACAGCGATTCTGACAGGTGGGACCCACTTTCCAGACTGACATGGCGGTGCTAGACGGCGCGCCTTTTCTGTTTTGCATGTAGGTCCTCAATTTTCAAACACAAATTACACACGGGTCCCTGGCACCCCGGAGTTTTCAGAAAACTCATATTTATTTTTTCAAACCTTCATAACTTTAAAAAATTAATTTAAATAGAAAAACTTTTAGTATGAAAAGTGCTCATAAATGTTCGAATATTGCAGATATAAACTTTTTCAAACTTTATATTTTTTTAAATATTAATTCTAATGAAAAACTTTTAATATGAAAAGTGCCCAGAAATGTTTAGATATTTTCAATATAAGCTTTTTTTCAAACCCTTCATAACTTTTAAATATTAATTCTAATGAAAAAACTTTTAATATGAAAAGTGCTCAGAAATATATGAATATTTGAAATAGACATATTATTTATAGTATTTGGAGTTATATTTTAAAAGTTATTTATAGTATACTAATTCTGGAAATGTTTCAATATTGCAAATAGTATAATTTTAATTATCTGAAGTAGTATAATTAAAATATGCAAACAATTAAAATTACTTCTATTAATAATGTATACTTTATACTAATTCTAGAAATGTTTCAATATTTCAAATAGTATATTTTAATTATAAATTATCTGAAGTAGTATAATTAAAATATGCAAACAATTAAAATTACTTCTATTAATAATGTATACTTTATACTAATTCTAGAAATGTTTCAATATTTCAAATAGTATATTTTTAATTATATGAAGTAGTATAATTAAAATATGCAAACAATTTAAATTACTTCTATTAATAATGTATACTTTGGGAATTCATAACTTTAAAAATATAACTCCAAATACTATAAATAATATGTCTATTTCAAATATTCATATATTTCTGAGCACTTTTCATATTAAAAGTTTTTTCATTAGAATTAATATTTAAAAGTTATGAAGGTTTCAAAAAAAAAATTGCGATATTCAAACATTACTTAGCACTTTTAATATTAAAAGTTTGTCGATTTGAATCGGTATTTAAAAGTTATGAAGGTTTGAAAAAAGTTTATATTCAAAATATTCATGCATTTCTGTGCACTTTTCACATTCAAAGTTTTTTCATTTGAATTAGTATTTAAAAGTTATGAATGTTTAAAAAAAAGAGGTTTTGTGAAATCTGCGGGGGTGCTAGGGACCCGTGTGTAATTTATGTTCAAAAGTTGAGGACCTAAATGCAAAAAGGCAGACAACGCGCCATCTAGCACCGCCACGTCAGCCTGGAAAGTGGGTCCCACCTGTCAGAATCGCTGTCAATTTCTGTTTAGACACAGATTTGTGCACATTGCAACAAACGGATCAAAATGTGGTAGTTTTTTGCGATTGAAACGTAAAGTGGTAGTTTTTCGGAATTTCAACTGTAATGTGGTAGTTTTATGCTAACTACTCAGGAAGAAGGGATGGATGCCATCAAGAATGCAGTGTAGAAACTGAGGGTGGCATGATTTTAGTAATATTTCATCTTTTTATATTACATGACCAAATTGCATACACAACGAAGGTGATTCTTAATTCTTTGCTGAAAGGTTACCAATTATCTGTCTAGTGGTACTAACTAAGAGCATCCCCAGCCGTTGTGCCCCCCAGCACACTTTGCCGGTGGCTCCTGGGGGGCGCCGGCGTATTTTTTTTTGTCTTGGGGAGACTAGTTTTGCCAGCCGCACCCCCACCCCACGAATTGGAGAGGACGCGTGGCGACGTCGCACGCGCTCTGGAGATGCCGCGGCCGCAGAAGTACACCACCGCCGCCGACCGGGAGCACACCCGGCACGCCGTACGCGGAGCGCGCTCGCCGGCCTGTTGACTAGCGCGCTCGCTCTACCTCCCACGCCGCTCGCCGCCGGCCAGGCCCCTCACTGCACGTCCCGGTTCCCCTGCTTCCTCCTCCACCCCACATCGATCTCTGTCTGCCCGAGAACCCGCTCAAGCCCATCAGCCTCTACATCAACTCCCCGGGCGGGGTCGTCAGCCCCGTCAACACCATCTGCATCGGCCAGACCGCATCCATGGGGTCCCTCCTGCTGGCCGCCGGCGCGCGCGGGGAGAGGCGGGCGCTGCCCAACGCCAGGATCATGATCCACCAGCCCTCGGGCGGGGCGCAGGGGCAGGCCGCACCAACACCCACGGCCGCGCCATGTCCCTAGAGGGAGCCTTGCCACCAGCTCCGGCAGCCCACGCGCGCCCCAGAGGAGACACCGAGAAGAGCAGCACTGCTACCGGGGGTACGCCCCAGCACCAACCTTGACAACGGCGTCATAGGACTCCACGAGCAATCCGGACAGTACCTCCAAGGAGGGGACGACGACAGCCGCTACTGTCTGCACTAGCAAGCTAGAGCTAGGGTTTCCCCCTTGCTCGAGAAAGGGCATGCCGGAGAGAGCCTAGATGACGCCTCCAAGGAGGTGACGGCGCCCGCAGGCGTCGCCGTCATCCGCAGCTGCATAGGGATTTCTCCCGGCCCTTCCAACAGCCCACAATCCACAGACAACCAAGGCCGGAAAGTACATGTCACCGGCAGGGCGGCGCCGACCACCTTGACCAGACTTGCACCTCCGCACACCCCAGGAAGCCATGAAGACGCCAGCAAGGAGCAGACGCTCCAGCCGGCGGCGGCCCGCCCGGCCCTCGCGGGCCCAGATCGAGCCCGCAGCCCCGACCGCAGCCGGACCTCTCCGCAGCCACCCGAGCCAGCCGCGACGTGCTCCGGCCACCTCCGCCATCCACCACCACCGCCTTGTCGCTGCGCCGCCGGAGAAGACAGATCAGGCGCCGCCGCCGAGATCCCCAGGAACGCCGCGAGCATGGAGCCCCGCCGCCGCCGCGCTCAACGGGCTTTGCCCGGCGACGCCTCTGGCGGCGGCGAGGAGGGAGGGGGGCGGCGGGAGAGGGCCTGTGCTTGGTGGCGGCCGGTGCCTCGGTGCGGCTCGGCGCAGCCGCACGGGAGTGAGAGCAACTTTTTGCCCTGTTTGTTGCTAGAAAAAAAACCAAAAAAAAAATCCGCCGACGAGCATGGCAGTGGATGCTTGGGAAAGCGGAGCTAGAGCCTGTGGATCCGCCGACCAGCTCCGCTGTGGAAGCCGGAGGAAGAGCAGCCGCGGAGCGCGCTCGGCGATCCGGCCGGATCTCCTCCGGCGGGTCGCTTCTGGGCCGGTGATTCGGACTGCTTCGACGACGCGGAGGATCAGCCAGACTCTCCTCGCCCTGGGCGGAGGGGTGGCCGGCGGCTGACCTTGGCTCCGACGGCGTGGTCGGGGGCAGCCGGGTCGCGTTTCGCCTGCTTGGGGGGGCTTTCGGCGGAGCTGTCCGGCGAGCTTGATCTTGACGTGAATCATGTCGCTGTGCGGTCGGCCTTGGAGGCTATGGAGGTCATCGAGGGCTCTTCGGGTGGCTCGCCGCCGTCGCCCCTCTCCGATGAGGCGCTGCGGCAGCAATTCTGGGTCGATGCCGGCTTCCCTACGGCGGAAAGCCGTTTCTGGGAACGGGCGACTTCGCCGGCGGCAGGTGAGTTTTCTAACGGTGTTTTGTCGTGCAGGTCACCTGCAAGGGTTGAGTCACCGCCGGCAAGGGTTCAGAAGGTGGCGTCGTTATGGGGAAGGGGGCGCGGTGTGGTCTCCTCGCCGGTCGGGCTGAGGATTGCGCGAGCTCCGCCGCGGATGGGGCCGTGGAGGGGACCCCTCCCTTCCCGGCGTTCTTCACCGCCGCCGGTGCTTGCATCCTTCATTGACAAGGCGATGGAGGCGCACGGGCGGGTGGCTCCCGGCGGGTCGCCCTCGCCGGTCGTTCCGGCGCCGGGCGCGATCATCGGGCCGACCTCGCCGCGATCTCCGGGTGGTGGCGGGTTCCCAGGAATTCAAGCCGGGAGCGTTTCGCGTGGTGGGTCCGGCTTGCATGCGCGTGATCCTGACCGTCGACCGTGGGCACACCTTCAGCGACGGTTCGCTAGGCTATGGGTCAGCGCGTGCCCTAATTCTTCGTTCCAAGCTGATCGCATCTCGCCTCCGCGTTCCGCTCCTTCGTCCCGTTCGTCTCCCTCGACCGTTGCCTCGCCGCGATCGCCTGCTGCAGCCCGGCCGCGGCCGTGGTCTTCGTTCTCGTCCGTGGGTCCGTCTGCTTCGGCGCACCCGTCTGCTTCGACGCCGCCAGTGCTCGCGCCTTCTGCTGCCCGTCCGCGGCCGCACCTCGGCCGCTCGTTCGCCGACGTCGTCTCCAGTCCTCCAGCTGCGCCGATGAACCCGGTGCCGCAGCGGATGCCGGCACCAGCTGGTCCTCGTGGTGGCGCGCCTCGGCCGCCGTCGCAGCCTGCTCCCCTCGGACCGCAGCTGGGGCAGCAGCCGATGTTGGGTGCCGCGGCTCCTGCGGCCGTTTCGTCCGCGCTGTCCGGTGCCCCGATGATGCCCCAGGTCGGGGGCTTCCAGTACCGCCCTCTGCAGCAACCTTCGCGGCAATATGGGCCGCCGGGATTTATGCCGCCGCAGCTTATGCCGTATGGGCAATTCGTGCCGCCGCTGATGCCGGCTCCCGTGTTCCCTCCCTTTTCGCAGCAGCCTGCTCCTCCTCTGGCTGCTGCGGGTGGACAAGGTGCGTCTCGGGCTAAGAAGAAGAAGAAGAAGAATGGCCCGTCGGGGGCGGCAGTTCAGGTTTCGCAGCAGGCCCCGCCTCAGCAGGGGCTTCAGCCACAGCAGGTGGCGCCGTTTGTGCAGCAACCTCAGTTCGTGTCCTCTGGTATGCAGCAAGGGATGGTTATATATGGTCAGCAGCCGGGAGTTCAGCAGCAGCAGGTGGTTCCAGCTTCTCCGGTGACTTCTGTTGTTGAGACTGTTCCAGCTGAGAGTTCTGTTGTCCCTCTGGGTAAGGCTAAGAAGAAGGCTACTGTCTGTTGGAAGTGTGCGGTTAATACCCACGCGACCAAAGACTGCACGGTTCAGCACTATTGTTTGGTTTGCAACAATGCTGAGCATCCTACCATGCGGTGCCCGACTCTTCGCCTACCGAGGCCTTCTGCTTTCACTTCTGGTTTCGGTACGGATGCTACGTTGTTTTTGCAGCTACCGGATAGTGTGTTTAAGGAGCATCTTGCTCCGTCTGGCTCCCCCACTGCGCTGGTATCGATTGTTGGTAAGTCAGTCACTGCAGCCGCCATTCAGAGTCTGATGTCGCGGATGTGCCCTACGAGATCTCAGTGGACTTGGGAGGCCATCCCTCACGGTGCGGATGCTTTTTTGATCGGTTTCCCTTCTGTAGAGGATCTTCAGAGGTTGGACGGTTTTCAGATGAGTGTTCCTTCTTTCTCGGCTCAGGCCACTGTGTCTATTTGGGCGACTCAGGATATCCAGCCTAAGAGGATGTTAGAGCAGGTTTGGGTTCATGTGCAGGGGGTTCCTTATGCTGTCAGACACTTTCTGGGGCTCTGGGCAGTTGGATCTCTCATTGGCACGACTTTGGATGTGGATTTGGTCACCTTGAGGAGTCAGAATGTGGTCCGTATCTTGGTGGCGATGACTGATTCCTCGGTTCTGGAGAGTCGGCAGGATGAGCTTGGTAATTATATTGGTGCTTCTTGTGTCATCAAGCTCGGGGAGTATGAGTTCTTCTTCCGGAGGGAGTCTTCTGTTTTTATCCCTGATCCGGGCTTTGTTCCTTTTTTCTGGAGGCGTAGGGGTGATGATTCTGGGTCCGGTGGTCCTGGTAACACTGAGGGTTCGAGTTCGGGTTCCTTGGATCCGGCTAATGTTCCTGGTGGGACTAGCCAGCAGAGCTCTCATATGGAGGTTGATGCTAGTATGTCTTCTGGGGCTCCAGTTGTTGGACGGTCTGTGGTGCCGGAGGTGAGGCACATGGTGGCGATCACCCCGTATAACCCTAGCCCGATGACACCTCGTGGTATGGAGATCGTTTCTAGGGTGCGGCGTACCTCGCCTCATCTTCTGCGTTCGTCTTCTGGGCTAGTGTCTACTAATGTATCAGGGCCGGCCTCGGAGGCACCGGTGGTCGCCGGTTTGGCCTCGGAGTTGGCTGTGGTCGCTGCTGTGGGGCTCACGGCGGCCTCTTCTGAGGGTGGCGGTTCAGCTGGACCGGTCCTCTCTGCTGAGCTAGAGACAGGGGCGGCCGACGAGGGTGTGATGGAGGTGGTCTCTTCCCCGACTTTGACCCCTCCGTCACCTGTCTCGGACAGTGCTGCCCTGGTCTCTCCTGTGGTGATGGAGAGTGTGATGGAGGTGGTCTCTTCCCCGACTCTGACCCCTCTGTCACCTGTTTGTGCTCCACGGATGAGTCCTGAGCTGGTATCTTCTTCGCCTCTACCAGCTCAGGGCGTAGCTGGGCTGGGGTCGGCACCTTCGTTGCCAACGCCGGCCCCGGCCATCACCGCGCCGACGTCGCCGGCACCTGTTGGAGGTTCTACCTCGCCTTGCACGCCACCTCCTTTGGTGACGTCGTCTACTACGCCGATCCGTCGTAGCGAGCGGTTTGGGGTGGGGCTGGACGGGGCCTCTGTCACTGACGAGGACTCGTTGGCGAAGGCTATGCGTCGCAAGGCAGTTCATAATTTGGACTCCATAGGTACGGGTTTAAATTCGAAGTCTTTTCTTTCTTTTTCAAATAAGTCAATTCAGTTTAAGCTTCATAGTGTAGGTTTTAATCTTGGTAGTACTAAGCCTCAAGTAGAGGTGTCAACTAATGTCTTGAGGCATATGGAATTTGACCGTCTAACGGTTATTCCAAAAGCTTCGACGGTGTTGACAGCCACCTACGAGGATGAGGAAGAGGCGAATGCCACATCAGATGGTCAGCTTCTTTCTCATCTTGTTGGTGATGTGTCGGAGGTGGGTTTGGACGAGGACGGGCTCAGTTCATTGTATGAGCTCACAGCATCCGGCCGGAAGTCTAAAACCGCCTCTAACAAGGCGTCCCGGAGACGGGCTAAGGTCTCCAAATCCCCAATAGTTTCCAGATGAATGGCATGTTTGCAAATAGCAGAGGTCTTGGTGACTTGGCTAAACACTTGCACTTCGCTGGATGTATTCGGGATCACAATTTGGATTTCTTAGCTATTTCGGAGACGGGTAGACGGGAGTTCTCGCAAGGTCTTTTGGACCGCCTCTCAGGTGGTATGGATTTTGCTTGGCACTCTCGGCCCCCGCGGGGTCGTTCGGGGGGCATTTTACTAGGCGTCAGGACTGATACCATGGAGGTGTTGGCTGTTTCGGATGGTGATTTTCACATTAAAATGCACATCCGAAATAAGGTTGACAACTTCATTTGGAGTCTTGTTGCCGTGTATGGGCCTGCCCAGGTGGAGCATAAGTCCGATTTTCTTCGAGAGTTGGTTAACCTGGCAAAGGACAATCCGCATCCGCTAATTATCGGCGGGGATTTTAATTTGCTTCGTTTTCCATTCGAGAAAAGTAGGGGACGTTTTGACAATCGTTGGCCTCTTTTGTTCAATGCGGTCATTGACAGCTTGGATTTAAGAGAGATCTCAATGGTTGGAAGACAGTTCACTTGGGCTAATTCTCTGCCTGAACCCACATACGAAAAACTGGACCGCGTGTTGATGGACGCCGATTGGGAATCCAAGTTCCCATTGGTTTCAGTACGGGCTCTAGAGCGTATTGAGGGTCTGTCAGATCATGCTCCTATTCTTTTGTCCACCGGTATGGTTTCTCCTCCACCCAAACCACGGTTCAAGTTTGAACTTGGTTGGCTGCTGAGGGAGGGTTTCCATGACATGGTTAAAAGGATTTGGGACAGTCCAGTCGCGGGTGCCTCTCCGATCCAGATATGGAACAACAAGATGCGGGCTATGCGCACTCATCTTGTAGGGTGGGCACGCCATACTTCTGGTTTACTTAAAAAAGAAAAGTTACGTCTTTCCTCCATTATTGATGATTTGGAGGCTTTGGCAGAGGTGCGCTTATTATCCCCACAGGAAATTGAGCTGAAAAGCCAATCCAATGCGGAAATAGCCAAACTTCTGCGTGAGGAAGAGTTGAAATGGTATCAACGTTCTAAAGCAAAATTCATCCTTCAAGGGGACTCGAATACGCGCTATTTCCACAGTATTGCCAATGGCAGACATAGGAAAAAGCGCATTCATTCCCTAGTGCAGGATGAAGGAACGGTTGAGGGCCAGGAACAACTAAAGACATACATTACTAATTATTATAAGGGGCTGTTCGGAGCTCCAGAGGAAGGGAACTTCACTCTGGACGAGTCTAGAACAGCTGATATTCCCCAGGTTTCTGTTGAAGAGAATAACCTGCTCACTAAATTCTATTCAGAGGAAGAAGTGCGTATGGCTGTTTTCCAAATGGAACACAATAAAGCACCTGGACCGGATGGTTTTCCAGCAGAGTTCTATCAGAATTTCTGGGATGTAATCAAGTCTGATTTGCTTAATATGTTTGCTTCCTTACATGTTGGTCAGCTGGAGTTATTTCGTTTGAATTTTGGTGAGATTATTTTGTTACCTAAGATTAATGAGGCAGAAAGGATTCAACAGTATAGACCTATCTGCCTTCTTAATGTAAGTTTCAAAATATTCACTAAAGTTGCAACGATTCGGCTGAGCAGTGTGGCGGACCATGTGGTCCGGCCTTCTCAGACTGCATTTATGCAAGGCCGCAATATCCTCGATGGGGTTGCAATCTTGCATGAAACGGTCCATGAATTGCACAGGAAGAAACTGAATGGGGTAATTTTAAAAATTGATTTCGAAAAAGCTTATGATAAAGTTAATTGGTCTTTCCTTCAACAGACGCTCAGAATGAAAGGTTTTTCTTCTGAATGGCGTGCGCTTATTGATTCCTTTGTTTCGGGTGGAAGTGTGGCCATCAAAGTCAATGATGACACTGGTAGATACTTCCAAATGAAAAAAGGTCTTAGACAAGGAGACCCTCTGTCGCCAATACTATTTAATATAGTGGCGGATATGTTGGCCATCTTGATTGAGCGTGCTAAGTCTGAGGGTCAAATTGAAGGTGTCATCCCCCATTTGGTCGATGGTGGATTATCGATCCTTCAATATGCCGATGATACAATCCTTTTTATGGAACATGACACCGAAAAAGCTCGGAACCTAAAGTTAATTCTATCGGCATTCGAGCGATTATCGGGTCTAAAGATAAACTTCCATAAAAGTGAATTGTTTTGTTTTGGCGAGGCCCAGGATGAAGCTTCTGTGTATGCCGAGCTTTTTGGGTGTGCACAAGGCCAATTCCCTATCAACTACTTGGGAATCCCGATTCATTATTGGAGGCTCACAAATGTTGAATGGAAGTTGGTGGAGGAAAGACTTCAGTTTCGTTTAAATAGTTGGAAAGGTAAACTCCTATCCCTCGGAGGAAGATTGGTTCTCATTAATTCAGTACTGTCAAACATGGTGCTGTATATGATTTCCTTCTTCCAATTGCCTAAAGGGGTCTTGAAAAATTTGGATTATCTCCGCTCAAGATTCTTTTGGCAAGGGGATAGTGAGAAGAAGAAGTATCGACTGACTAAATGGAGTGCGGTTTGCCGGCCAAAAGACCAAGGTGGGCTCGGAGTTCATGACCTCGAGGTCAAGAATAGAGCACTACTTGGTAAATGGTTATTCAAACTTCTTTCGGAAGAAGGAATTTGGCAGACTCTTGTAAGAAGGAAATATGTGGGGGAAAAAGCTGTATCCCAGGTTGTTTGGAAACCTGGAGATTCACACTTTTGGGCTGGTCTCATGGCCACAAAAAAATATTTCTTCCCACATGCTTCATTCTCCATTAAGAATGGATCGGAGATTAGGTTCTGGGAAGATAGATGGCTTGGCCAGACTACTCTTCGTGAACAGCATCCGGCTCTATATAATGTGGTGCGTTACAAAGGCGATACATTGGCTAAGGTGATGGGTACATCCCCACCTAATGTATCGTTTAGGAGAACGCTATTAGGGCCTCGAGAAGCAGCTTGGAATGCTTTGTTGCTTCGGTTGGACTCTGTTCAACTACAGGGAGGCCCTGATGAACTTCGTTGGATTCCAACTAAGAATGGTATTTTCTCGGTTGCTTCCATGTATAGAGTTCTTATCCAATCTGATATTCCGGTTGATTCTAATAAGAAAATTTGGAAGATGAAGATACCTCTCAAAACAAAAGTGTTTGCGTGGTATCTTCGTCGGGGAGTTATTCTTACAAAAGACAACCTTGCCAAGCGCAACTGGAATGGGAGTAAAAAGTGTGTTTTCTGTACTCATGATGAGTCCATTAAACACCTTTTCTTCCAATGTGAGTTTGCTCGGTCTATATGGTCAGCTGTCCAAATAGGTTCTACCTTATATCCCCCCCGGAGCGTTGCAAATATTTTTGGCAACTGGCTAAACGGGGTCGATCCTAGGTTTAAATTACTTATTAGGGTGGGAGCGATTGCCGTTATTTGGTCGCTTTGGCTGTGTAGAAATGACAAGGTTTTTAATGACAAAAATTCCTCTATTCTGCAGGTTATCTACCGTTGCACAGCTACTCTCCGATTATGGTCGGTCCTTCAGCGTGTGGAGCACCGGGATTTGTTCTTGGAGGTATCGTCGCGATTGGAGGAGGCAGCCAGGGAGCTTTTCTCCCGGCATGGATAGTCGCATAGCCTGCGGATCACCTCTTAGTTTGCTTGGGCGGTCTTACAATTTCTCAAGATGATATGTAATCCGCTCTTTTATTTCTGTTGCTTTGAACATGTTGGACGGTTTTTGGCTGTGTGCATCTCCGTTATGCAGAGGCCGGGTGTAATGCTTAATACTCTTTAAGTAATAAAATCCCTTTATCAAAAAAACTACCGAGGGACACATCCTGCATCAACTCCGGCAGCATCGAGGAGAAGTAACATGATTGGGAAGGTTGAAGTCTTGAAGAAGAAATTGGGATAAGCTAACCAGGTGCTTTGAGATCTGTGTTTCCAGGTGTCGATTGCTAGAGTTGGTCCAGCCATCCAGGACGTACGACCCAGGTCGTATAAGATTTTCTTCCAAAACCCCCACATATCAGCGACACATCAAAGGTACCTGTGAGCAAACTTTTCCCACGTGGAGGGTTATCATCGATTATCCCCACGGGCAGGCCATCCAGATCGAACCACGTCGAGGCGGCGACGAGGGGCATTTGATGATACCCCGGTCACTTAAACCCCACATGTCAGCCCTGTGAGCAAACCCTTCAACCCAGTCTTCCGGGCCGGGCCTTCCGGCCTCCGCCCCGCACCGCCGCCATGAACCTCTCCGACAACTGGCGCTTCCTTTTCCCCGTCTCCTCCGTCTTCAACCCGCCGTCCCTCGCCCCGCCGGACGCCTCCCGCGGGCCCCTCCTCTTCTCCCCTCTCCCGCCGCCGCCCACCCCGCTCCTCTCCCTCCCCTTCCCCTTCCCTCCGCCCCTGCACGCCTCCGCCACCGCCGACCTCCGCCACGCCGTCCGCTACTTCGTCGCCTCCACCTCCTTCCTCCCCTACTGCGACCTCCGCTCCCTCTCGGTCCCCCTCCTCGCCGCGCCGTCCCCGCCGTTCCCGCCGCCTTCCAATCTGCTCGCCGTCCTCCGCGCCCGCTCCTCGAGCTCCCTCCTCCTCTTCTTCCCCTACGGCGAGAACGCGAACAAGGTTGCCCTCGCTACTCTGGAGTCATCCCTCGCGATCTCCGCGCCCCTCGTGCAGAGCGATGGGCTCAAGCACCCTGGGCACCGCATACTGCAGCTTGCCGCCGCTCCTGCCCAGCCGTCCTGGTCGTCGGAGCCGGATGACGGCCGTGTCGAAGGCTTCTTGCTCGCTGCGACGTTGTACTCGGTGAGTTGGTTTAGAGTCGAGCCGGGGAATTCGGGTTCCCCGGCACTCGTGCCGGTGGCCAAGCAGGGATTTGATTCTACTGTCGTGCACGCGTGCTGGAGCAAGCATTTTCCGTTGCAATGCGTGGTGCTGCTGGAGACCGGGGAATTGTGCTGGTTTGATCTGGATACACGGCTTGGAGGCAAGACGAGGATTGGTTTTGGAAGCGATGATGATGTCGACTGCGGGGACTGGTTGAGCTGTGTGTATGGAGGGCAGCCGTGGATGGTGATCGTCGCGAGCACAAATGCCGTCCTCTTGGTGGATTTGAGATTTGCGGATCGCGGCGAATACAAGGTTTTAGCAAAAGCTGGGCTGCCGGGATTGTTTGAAACCGAGCCTTTCGACATGATCGAGCATTATCTTGTGTTCTGCAAGGCTGGGTTTGATGATTTCCACATGTCAGTAGTGACGGAGCGTCACTTGATCCTCCTTGATGTGAGACAGCCGTTGACACCTGTGTTGGTTTGGCAGCATGGGCTTGACAGCCCGAATCATGTTGCTATGTTTCGCCTATCTGAATTGAGACCTTCCAAGGAGCACGAGTGGGCTTCAGATTCAGGTTTTGCCATTTTGGTTGGTTCATTCTGGAACGGGGAGTTCAGCTTGTTCTGCTACGGGCCTAAGGAGCAAAGCTGTCCAGATAATTCGCATTTATATGCGTGGGATACTCCTTCAAGGCTTTCTCTCACGGGTCAGCATTGTGGCTGCAGCAATGGAATCATGAAAGAGGTATTCTCAACGCATGTTTCAGGGCATGGTGGGTATGCCTCTCAACATGGTGCGAACTCCATTGTTGGCTACTATGTGCTTCCAGACGGTCCCTCAATATCAGAGCCTACATTTGCCAGTTTTGCTTTGATCCGGCTGACAGCACTGGGGAAGTTAGAAATGCAACAGTATCGTGCATCCAGAGATTTGCATGATGACATTGACGCCCCATGTGATGAATCAGAACATGGATCCAGGGATATTAGTTCACCCATTTTTGTCGACACCGAGGAAGAAAATTTCTCAACCAAACATCGATTCTTGAAGTTGCGTTTCCTATCTGAATATCTGAAGGGCAATCTATGCAGTGCATTGGAGAAGCATGATGCTAGTATTAACAAAGATGGGGAGCAAATTACTATCAGTGAAGACGTGTCAGCATTTGCGGAGGAGAACTCTAGATCCAGTTCGCCATCAGTTTCAGATTTTCTATGTAATGCTAGTGTCCCCATGAACGTTTTCGAAATTGCATGTCAGAGCATATTGAGCGGTCTATCTTCAGATATTCTCAGTGTCTCCTTTTCTAAGTACAAGGACATGCTAAAATCCGGGACAAAAGAAGGCTTAATAGAATATCTGGAAGTTCCTAGATGTTTGCCGTATAATGAACTTCAGTCTTTCCTGTTACCAAAACCATCAAGCACAGGTGAGAAGCTGACTAGCAAAGTGATATCTCAAAATGCTATTGTTGGACCAGTGCTCCCTGTACCTGTTCTACTTGCAATGGAAGAGAGGAACAAGGACATAGACAGCCCTTACGACCCTGACACTGCAGAAACCGACTTTGTAGGTGATCGATGCAGTGAAGTTCTCAAAGCCTTTGCTCCTGAAATATCCATTGCTGAGGCAGACTGGTTCTCACAAAAAACGAATGACGAGAAGACCTATTTCATTTACAAGCCTCGGATTGAGAATAGGTTTACTCTTGAAGAAAATGCTCGAAAGAAGAAAACAGAAGACCAAAATGTTGGTGATCGTGCATGTTCTCAAACATCTGCAGCACCATACAAGGATGAGAACTTCATGGAATTTGTTTGTGGAAAAGCCGGGAATTCTGATTCTGGACCTGAACAAACTGCATCTGATTTGCTTGATTTCAGCCCGGTGAGGATGGATTTTGATTCCACAGACCTAGACATTCAGCCTGCTGAAGAAAAAGAATACAAATGCTTGAAGAAACAATTTTTAACCTGGCAAAATAAGTTCAAGCCATACCAAGATTTTTGTAGCTCACATGGAATAAAGAGGCCGTCATAATGGCCTGCCGTGCTCCATTCAGTTCTAACAGCTATTGTATATTCCATATAATTACATTCATATTTGTTGAGAGATAAATGGACTAGTGACGCTCTCAGTCACTTGGCAAAATATCTGACATATGGTGCTATTTGCATTTGAGACTTGTTGTGTGCTACAACTATAATATTAGGAGTGAGATGTGGTAGACAGCATTGGAAAGTAAAAAAGCGGTAGGATTTGACGCACCCGGCTTAAAATATTGTTGAACTTTCTATCATGACAAGTTTTTACAGTCTCATGTTAACACGACACAACATATGACAGCAACAAAATTTGTTTGTGTGTCTTTGAAGGTATATTGATATGCAGCTTAGCATTAACCAGGGTTGTAGTTAACATACTTTATTTTCAGCACTCAACCTTTTCTTCAGTTTAGCATGTTGAGTAGGAGTTTCACTCGGCGTGATGTTTCTGTTAAGAAGCACTGATGCACCATTTATGGACGGTGCCCTAAGATCAGATTTGTTCCTTGGTAATGAACCACCACCTTTTATATCATGCTCTAAGATTTTGGATGTGTAATATTCATTATTTTCCCTTTTGAGTAATGATTTCCTTCATGGTAATTGGAATAGAAGGAACTAGTAGAAGGATATTTTGGTTTATTTAAATTCAACCCATGTACCATTCTAAAGTGAAATTTCAGATTATTGGGGTTTGTTTACTTCTATTTATTTTTTGTGTGTGTTTGCACTTTCTAATGGTGAACCAACAAGAAAAGGAATTAGGGAGAATATGACTGCTGAATCCTATAAGGTTCTAAAGCATATGAGCTAAACACTAATTTTGCATGTATATGTCTATGCTGCTCCAGATCCTTACCGTGGGATGCTAAAACACGGACTGAGGTAGTAATAACTACTAAAGGATGAAGAGTACAACTACATCAAAAGTTCTATCATTTTGCCGAGCTACAACTACAGTCTGTCGTGCAACTCTTCTTTTTTTCTTTGCCAAGAATCATACAATAGTTCTAACCCAATCTGTGCATGTCCTTAGAATTATCCGTCTCTCCATCACAAATGTTGAGCTACAACATCAGACAGTCGCAGGAGGCTGCACAAGATAAGTAACCAACCTCATCCGTAACATTGCACTGAACTGTGCATATTTTCTTTTGAGCTTGAAGCGCTGTATGATAGGATTTTGAAGCTCCTTTCTGGTGCACGAAAGTAATCCAATCTTATGATGCTCTTGTGATTAATGGTGTTCCTGCTGTACTTGACATCGAGAATGCATGTTCCAGATGGTAGCGCATCAGATCATATCATGCGAAAGTCAGTGTACGGGACACACTACCTTTTTTTACACTTAATTGCCAAGTAACAGTTCACAAGAAGTTCATAATCTTCTGCCGGTGCTATGTTAGTGCAGAAACTATACTGCTGATTACCGTGACCTCAGATCCGCGTGTAGAACTAACGATTTAAAAATACAGGCAGAGAGAGCCAAAAACACACACACACACACACACACACACACACACACACATAATAGCTGAAAGACAAATAATCCACCAAATCTGGTGATCGAAAATTAGAATGAAACTCTTCTTTTTTGAGAAACTCGTGCCTAACTCCCAAATGGCCATGCCCTCTGTCCGTGAGCAGACTGCCTATGTCACAGCTCAAAGGGGCATCAGACTCACGTCATGTCGTCAACCACTCAACTCCGAACATTAAGCTCACACGAGGAATTCAAATAACTAAGTTTAGATCAATAACATTTGCAAAATTGGGAGAGCATAATGAAATCGGGTACATACACTTGGCACAACTAAAACACTAGCAACTTTATTCAAGTTGTCCCAGAGAACTCTATAAAGCACCAAAAACAGACCGCTGGAATTAGGACCCTGAAAAGAACAACAGCACTGAGAGTTGAATGGGCCACGATGCAGAGACTGGCATGCGCTCTCATTGGCCAGATCAGGCCTTGGGGTTGCGGGATGACGAAACTCTCTGGTCTACCGGGTTACCGCTTCCAACCAAGTCTCTGTAACGCTGCTCCCAGTCATCCAGCTTCCCGTTTGAAATGTCAGAATGAATTGCCCTTCGGATCCCTTTTACGACGAAAAAGTACTGGAGAAGAGCATGAAGGATATCAGTAAAGTGTTCTGTTTATAATTATGCTGGGACTTTACAATTATTATCATGTGAAGAGCTAACCTGCACCGCAAGGATGAGAGGTATGTACTTCTTCCAGCGATTGTTGGGATTTGGACCATCGATTAACTTCTGATCAACATGAATGGACTTGCTCCCATTTGAGACGACAATAGTAATTTCTTTCATCAAGTTAGGAATCCAGGGAGTTCCATCAGGAAGAATCTGGACACAGGTGTATGACATCCTCAATTAAAAATCAATAAGCTTAGCCACAACCAAATGCAATTCAAATACATCATGAAGCAGACAAACCTTGGCCCCATTCTCGTTGGTCTTGCACCTTCCACTGTTCTCTACCAAAGCTAAAGGCAATGGATAATCCTATAAATCAAAAAATTGTGCTTCCATTAAGATACTCATATTTCATAACAGAAAACAAAGATTCCATAAGATGACTATTTGTGTAGTCTATCATATGCTGACAATTTGACCTAGGTGTGAAATAGTTCGAAACTAGAATGTATATCACAAAATAGAACAGAAAAATAAATTGCATAAGATGACTATTTGTGTATAGAATCTGGAAAAAATGTCGAAAACTGAAGCACGTGGGAACCAAGCATAACTGAGAGAATTAATGAAAACTCCCAGAAAAATAGAGATGATAAGATACATTATCAGAATGTAATTGATAGCACAACTGCAAAATGCAAACAATGCATCATATTTTGCAAACTGAAGAGTTGAAAGACATGGATTGTATTTTGCAAACTGAGAGTTGAGAATCATGCCACGAAAGGATGGCCAAGCTAACACTCTTAAACCCTGAAACAATTCTAGACTTGGCAGAGTACAGTAGTCAATTCTTCTTTTCTTTCTGGTGGAGCATCACACTACATGTCAGAGTATCAAAACACTATAGATCACAGAAAATCCCATTACAAACCAGATTCAGTTTCATAATGTAAATATCAAACTCATGTTAGCACTTAAAGCTGCAGAAAAACACAATAGAGCAAAGTTTGTCATGCAGAAAAAACCAAGATTTAAACCCTAAGAGGATGAAAAAGACACTTCTCATGTAATATATAGTATCCATTTACTATTCATTTCAAGTCTCCAGGGCAGAGAGCACCAATAACATCAACACAAGCGAAAGAAAATAAACTGGAAGAACTTCTAGAAGAGTGTTTCAAATGAAAAACAGTAGAAAACATGTAGTTCAGGCAGACGAGCAAATAATTAATGGCCGTGCTGATATATTGCATAAAGTATGATGGAAATTATTGTATAGCAAGTAAATATGTAAATTACCGCAGATTCCCGTTTGCCGATTCCTGCACCAGAACGGATGTACCGCAATAGCGAATCTGATCTTCTTGTAAGGAAATCATTATAGTCAAGTCCATCAGGTGGAGAGAGTTGGGCATGGGTCAGTACAACCAATGTTCTTCGCCAAATGGCCTTTCCAAATGAAGTAGTGATGGCTCTTATAACTTGTTCATCCAATGTGTCCATTCTATATGTATCCAAGCGATCCACGTACAGGAGGACATCAATGGTCTTCTCCAGAAGAAACCTGCAATACCATTCATAACATGTAAGATGCAAGCAGAGAATATAATATTGTGATATACAGATTGTATAACAACACTAGTGAACAGTATAACCGAAGGACCATGAACTTTTCTACAGATGCCAATGTAATGAACTACAATATCAACAATCATTGCTATAATTGCAATTGTTAATAGCAAAATAGTTCTAGAGAAAGGGAAAATCAATCCAAGGCAGATTGAGTATTATATCCTTACGAAAATGAAGAGGAACAAGATAAATAAGCACACACGTATTAGCGGTTTAACCTGGTCAGTATTTAGGAAATTAAAGTATGAAAAGGGAACCCTTAAATATGATATCCAAATCGACAAGGCATGGTATAGATGCACCCACTGCATCGTCCAGGTAGCACACCAAAGTATCTATCACATGATGACATGAAGCACTTAAGGCGGGGTGTCCATCAGCTGTCAACTATACACTATTTAGAACAAAAATGAAATTAGAGTGAAATTAATATATCTGCATAGACTATAAGAGGTTAAACACTTTCAGAGAAAATTAGGGATTTTAACCTATATATTATGGTTCCTACATACTACATCAGAGACAGCATTAGCGCAAAAGTAGACCAATAATGATCTATAAGGAGAGCAACAGAGGACAAAGGCAGGTATGTTCAGGAACTTAAGGTTTCAATCAGAACAGGAATACAAATGTCTTACTCCCTCCGATCCATAAAAAGTGTCGCTCATTTTGTACTAAGTTAGTACAAACTTTGTACTAAGTGAACGACACTTTTTATGGATCGGAGGGAGTATCTTTTTTATTTTGTTTCAATTATGTTGTTAAATTCTATGTCTCCACCCGTGTAGACCATTGGAAAACTGATATGTTAATGCAGAGGACAAAGACAGGTATGTCCAGGTAACTCAAGGTTTCAATCTGAACAGGAATACAAATGCCCTATCTTTTTTATTTAGTTTCATTTATGTTCTTACATTCTACATCTCTACACATGTAGACCATTGGAAAAACTGATATGTTAATGCAGACACAAGCATTCACCATTCTTAAAGGACATATCAGCAATATGATATTCCTGACCAATGTGATTTGTATGCACAGTAAACTCTTTTACCTAAATCTAGGACCTGTATTAGCAAACAAGAACAGCTGAACTTACTCATAAAGTCATTTATTACATACGACCCAAACATCAGCAATTCAGCAGTGTAGTAATTTCATACTACATAGAATATAAGAGGTTAAACACTTTCAGAGAAAATTAGGGATTTTAACCTATATATTATGGTTCCTACATACTACATCAGAGACAGCATTAGCGCAAAAGTAGACCAATAATGATCTATAAGGAGAGCAACAGAGGACAAAGGCAGGTATGTTCAGGAACTTAAGGTTTCAAACAGAACAGGAATACAAATGTCTTATCTTTTTTATTTTGTTTCAATTATGTTGTTAAATTCTATGTCTCCACCCGTGTAGACCATTGGAAAACTGATATGTTAATGCAGAGGACAAAGGCAGGTATGTCCAGGTAACTCAAGGTTTTAATCTGAACAGGAATACAAATGCCTTATCTTTTTTATTTAGTTTCATTTATGTTCTTACATTCTACATCTCTACACGTGTAGACCATTGGAAAAACTGATATGTTAATGCAGACCCAAGCATTCACCATTCTTTAAGGACATATCGGCAATATGATATTCCTGACCAATGTGATCTGTATGTACAGTAAACTCTTTTACCTAAATCTAGCACCTGTATTAGCAAACAAGAACAGCTGAACTTACTCATAAAGTCATTTATTACATACGACCCAAGCATCAGCAATTCAGCAGTGTGGTAATTCATACTGGAGCATGGTTCGAGCAATGCAACCAAACGATCTTACCAGTTTGACAAAAAAATAGAACATCAAAATCAGAGAAACCAGATACGATGAGATAATCCACTCTTGTCCCTAAATTAAAAATGGCAACACATGGTGACCTAGAGTGCCACACAAAGCCCTAATTTTTTTAAGTTACAGTATCTACAATCATATGCTCACTTGCCTTCGACTGCCACCCAAAGACCTAATTTTTTAAGTTGAAAACGGCAACCCTAGGTCGCCACCAAAGCCATATATTACAGGTTACAGTATCTACAACCAATTTGTTAATTGCAAACAAGCATTGTTGCCACCCAACATGTACATACCTCTTTATGATCTCAACAGCCTGCTCATTGATGTATCCACCTTCAATGAGCCCAGGAGTGTCAATAATGTTCAAGGTGAATCCTGCCCTGGTGCGGGAGCACATCATCGGCCTCAGACCCTCAGACTGCATGGAAACATCATACAACGATGCACTGCCACATAAGTAAACCAGAACATAGGCACAAACAGAAACAGGGCCAGGAAGAATTGAAACCTGGAAGGCGCTGACGTTAGCAACCCGCTCCCCGACAATGGAGTTGACAGTGGAAGACTTCCCCACACCGCCCTTCCCCATCACCAGGATCGTCAATGTGCTCACATTCTTTAACATCACAACATAAGCAGAACATGCAATTGCCATCAGTTTTAATCAAAACTCACAACACAGACACAATCAGAACCTAGTCATGGTCGAATAATTAGTTGGTCCAGGTAAAGAGCGGTGAATAGACGCGCAATACCTCCTCCTTGAGCTTGCCGAGCAGCTCGTGCAGACTGGTCTGGGTGGCCGCCGGGAACTGCTGCAGCCCAACCCACTCGCGGGGTATCGGCGCCGCCATTACCGCCCGCTGCTTCCTTGCCCCTGACACAAGGGCGCGACCAGAGAAATCAGAAACATTAACCCAATTCGGTCAAGGCGCACAGTGGCGGCGGGGGCGGGGCCGGGGGCGGCGGCGGCGGCGGCGGCGATAGTGCGCGGACGGACTGAGATGGTAGTTGGAGGAGATTCTTACCGGAAGATAAGGTGGCCGACGAGGCGGGCGGTTGAACCCTAGAAGCGGCGGAGGTGGACGGAGACGGGGAAGAGGACTCCGGGGAAGGGGGTTTATGAGAAGGGAAGAAGAGATAAGGAGAGAGATGGGGACTCTCTTCGTTTTACTTTTCTTCCTCTTTTCTTTTTCGTTTTTTGTCTTTTTCCTTTTCCCTGTGGGCTAACGGGCTGAGGAGGCTTGTTCTTTGGACTGGCTATTTACGTGAGGCCGGACATGCCGGCCTTTTTTGTTAGAGATGTAAATGGATCGGATTGGATGGGATCTTTTTCATGGATTCGGAGCGGAGCAGATAATGTCCGGGTGCGGATCCGGAGACAGATATATCATATCGCGGATTCGGGGGCGGAAACGAGGTGGATTCGGAACGGAAAAAAATTAATCGGATATGTACGCACATAAGTACATTGACAAACAATACAACAAAAAACAATTATTTAATATGATTATAGCATAACAAAGTTGTACTCTATTTAATTAACGGATGAATTTTACAACTTACTAACTACTATTATGTTCTATGAGGTTAGACATTTCGGTATAAAATCGGATTATTCGGATTAAAATCATCGGATTATTCTATTTAATTTTCGGATAATCCATATTCAGTGCTATTATTCATACCATATCCTATACCGTATCCGGTGTCAATTTCGGAAACAGATATCTTTATCCGTCGGATTCCTTTAAATCGGATATGGATTCCTTAAAACGGTTTCGTAATAGGATTTGGTGCGGAAATTATCCTATCCGTTTACACCCCTATTTTTGGTGGACGAGACCGGGCGAGGTTCATGTCAGAGCTTAAGAGGAAACAACCCCCACTAAAAAAAGGAAACAACCACAAAGGGGTGATCTCTCGAAAGGAAGCTGCGACCCCCTATGACCATGGAAACGTTGCATGCAGTGGCGGAGCTATGTTCAAGTCGGGGGGCGCCCCCCAGCCCAAGAAAATTTTAGCAGAAATTAGTACCTTTTGACTTGGTTTGCAACAAAATCAGTGATATTTGTCCCATTTGCCCCCCAACTCTGGCCCAATATGACTCTGTAGCCCATTTGCCCCCATCACTTCGGCCCAAGCTCTGCCACTGGTTGCACGTCACCATGGCTAGCAACAATGGAACTTGATTCTCAAACACAAAACAATGGAAGGTAACAAGATGGTGGTGAAATGGTTGTTGATGGGTAAGCAGAGGCTGTGAATCTAGAAGATGGTATGGCCAACAAAGAGGTAGATCGGGACGTGGTGAGCCCTGTCAATTTTCGACCACCAATGGCGATGAGCATCTGAAAGAACATCTCATAGTTTTGGTGATTTAATGACAACACATTTTGTGGGCTAATCATGTGTGTTAAAGTGTCTTGACAGGTTTTTTAGTTGATTAGGCCCAGAAGGTGAAAAGATCGAAGAAAAGATCGAAGGCGGAGAAGAGAATCTCTTTGGAGTAGGTTTTCTGCCTTTGGAGGACCGGAAGTTCCGGCCCCTTGGGCGGAATTTCCGGTGGGCGGAAATTCCGTCCTTTGGACGGAAGTTCCGGCCAAGCGCGAAAACGGCTAAGTTATTTTTGGGATTCCTCTCTGGAGGGGTCCCGGAACTTCTCCTCGGAAGTTTCCCCTAGAAATTTCCGGTGGTCCGAAAATTCCGGCCTCCTGGCCGGAAGTTCCGGCCCTGGAAAATTTCCGGTGGAATTTTGGCTAAGTCATTTTGGGTTTTCCTCTCGGGAGGGGTCCCGGAGGTTTTGGGCGGATTTTCTCCCCGGAGATTTCCGGCCCACCGGAAGTTCCGCCTTCCAGGCCGGAAGTTCCGGACCTAGGCCGGAAGTTCCGGTACTTTATACCGGAAATTTCGGCACTGCGCTTTTCCAACGGCCAGATTTCCTGGAGGGGTATTTATACCCCCTCCCCCTACCTTGGAACAGCCAGCTCTTGCAACTCTCTCTCCTCCATCACAAGCAAAAGCTCAAATCGAAGAGATCTCCCAATCCCTCCATCCAAATTCGTTGATCTTTGGAGGATTGAAGGAGAAGGCCCCGATCTACATCTTCACCAAGCCGTTCTTCACTTCCCCCTCATTCACTTGAGGATTTTCGTTTCTAGGGTTAGCATTGTGTTACCCTAGAATTCGTGTGCTTACTACTTGTTGTAATTGTGACAGATGTGTTGATTTGGGAGCCCCCAATTGAGTTGTGGGTGTGTGCCCCAAAAACATTGTAAAGGCTCCGGATTCCGCCTCGAAGGATTCCGTTAGTGCAAGGTGAACCAAACCCTTGGGTGCAGTTCATCGGAGAATAGGGTGAGGCCTTTGTGGCATCTTGAGTAGGCCTCTTGTGGCGAGCTCACACCCCTCCAACGAGACGTACTCCCTTAACAAGGAGGAACTCGGGAATACATCCTTGTCTCCGCGTGCTTCTACTTTCGGTTATCTCTATCCCTTAGTTGTCTTTACTTGTATCGTGGTTCTTGCCTAGTCGTAGTTGCTTGCTTGTCATATAGGTAAATTCACCGTAGTTGCATATCTAGAGAATTTACCTTCGTTTCAAGCCTAAAATCGAAAAAGAAGTAAAATTTGGTGTAGCACCTATTCACCCCCCTCTAGGTACCCATACGATCCTTTCAGCATCATGCATGGCTAGGATATGATTTGGGGGCAATTTTGATCCAAATATTTTCAAGGATTTGTCGTGGAAGACATATTTGCACATTGACGAAGGGGCCGACGACCGACACAACGTCATATATGACACAAACGTTGCAAAGAACACCACACTTACAACACTGACACCATGTCTAACCACCACTCTATATACAACCACGACAAAAGGGCAGACCTTACCTAGCAAGGGCCTTAGGGTCGCGTCTCCACCAATGTCGAACACCTCCGAGGAAGGAGCCCTTCTTCAAAACTTCCCTAGCTGACGTACCTTCCACCCTATGCACCTAGAAGAGTCGGCAAGTGAATGGTTGGACTTGGCTGGTCCCACCAAAGGCTCCACCTTAAAAGCATCGGGAATGACGTGCATTGCACCCGAGTGGCCCAAGCGTTAGGCAACGGCAAACAACCAAGCGACGCATCAACAGAAGCTATGTGCCCCCATCCCCGGATAAAAGGAGCTAAGGTTAATGGATTTTGACCCGAATCTTGGATGTGTTCTTTCTGCTTGTTAATGCCTAGCGATTGCTAGGTGCACAACCCTTGTGTTCAGTTTTGCGCTTTGCTCGTAAAAGAACAGTTTTTTATCCCTTGTGTTTTGTGTGTTAGTTAACAACACTAGTGATATATTAATCTGGTGTCAAGTGATGCAGGTTTTAGATATATAAAATATATGTGCATCGACACCAAAAAGAAAGAAGAATAGAGCTTGCAACTTTCTATTGGCTACCGGATATTTGCTACCGGATATTTGGTGGCTACCGGAATATCCGGTCCAGAAGAATCATCGAGAAAATCTGCTAAGGACCAGAACTAAAACCTGCTGTTGGTAACCGGAGATTTGCAACCGGATATTTGGTGGACACTGGAATATCCGTTCCAGAGGAAAAATCAAGGAAATTTCGCTAAGGACCAGTACGCGAAGTTTCTGTGGGTCACCGGATATTTCTAGCCGGAGATTTCAAAAACACCGGAATATCCGGTGGTGACTTGAACCGGAATATCCGGTTCCCTGCGTCTCCAACGGCTAGATTTTTTGGAGGGGTATAAATACCCCTCCTCCTACCTCCAGCCAGCTAGCTCGCCCAAAATATCTTTGACCTCCATTGTTGGAAGCTCAAATCACTAGATCTCCCAATCCCTCCACCCAAACTTGTTGATCTTTGGAGGATTGAAGGAGAAGGCCAAGATCTACATCTTCACCAAGCGGGTTTTCATTCCCCCCTCATTTGCTTGAGGGATTCATGGCTAGGGTTTCCACTAGGAAAACCTAGTTTGTTGTTCTCACTTGTTGTATTGTTTGAACAGATTGGTTGATTTGGGAGCCCCCAATTTGGTTGTAGGTGTGTGCCCCAAGATTATTGCAAAGGCTCCGGATTCCGCCTCGAAGGATTTCGATAGTGGAAGGTGAACCGAGCCTTTGTGGTGAGGTTCATCGGAGAATAGGGTGAGCCCTTTGTGGCGTTGAGTAGGCCTTTGTGGCGTGCTCACACCCCTCCAAACGAGACGTACTCCCCTCAAAAGGAGGAACTCGGGAATACATCCTTCTCTCCGTGTGCTTCACTTTCGGTTACTTCTATCCTTACTTGTCTTTACTTGTATCTTGCGTAGACCTAGTGCTTGCTTATCATATAGGTAAATTCACCTTAGTTGCATATCTAGAGAATTTACCTTTTATGTCAAGCCTAAATTGAAAAAGAATTAAAATTTGGTGTAGCACCTATTCCCCCCCCCCCCCCTCTAGGTGCCCATACGATCCTTTCAGCTCGTACTCTCTCTAGGATTTGGATCCATCGCTTGCAATTTTTAAGGGGATGCGTGATACGTGTCAAACGTATCTATAATTTTTTATTGTTCCATGCTTATTTTATACAATTGTTACATGTTTCTACCATCTTTTTAAAACGTTTTAGGGCATTTTATCGAACTAACCTATTGACAAGATGCCCAGTGTGAGTTCCTGTTTTCTACCATGTTTTGGTTTCAGAAGTTCTCTTAAGGAAAACTCCTCGGAATTGGACCAATTTTTTTTGACCATGAAGACTGTAGGGTAAAACCCTACAACAATTTATTTCAGAAAAAAGAAAACAATGTTCAAAGGTTACAAGGGTCAGGAGGGGGTTAACCAACTATATACAACCTACCAGAATTACAATAGTGAATCAATCCATATTGCAACCTACTGGGAATGCCTAGACTTCACCCTATGCAGATGCAAGGTAACTTCATCTCTAAAACGGCTCCTCCAGGATGTGAAAGAGGGAAGAAAATTTTGGAAAATGGCCTCGTTTGGCTGCTTCCAAATATGCCATGCTGCAAGAATCAAAATCTCTGTGAAGAAGGGTTGCCCAAAATCTCTTTTAGTGAGAAGAAAAGTGCATCCAATGAGTTCCCTTGCTGCCAATTAATTTGAAGGCAATCCCAAATTCGAATACTAAAGTTGCAGCCGAAGAAAAGGTGCATCCAATCTTCTGTGATGTGAGAAAGACAGAGAACACAATGTATTTCATTGGTGAAATTCCAATGCCTTCGCCGAAGCATATCCCGAGTGTTTAAGCGATCACTGAATAGTAACCAAGCAAAGACCTTAATTCGCAGCATGACCCTGCTCTTCCAGATATATGAGTAAATCGGGCTAGCAACAATGTGCTTGAAAATGTGTTTATAAAACAGAGCAGCGGAATAAGCACCATAACCCCAACTTGTCTTCCACACATCCTTTTGTTGGAGATATGCCCTAGAGGCAATTAATAAAGAGTTTTTATTATCATATCTCAAAGTGTTCATAATAAGTTTTGTGTCATGCTATAACTGTATTAAGCGGAAACATTAATACACGTGTGATATAAAACAACCAGGTCCCTAGTAGCCTCTACTTGACTAGTCCATTGGTCAAACTGATGATCAAGGTTTCCTGATCATGGGTATTTATGTCAATTGACAATGGAGTTGTGTCATTGGAGAATGACATGATGGACATCCACCCAAAGTAAGTTAGCGCAATAAGATCTGTCACGAATATCGGCATTGCGATAACTTAAATAGAAACATAGTAGTAACTGAATCCTTAGACCATGAGATCATATTTAATCACTGTTCCGGAAGGAGGCTTTGACTGCATCAACCATCACACCGTAACAGGGTGATCATAAAGGTGTCTATCAGGTTTTCTAAAGGAATACGTTGAGGCGTATGCATCAAGAGTGGGATTTGTCCATCCGCGTGACGGACAGATATCACTGGGCCCACTCGGTGATATTACATCAAAGTCTTGCAAGCATGTGACTAGGTCACGGAGATGTAATATCATGGAGACGAGTAAATGAGTTTGTCGAGTAACGGGATAGGATCTCGGACAAACTTGATATCGTGTGACAAAAGGAATTGGTGAACGACGATAAGGTTCAAGCGACAAAGAACTTTGTGGAACGCACAGGGGCCATCATGGGTTTCCAGATCCCGTTGTTGGTCATTGATCGGAGAGGAGTCTCAATCATGTCTGGAGTGATCCCGAACCGAGGGGTGGCACACTTAAGGGTAGACGACGCTTAGGAATATCTTTGGCACCGAAGAAATTAGAGAGACCATTTCGGAATCGTTCCGAGATTTATCCGATGGAGATCGGAGGTTCCGAAGGAGTGTCGGAACAAGGGAGAAGAGTCCGATGGAGATCGGAGGGCTACGAAAGGAGTTTCGATGCAAGAGATATTAAATGATATGTATTTAATATTAATTAAAGTAATTAATAATTGAATAATATTTAATTTAATATTAAAAGGGCAGCCCACCTAAATGGGCCTCACCCACGAGGGGAGGCCCAAGCGGGGGCCGCACCCCAAAGGAGGAGGAGGCCGGCCGAGCCACTAGTGGGCTCCACCGTGGGGCCCATCTAGGGCCGGCGGCTGCCCCCTTGGCCGGCCAAGCCATGTGGGGTTTAGTCCCACATGGCCTAGCCAAGGAGGGTGGCCTCCTCCCTCCACCTATATATAGAGGGGCACCCCTCTCCCTTTTGGCATCCCAATTTCTCTCTCTCACATGTGGTTCCGGAATATTGGAACCGCATATGTTTGAGGGGTCTCTCCACTAAAATCCACCGCCGTGATTTGGGTGCTTCGGTCGTGCTCTTCATCTTCCGCCGCTGCTGCTGGACCGGAGCCGGGGGATCGTCGCTACACCATACGTGTGTAGAACTTCGGAGGCGCCGCCCACTTCAGCGCTCGTCGTCGGTACGACTCCACGACCTTGAGGTCGGCGTCGTTTGTCTTCATCAACAACGTTCTAGGAACATAACGCTTTCGGTCTTCAAGAGGTACGAACACCGGATCCCTCCATTACTTATGTCTACCTAGAGATAGATCTTTGCTAGTTTATCGTTCGCGTGGTTAGGAATTTTTGTGTTTTCTGCACACAAACCCCTCCAGTGGTATCAGAGCCGATCTATGTGTAGATATAGAGTATGGATTAGAACACATAGAAATATATGGGCACTCGATCATATAATTGTTATCCTCTCACGTGCACTTGTCATACTGTTGGATTGTTTGATGAAGCGGCCCAGACCAACCTTACGCATACTCTTATGCGACACTAGTTCCACGATTGACATATGGCTTGCACCATATAAGTGGCTGGTGGGTGTCTGTTGTAACAGCCCTAGTTCGATACTGAAAAATACGAAGAATTTTTCCACTTTTTGCATTTCTTGTTTGCATCATGGCATCCATATGAAATTGCTACTTCTAACAATTCACTTTGAAACCAATTAAAATGGGGAAGCAAACTTCCCCAAACATCCAAACCAATGCAATTGCTTAACTTGGCAAACAAATCATTCTTGGACTTCCAAATTGTTTAGGAAGTTCCAAGTTACATTTTATAACCAATTCTCAAAATCTAAATATTGCTAAATAAGAAATGAATTTCAGAATCCAAAATTGGTTCAATTCAAATCCTATTTTGAAACCAAGCTAAACCTTTCCAAAATTCAAACTAAAATTATGGGGAGTTTCATTTTCATATTAGGAGCCTCCCTGAATAATTTCATTATTTCTGGAAATAGTTAAGTGCTCCAAATAAATACATTTTGGAAATTAGTAAAATTTGCATTACTTAAATCCTGTGAACAAATGTTGTGCAAAACTTTTTATTTTGCCACACAAATTTTGGTGGAGCCTCTACCTGTCAAGGGGAGGTTATGTTAATTTTTGCAGAAATTTATAAAATTCCTAAGCACCTCTTTTTAAATCGCCAAAGTTGCTGTTGGACCTCTTTGCAAATTAAGAGAATAGAGCCAGGGGGTTTTCGTGAAACTCTTTCTTCTCCACACTGTCGCCACAGGACCGTCGCCCATGCCGCCATGTCCCTCCGCCCTGTGCCGCACCATGCCGTGGCCCCGGGAGGGTAAGGAGCCGCCCGTCGTCGCCCACCTGCTCCACGACGCCCTGCCCTCTCCATTCCTCCCCAAATTTCCGGATCGACGCCCACCCTTGCTTCCCCGCGCTGCCCTCCACTGTGCCAAAGCCGTCGCCATCGATTTGCCGCATTTGGAGATCCCCGAGACAAGCCGACGCCTCCCTCTTCTCCGCCGGGTCCTCCTCTCTCTTCCCACCGGCGGAATCGAGCCAGGAAAGTCGGAGCCGGTGCATTCGTCCTCGACTCCTCCCGCATCGGCCGCGCTCCGCCGAGCCGATTTCGCCGCCGTCCTCCCCTCTCCGGCCACCCCGACCGCGCCAACTTGCCAGGGTGAGTTTCCCCGTTCGCGTGCGCGTCTTCCCGCTCCCCCTCTCCCTCTCGCCGTCGCGATCCGCCGCCGGTCGCCGTACATCGTCGCCGCCCCACCGTTGCCGTGCGCCCGGCCTGGGGACCGGCCCGGCCGACCGGGAGGCCGGCAGCCTCGGTTGCTTGCCCAACCTGGGCGTCGGCCTGGGCCGGCCAGAAGGCCGGCTGGCTCGGATGGTGGCTCGGCCTAGCGCCCGGCCTGGGCCGGCCAGGAGGCCGGCATCCTCTGGTTCGTGACCGGCCTGGTGCCCGGTCTGGGCCGGCCAGTGGGCCGGCTGTCTCGGTTATGTGGCCGGCCTGGATACTGGCCTGGGCCGATCTGGAGGCCGGCCCAAACAGTAAAAGCAGTTAATTAAAATAAATTAAATAAATGATAACTATTAAAATATTGCTCCAAATTTAGCAAATCAAATACCAAATTGTTCAGAAAAACAAACTCTACATGTTAGAATAATTGTAATGTTCTTTTGAATTTAAATTCTTGCTGTTTATTTAAGAATTCCTAAAATGGCTTAAATAATACCAAATTGGGAAAAATCATAACTTGTTAAGTAATTAACCGAAAATTGTGAATAAAGTATCAATGCGATCAGCACTTCAAATGCTATCAAACCAGGCAATTATCAAATCATGATCACAAATTTTCATATGATGTTATTCTATAATTGATTAAAGGAATTAAATCTAAATAATTATTTAATCACTATTTATTCATCGGTACTCGGAAAATTGCAAATGAGGTACTAAAATGATCGGAAGAACAAAACCTACTTAATCATGTCATGTTCATGCATACTTAAACAATTTGAGAAATTTAATAAATGTATGAACAATGTGGTCATTAAGTTAAATATGGGGTTGCTTCCAAATAATTGCACTAATTATTTGGCTCTCCATTTAATTTTGCTATTTAAATTATATGGTGATATCTATGCATAAACTTGTCATGTCATCATGTGATTGTGCATTGCACCTTGACTTCGTGTTATTTATTTGTTCCTTGTTATTATTTTGGGTATCGATAGATTCCGGAGTTGAGGGTTCCCTCGCCTATTCCGACGAGCAGTACTACACGCCCCGGCAGCAAGGCAAGAGATAACCTAACCTTCTTGGCATCTAGCATCCTACTGTTTTATAAACTTATTTTATCCACCATAATATTGCATTCGATTCTATGTCAATTTTTGGTCAATGTAGAGTATCCTATGAATGCATGTTTTTCCCCGAACCAATACATGTATCCCCACCTATGAACCATAGGTTGATGTGTTGGCCTGAGACAAAGATATAATTGTTGTATATATATATGCATAGTGATGCTTAGCCATGCTTAGTCAAATGCTTTATGTCCGTTGATTAAATTCCATAATTGTTGAAGTTGATGGAATGTTGCGGACATGGTGGTGAAGTGTGGTACATAATTAATTTGCTTAAAAGGTTTGGGTGAGTTGCCATCGGGGATGGTGTTTTGCCTCACTCTTACCCCTAGGTGCGAGTTCCTGTCTTCGGAACCAAGGTCTGAGCGTGCTGCCATTGGTGGGGACATATGGAATCCCCTTTAACTAAATAACTTGTGCGGGCGTATCCAAGGGTCCTCTAGTTTGCTATTTCCATTTGCGCATGAGTGTGTGGGTGGAAAAAGAGATGATGAGGATGATGGTGTTTGGGACGTGGCGATGGGGGCAGGGACTGAAATAGGCTGGGTAAACTTGCACTGTCGCCACAGATGACTCTTGGATAGTCTCACGCGAGGTAAAGGTTTAACCGCGCCCACTCGCCGGCCTTCCCCGGAAGAGGGCCAATCAGGTGAGCCGGACGGTACCGGTGGGTAAATTAGTACACCCCTGTAGGGTAAATCTTTTCGAAAAGCCGTGTCCATGGTTATGGACGCCTTGGGAATGGATTTACGGGATCATAAATAACTTTAACCTAATTAAAATTTGGCAGCTAGAGGTTGCAACTACAACATGTTATAAAAGGTTCATTTCCTCGAGGGTGATTCGAGGGAGTGCCTTGGTGGAATGAGAGGTGGATTCTTGATACTATTTGGTTCGATGAGAACCGAAGGAAAATGTTACTCTCTTATCCCTTTTTCAGAAAATATTCTGAGTAGTCGATGCCATGGGTCTTTTACATCTTTTAAAAAAGAAAATCTAGCTTTATGCAAAATAGCTACTATACAGCGTTAGAGCCTCCGTCATCATTGGGCCTATATCGCCCTACTAAACTTGCGAGTACGTCGTACTCAGTCTCTCTTTGCTGCCTTTATTATTTTGTTTCAGAGGAGGACGACACCGAGCACACAGGTGGGTTCTTCGTGGACGTCGACGAGTAGTTCGGGGTTCCCAGGTGGCAGCCTGGGACCGTGGAACAAGCTGGCTGGGATTGTTTATTTGTAGGCCTCTTAGGCCATATTTTTTGATCTTGTTGTTAGACAACACTACTTCGCTTCCGCATGATGAATTGTTGGGTCTGTGACCTTTTGTGTGTAATATTTGTATCTTTCTCATATATGAGTTGCTATATGAATCTTTGTGTCGTAGAGTCTGTGATGTGCCAGTTGTTTCACAAGTCTTGATCTCTTTATTATACATTGATAGCTATGCCAGTGTTTATGGCACGATCGATGTGTTGCGTGGGAGCGATAATTCCATGCCCTTCGATTGTGTTGCATAGCCTGTGGGTTAGATAGCCTCTTTGTATAATTCCGGGGTCGGGGCGCTACAAGTTGGTATCAGAGCAGGACTACCTGTAGGAAACCCTTTCTATTGGTCGATGTCGAGTCTAGTGAACATTATTTATAACCTAAAAATGAGTTGTGAAAACCTTCTTAGGATTCTTTTACTCCTCATCCAACTCGCTCTACTCTGATATCTTATCTCTATTTTGTTTTAAGCTTGGTGTCGAAGTTTAGGTTCTCGGGGTTTGGGTTCTTACCGTCCAGAGTTGTCTCTAGTCAGTTATTTTCCGTTTGCTATCGCCGCGATGACGTGATGTCACCCGTGGTTGACTAAATCTGTTTTGTGCTAGTGCTATCTTAATTCTCCATATCTGCAAGGACTCAAATGATTTATCCTAATTGTTCGGAGTTGATTACTAACTATGTCCTTGTTCCAAATCTTCAGAATGGCTCCTGCCCGTCGTGGTAACCCCGGTGATCCTGATGCACCGCTGCCACCCTCAATGGCGGAGGTCCTGATGGCCATCGAGGAGAACCGGCTGCGAAATGAGCGTCTGCTCGAGCAGTTGGTTCAACAAGGGGCTAGGAGGAACAACGACTGCAACACTCTCACCGAGTTCTTGCGGTCCCAACCTCCCACCTTCTCTGAAGCCAAAGAGCCGCTTGATGCGGATGATTGGCTGAGAGCCCTCGAACGCAAGTTTGCGGCTTTGCACATTCCGGTGGCGGAACAAGTCAACTTCGCCACCTACCTCCTGAATGGAGCCGCCGGCTCTTGGTGGGAGAGCCATGTGTCAATGTTCGACGCTGGCCATGTCTTCACATGGGCGGAGTTCCGCGCCGCCTTCCGTGCGGCGTATATCCCCAAGCCTATCATGGACCTCAAGAGGAGGGAGTTCCTGGACTTGACCCAGGGACGCATGGACGTCCAAACCTATGGGCGTGAGTTCAACCACCTCTCCCGTTACACCCCTCGGGACGTGACAAATGATGAGGACAAGCAGTACCTCTTCCGCAAGGGGCTCACACCTCGGCTCTGATACGAGCTTATGCCTTTCAGGTTCCAGTCCTACCAGGAGCTCTGCAACCAGGCTCTCACTATGGAGCAGGGTAGGAAGGAGCTGGAGGCTTCCAAGAGGCCAGCTCCCACTGACAACCAGAGCTCCTCTTCCTCCGAGGGCAAGAAGCGCAGGGTCTTTGTGCCCTTCAGCGCTGTGCCTCGTGCACCCTTCGCGCCAAGGCCTTCAGGGTTAAGGCCACCTTCGCCTCTCCCAGCTACTTCGACTTTGGGTGCGGCTGGAAGTGGCTTCCGCCCTCAGCTGCCTCCACCACCACCGAGGCCCACTTGCTTCAGCTGTGGCCAGCAGGGGCACTACTCCAGGGAGTGTCCCCAAAAGGCACCGGCTATCGCAGCACCTGCACCGGCTCCCTCTCCACCAGCCGCCAAGGCCATGACCGTCAGCTATGGCCGCCTGAACCACGTCTCGGCTGAAGGAGTTGAGGAGGACCCCGGAGTTCTCATGGGTACGCTTCGAATCAATGATTACCCAGCTTCAGTCTTGTTTGATTCTGGAGCATCGCATTCATTCATATCCATAGCTTTTGCACACAACCATCAAATACCGTTTGTGAACATGGACTCCCCCCTAGTGGTCAAGACGCCAGGCTCTAGTTGGCACACTAACTGGATCGCTCCGGAGGTTCAGATTTCTATAGGGTCAGTTCCCTTTCCGTTCTCACTGATAGCCCTGAAGTCAGATGGGATAGATGTCATTCTGGGCATGGACTGGTTAGTTAAATACCAGGCCAACTAGACTGTGCTGCCAAGACTGTCACAGTGATCCACCCAACTTACGGGGTAGTGCGATACTGGTCCCCAACTTCTGCAACTCCATCCGCAGCCACTCCTCTCTCTTCGGAGATCAGTCTATGGTTCCTGGAAGGAACCACACCGCCTGAAATGCATGAGGTTGCCGTGGTGTGTGATTTCCCCGATGTCTTTCCGGAGGAATTGCCTGGCATGCCACCTGATCGAAGCGTGGAATTCATCATTGAGTTGGTTCCGAGAACCGCCCCAATTTCCAAAAGGCCCTACCGCATGCCAGCGGAAGAGCTAACTGAACTAAAGAAGAAACTTGATGAGCTGCTAGAAAAGGAATTCATCCGGCCGAGTAGCTCACCTTGGGGCTGCCCGGTCATCTTTGTCAAGAAGAGGGATTCAAATATTCCTCGGCTGGTTGTTGATTACCGCCCTTTGAATGCGGTGACCATCAAGAACAAGTACCCCATTCCTCGAATAACTGACTTGTTCGATCAGCTAGCTGGTGCAATGGTATTCTCCAAGATGGATCTGAGGTCAGGCTACCACCAGATCAAAATGAGAAAGGAGGATATTCCGAAGACGACTTTCACTACCCGTTATGGGTTATATGAGTACACCGTCATGTCCTTCGGCCTCACAAATGCTCCGGCTACATTTATGAGGCTAATGAACTCCATCTTCCACGAGTACCTCGACAAGTTTGTCATAATATACATCGACGACATCCTTGTCTACTCCAAAACCGAAGAAGAACATGCTGAGCATCTTCGGCTAGTTCTGACAAAGCTTCGAGATCACCGCCTCTATGCCAAGTTCTCCAAGTGTGAGTTTTGGCTGAGGGAGCTCATTTTCCTAGGTCATGTGGTGTCAGCTGCTGGAGTAGCGGTGATACCTGACAAAATTCAGGCAATCCTGGATTGGCCTACTCCCAAGTCCGTCAAAGACATCTGTAGCTTCCTTGGGTTGGCGGGATATTACCGCCGATTCATCGAGGGCTTTTCCAAGATAGCCAAGGCACTGACTGACCTCCTCAAGAAAAACAAACAATTTGTGTGGTCAGACAAAGCTGAAGAGAGCTTCCAAACTCTTAAGGTCAAGCTCACTACCACACCGGTGCTTGTCCTTCCTGACACCGACAAAGACTTTGTCGTCTATTGTGATGCCTCACTCCAAGGTTTGGGCTGTGTTTTGATGCAAGAAGGTCATGTTGTCGCCTATGCTTCCCGTCAACTCAAACCACATGAGCAAAACTATCCGACTCATGATCTAGAGCTTGCTGCCGTGGTTCATGCTCTGAAGCAATGGAGGCCCTACCTGTTGGGCAACCGTTGCGAGATCTATTCTGGTCATCAAAGTCTGAAATATCTCTTCACCCAGCCTGATCTGAATTTGAGACAGAGAAGATGGTTGGAGTTAATCAAAGACTATGATGTGACCCTCAAATATCAGCCCGGCAAGGCCAATGTCGTGGCCGATGCTCTGAGTCGCAAGGCTTATTGCAATGCTCTGATGATTGAAAAGGCCCAACCTGCTCTCCACGAGGAATTTGATCGGTTAAATCTGGAGATTGTTCCCTCCGGATATCTAGCTAACCTCGAGATCAAATCTACTCTTGAGGATGAAATCAAGGCCGCCCAGCAACATGATGCTGGCATCCGCAAGATCAAAAAGAATATTGCAAGTGGGAAGGCCAAGTGTTTCTCCGTTGATGATTCCGGTGTTGTCTATTTTGGGGATCGTCTGGTGGTGCCCAAAAGGGGAAATACCAAGGAGTTGATACTCCAAGAAGCCCATGAATCTCCCATATCCATCCATCCTGGTAGCACCAAGATGTACCAAGACCTCCATCCCAAATTCTGGTGAACTCGCATGAAGCGGGAAATTGCCAAATATGTTGCTGAATGCGACGTCTGTCGCCGAGTGAAGGCTGAACATCAAAGGCCAGCTGGTACCCTTCACCCCATAGCCATTCCTAAGTGGAAATGGGATGAAGTTGGTATGGATTTCATCACCGGTGTCCCAAGGTCACAAAAGGGCAATAATGCCATCTGGGTCGTCATTAACTGTCTATCCAAGGTCGCCCATTTCCTTCCGGTTCGCGAGGACATAAATGCAAAGCAATTGGCTGAGTTGTATGTTGCCCGCATTGTTCCTCTCCATGGTGTTCCACTGAGGATCATCTCAGACTGTGGGAGCCTGTTCGTATCCAGATTTTGGCAGAGCTTCCAAAACGCTATGGGAACCCGTCTCAATTTCAGCACAGCCTATCATCCTCAAACTGACGGTCAAACCGAAAGGGTGAACCAAATTCTTGAGGACATGCTTCGTGCATGTGTTATCTCCTTCGGTAAGAGTTGGGAAAAGTATCTCCCCCTCGCCGAGTTCTCCTACAACAACAGCTACCAAGCCAGTTTGCAAATGGCTCCCTTTGAGGTTCTATATGGGAGAAAATGCCGGACTCCTCTGAATTGGTCTGAAACCGGAGAGAGGCCACTTTTCGGTCCGGATGTGATCAACGAGGCCGAGGAGAAAGTCTGTATCATTCGGGAAAACCTCAAGATTGCTCAATCCAGACAAAAGAGCTATTATGACAAGCACCACCAAGAGGTTCACTATGAAATTGGTGATAAAGCCTATCTTTGAGTCTCTCCCCTCCGAGGCGTTCGTCGTTTCGGGATCAAGGGTAAATTGGCACCACGCTATGTTGGCCCTTTCACCGTCCTAGCCAAGAGAGGACATCTCTCCTATCAGTTGGAGCTACCCTCCAACTTCCCGGATGTGCATGATGTATTCCATGTCTCCCAACTCCGTCGTTGCTTCAAAGATCCCATCCGTGGGGTGGATCATGAGGTGTTGGACATCCAGGAGGATTTGACTTACCGTGAGCATCCTATCCACAACTTGGATGAAGCGGAAAGGAAAACCCGCAACAAGACCATCAAATTCCTCAAAATTCAATGGTCTAACCATTCCGAAGAAGAAGCAACTTGGGAGCGAGAAACTAGTCTTCGTCAGGAATATCCCACCTTCTTCACTCAAGCCTAGAATCTCGGGACGAGATTCCTGTAAGGGGGGTAGAATTGTAACAGCCCCAGTTCGATACTGAAAAATACGAAGAATTTTTCCACTTTTTGCATTTCTTGTTTGCATCATGGCATCCATATGAAATTGCTACTTCTAACAATTCACTTTGAAACCAATTAAAATGGGGAAGCAAACTTCCCCAAACATCCAAACCAATGCAATTGCTTAACTTGGCAAACAAATCATTCTTGGACTTCCAAATTGTTTAGGAAGTTCCAAGTTACATTTTATAACCAAATCTCAAAATCTAAATATTGCCAAATAAGAAATGAATTTGAGAATCCAAAATTGGTTCAATTCAAATCCTATTTTTAAACCAAGCTAAACCTTTCCAAAATTCAAACTAAAATTATGGGGAGTTTCATTTTCATATTAGGAGCCTCCCTGAATAATTTCATTATTTCTGGAAATAGTTAAGTGCTCCAAATAAATACATTTTGGAAATTAGTAAAATTTGCATTACTTAAATCCTGTGAACAAATGTTGTGTAAAACTTTTTATTTTGCCACACAAATTTTGGTGGAGCCTCTACCTGTCAAGGGGAGGTTATGTGAATTTTTCCATAATTTTATAAAATTCCTAAGCACCTCTTTTTAAATCGCCAAAGTTGCTATTGGACCTCTTTGCAAATTAAGAGAATAGAGCCAGGGGGTTTTCGCGAAACTCTTTCTTCTCCACACTGTCGCCACAGGACCGTCGCCCATGCCGCCATGTCGCTCCGCCCTGTGCCGCACCATGCCGTGGCCCCGGGAGGGTAAGGAGCCTCCCGTCGTCGCCCACCTGCTCCACGACGCCCTGCCCTCTCCATTCCTCCCCAAATTTCCGGATCGACGCCCACCCTTGCTTCCCCACGCTGCCCTCCGCGGTGCCGAAGCCGTCGCCGTCGATTCGCCGCATTTGGAGATCCCCGGGACAAGCCGACGCCTCCCTCTTTCCCGCCGGGTCCTCCTATCTCTTCCCACCGGTGGAATCGAGCCGGGAAAGTCGGAGCCGGCACATTTGTCCTCGACTCCTCCCGCATCGGCCGCGCTCCGCCGAGCCGATTTCGCCGCCGTCCTCCCCTCTCCGGCCACCCCGACCGCGCCAACTTGCCAGGGTGAGTTTCCCCGTTCGCGTGCACGTCTTCCCGCTCCCCCTCTCCCTCTCGCCGTCGCGATCCGCCGCCGGTCGCCGTACATCGTCACCGCCCCACCGTTGCCGTGCGCCCGGCCTGGGGACCGGCCCGGCCGACCGGGAGGCCGGCAACCTCGGTTGCTTGCCCGGCCTGGGCGTCGGCCTGGGCCGGCCAGAAGGTCGGCTGGCTCGGATGGTGGCCCGGCCTGGGCCGGCCAGGAGGCCGGCATCCTCTGGTCCGTGACCGGCCTGGTGCCCGGTCTGGGCCGGCCAGTGGGCCGGCTGTCTCGGATATGTGGCCGGCCTGGATACCGGCCTGGGCCGATCTGGAGGCCGGCCCAAACAGTAAAAGCAGTTAATTAAAATAAATTAAATAAAATGATAACTATTTAAATATTGCTCCAAATTTAGCAAATCAAATACCAAATTGTTCAGAAAAACAAACTCTACATGTTAGAATAATTGTAATGTTCTTTTGAATTTAAATTCTTGCTGTTTATTTAAGAATTCCTAAAATGGCTTAAATAATACCAAATTGGGAAAAATCATAACTTGTTAAGTAATTAACCAAAAATTGTGAATAAAGTATCAATGCGATCAACACTTCAAATGTTATCAAACCAGGCAATTATCAAATCATGATCACAAATTTTCATATGATGTTATTCTATAATTGATTAAAGGAATTAAATCCGAATAATTATTCAATTCACTATTTATTCATCGGTACTCGGAAAATTGCAAATGAGGTACTAAAATGATCGGAAGAACAAAACCTACTTAATCATTTCATGTTCATGCATACTTAAACAATTTGAGAAATTTAATAAATGTATGAACAATGTGGTCATTAAGTTAAATATGGGGTTGCTTCCAAATAATTGCACTAATTATTTGGCTCTCCATTTAATTTTGCTATTTAAATTATATGGTGATATATATGCATAAACTTGTCATGTCATCATGTGATTGTGCATTGCACCTTGACTTCATGTTATTTATTTGTTCCTTGTTATTATTTTGGGTATCGATAGATTCCGGAGTCGAGGGTTCCCTCGCCTATTCCGACGAGCAGTACTACACGCCCCGGCAGTAAGGCAAGAGATAACCTAACCTTCTTGGCATCTAGCATCCTACTGTTTTATAAACTTATTTTATCCACCATAATATTGCATTCGATTCTATGTCAATTTTTGGTCAATGTAGAGTATCCTATGAATGCATGTTTTTCCCCGAACCAATACATGTATCCCCACCTATGAACCATAGTTTGATGTGTTGGCCTGAGACAAAGATATAATTGTTGTATATATATATATGCATAGTGATGCTTAGCCATGCTTAGTCAAATGCTTTATGTCCGTTGATTAAATTCCATAATTGCTGAAGTTGATGGAATGTTGCGGACATGGTGGTGAAGTGTGGTACATAATTAATTTGCTTAAAAGGTTTGGGTGAGTTGCCATCGGGGATGGTGTTTTGCCTCACTCTTACCCCTAGGTGCGAGTTCCTATCTTCGGAACCAAGGTCTGAGCGTGCTGCCATTGGTGGAGACATATGGAATCCCCTTTAACTAAATAACTTGTGCGGGCGTATCCAAGGGTCCTCTAGTTTGCTATTTCCATTTCCGCGTGAGTGTGTGGGTGGAAAAAGAGATGATCAGGATGATGGTGTTTAGGACGTGGCGATGGGGGCAGGGGCTGAAATAGGCTGGGTAAACTTGCCCTGTCGGCATAGATGACTCTTGGATAGTCTCACGCGGGGTAAAGGTTTAACCGCGCCCACTCGCCGGCCTTCCCCGGAAGAGGGCCAATCAGGTGAGCCGGACGGTACCGGTGGGTAAATTAGTACACCCCTGCAGGGTAAATCTTTTCGAAAAGCCGTATCCACGGTTATGGATGCCTTGGGAATGGATTTACGGGATCATAAATAACTTTAACCTAATTAAAATTTGGCAGCTAGAGGTTGCAACTACAACGTGTAATAAAAGGTTCATTTCCTCGAGGGTGATTCGAGGGAGTGCCTTGGTGGAATGAGAGGTGGATTCTTGATACTATTTGGTTCGATGAGAACCGAAGGAAAATGTTACTCTCTTATCCCTTTTTCAGAAAATATTCTGAGTAGTCGATGCCATGGGTCTTTTACATCTTTTAAAAAAGAAAATCTAGCTTTATGCAAAATAGCTACTATACAGCGTTAGAGCCTCCGTCATCATTGGGCCTATATCGCCCTACTAAACATGTGAGTACGTCGTACTCAGTCTCTCTTTGCTGCCTTTATTATTTTGTTTCAGAGGAGGACGACACCGAGCACACAGGTGGGTTTTTTCGTGGACGTCGACGAGTAGTTCGGGGTTCCCAGGTGGCAGCTTGGGACCGTGGAACAAGCTGGCTGGGATTGTTTATCTGTAGGCCTCTTAGGCCATATTTTTGGATCTTGTTGTTAGACAACACTACTTCGCTTCCGCATGATGAATTGTTTGGTCTGTGACCTTTTGTGTGTAATATTTGTATCTTTCTCATATATCAGTTGCTATATGAATCTTTGTGTCGTAGAGTCTGTGATGTGCCAGTTGTTCCACAAGTCTTGATCTCTTTATTATACATTGATAGCTATGCTAGTGTTTATGGCATGATCGATGTGTTGCGTGGGAGCGGTAATTCAATGCCCTTCGATTGTGTAGCATAGCCTGTGAGTTACATAGCCTCTCTGTATAATTCCGGGGTCGGGGCGCTACATCTGTCTCTCTAGCAATGGTGGTATGACATTTTCAACGGAGGGCCCCGAAAGGGGTGTAATAAAGACAATTATTTTATCGGTGTTGTGGTTGCAGGTTCGTAAGTTAGAAGGCGGTTCTTTTTGCGAAAGCCCCTCAGCCACGTAAAATTTGCAAAAGATAAAGTAGAGGCGTCTAAATTTATTTTGCAGGGGCGGTGATATGATATGGTAACGGTAAGTATTTAGCGAAATATTTTATTGCTGGCGTGGAGGCACGGAGACCTAGTGCGGCACCGGGCGCACGATGGAGATCATGGCGCGGAAACCATATCATGTCACACATATTACATTAGATGTTAATAGATGTTGTGTTTAGATATAAGGCGGTAGAAATATAGGTGATCCCTCAAAAGAAATACCAATATTGTGCTCTCCCTTAGTATGCACCACCAAGAAAGTTCGCCGTTGTGGAGGTAGGCCGTGACGATCGGGTGTCAAACATATCTGCGTTCGCATACAGTGGGTGTAAGCCATGTATGCACAGCCACATACTAAGGTTAAATTGGCGAGCCTAGCATGTACAGACATGGTCTCGGAGCACAAGAGACCGAAAGGTTGAGCATGAGTCACATGAAGATGTGATTGACATGGAGAGGTCTACCTTTGAAGCCATGCTATCGGCCGTGATGATCGGGGATAGTATTGGTGGATGGGGGTCATGTGATCACTGAAAGGACTTTGAGGGATGTCTTTTTGAGTGGGAGTTCTCGTATATTTTATACAGATAAAACTTGAACTCATATTATGAACACAGTCTTATAAACTTTGCAAATACCCTTGTAGATGGCTTGCTCCACCTTCAACCTAGGTCCGTTTCTTGAGAAAGAAAAGCTTAAGACCAGTGGGACAAATTTCATGTCCTGGTTCCGTACCCTGAGGATTCTCTTAGCTCCTCACCAGATGACCTATGTACTTGAGTCGGCAGTTGGAGACGCTCCAGCCGAAGGAGCCTCTGAAGATGATAAGAAAGCTTATCAATCCAAGTTGTATGATTCCTCCTTAGTCCAGGGTTGCATGCTCTATGCCATGGAGGCTGATTTGCAAAAACGTTTTGAGAAGAAAGGTGCTTATGAGATAATCACTGAACTCAAGGCTGTTTATGCACCTCAAGCCAAAGCTGAGAGGTACGAGGCCTCATAATTGTTCTTTTCAGCTAAGATAGAAGAGCACAGTAATGTGAGCGAGCACGTGGTCAAGATGTCTGGCTACGTTCAACATCTAAATGATCTGGATTGCAACCTTCCAGATGAGCTGGCAATTGATAGGGTGCTGCAATCGTTGCCTCCTAGCTATAAAGCATTTGTATTGAATTACAACATGCAAGGAATGACAAAGACTCTCCCTGAGATATTGGTCTTGCTCAAAACTGCTGAAGTGGAAATCAAGAAGGAGCATGCCGTGTTGATGGTCAACAAAACCGTCGACTTCAAGAAGTCTGGTGGTAAGGCAAAGGGCAAGAGATGGAGAAAAAAGAGGGATGGCAAGTTGGCCACCTTGATACGTGTCAAACGTATCTATAATTTTTGATTGATCCATGCTAGTTTTGTGATGTTGTCACATGTTTTTATTATCATATTAATCATTTTTATGCATTTTGTTGGACTAACCTATTGACAAGATGCCTAGTGCCAGTTTCCTGTTTTTGCTGTTTTTGTATTTCAGAAAGTCCACCACAGGAAATATCGTCGGATTGCGCTGAAAATTTACGGAGATTTTTTATGCGACGGAAGGAACCAAAGGACCAAAGAGCAGCCTGGGGGCCACCCAGGGGCCACAGGCGGGTGGCGGCCGCGGCCCCCCTAGGACCCGCGGGTGGGGCCTGCCCCTGCCCTCTGGGCACCGCCTCGGCCCCCTCCGACGCCTATAAATTCCCTTTAACCCTAAAAACGACGAGGTGGCCATTATTTTCCATAGAAGTCATCCCGACGCGCCGTCATCTCAAACCCTAGTTCGGGGGTGATTCTGAAGCAGACCCCGGCACTCTGCCGGAGGGGAGATCGATCCCGGAGGGCTCTTCATCGCCATGCCTTCCTCCGGGATGATTTGTGAGTAGTCCCACCTTGGACCATGGGTCCATGGCAGTAGCTAGATTGTAGTCTCTCTCTCTTGTGCTTCATGTCTTATGATCTTGTGAGCTGCCTAACATGATCAAGATCGATTGTTGTAATGCTATGTGATGTGTTTGCTGGGATCCGATGGATTATAAAGTTATGATCAGATTGTGCATGATTCTTATATGTTGATTTATGTTCTTGCATGCTCTCCGATGTGCGTAGTTACTTTGGCCAAGTGATTGTGTGTATCTCCAAGAGAGGGTATTTATGCTAGATAGTGGGTTCATGCCCCCTTTTGTTCCTGGGTACGAGTTACAGAAACGTCTAAGGGCGAGGGTGTGCTGTTGCTACTAAGGGTAAAACAACGGTGTTAATGTCTCTTTTGATATTAGTATTGCTTACTTCATGCGCTTTACTTAATGCAAATGTCTGTTGCTTGCAACTTAATACCGATGGGTGACAGGCTGGATAGCGATCCCACGGTGGACTTTTTAGACAAAGATGCAGTTGGACTCAACGGTCTTTGTTCATTGTCGTGATGCCTACTTAAATATTATCATGTTCTCTTTGTCATAGCTAGATTAAGTTTGTGTTATAATCTTGTCAATTGCCCAACTGTAATTTGTTTACCCATCATACGATTGTTCTATTTGCGTGAGAGACTCCACTAGTGAACCCATGGCCCCCGGTCCATTGCTGCTGTATTAAAATAAGTTGGGTGGTGCCCCAAGCGAAGGCGGAATTGCAGCTAGTAGCAGTTTTCCCTCGTTTAACGAACCAAGGCTTATCGAACCAGTAGGACTTTGAAATCAACAACGAGGTGAATGTTGAAGATCTTTGGCGCTTGACCTTCAACAGACGTGGACCTGCACACACTCAACCAAAATACTTTGCCCCCAACGGCGGAAAGGTTGTCAATCTTTCCGGTCTCGCAGAAAACAAAGCGGTTAATTGTATGATGAAATAGATGAAATATGAAAAGTGACCAGAGGAGTAATGATGATTAAAAGTAAGTAAATGAAATTGTAAACAATGTAAAAAGATGGACCGGGGGCCATGGGTTCACTAGTGGAGTCTCTCAAGTAAATAAAATATGCATGTGATGGGTGAACGAATTACAGCTAGGCAATTGACTAGATCATGACACAAACCCAATTTAGCTATGACAAAAAGGACATGATAATATTTATGGAGGCATCACGACAAGGAACAAAGACCGTTGAGTCCAACTGCGTCTTTGTCTAAAAAGTCCACCGTGGGATAGCTATCCAGCCTGTCACCCACGGTATTAAGTTGCAAGCAACAGACAATTGCATTAAGTAAAGTGCATGAAGTAAGCAATACTATATCAAAAGAGACATTAACACCGCTGTTTTACCCTTAGTAGCAACATCACATCCTCGCCCTTAGACGTTTTCTGTCACTCGTGCTCAGGAACAAAAGGGGCATGAACCCACTATCTAGCATAAATACCCTCTCTTGGAGATACACACATCACTTGGCCAAAGTAACTACGCACATCGGAGAGCATGCAAGAACATAAATCAACACATAAGAATCATGCACAATCTGATCATAACTTCATAATCCATCGGATCCCAGCAAACACATCACATAGCATTACAATAATCGATCTTGATCATGTTAGGCAGCTCACAAGATCATAAGACATGAAGCACAAGAGAGAGAGACTACCAACTAGCTACTGCCATGGACCCGTAGTCCAAGGTGAGACTACTCACAAATCATCCCGGAGGAAGGCATGACGATGAAGAGCCCTCCAGGATCGATCTCCCCTCCGACAGAGTGCCGGGATCAGCTTCAGATTGGACCCCGAACTAGGGTTTTCGGTGACGGCGCGTTGGGGTCGAGTTTCTGGAAAATAATGGCCGCCTCGATGTTTTTAGAGTAAAAGGCAATTTATAGGCGTTGGAGGGGGCCGAGGTGAGGTCCCACGGGCAGGGGCGGGCCCCACCCGCGGGTGACCCCCAGGCCGCGGCAGGGGGGCCAGGGGGCGCCTCTGCCCTGTGGGCCTCCCCTCCGGCTCTCTTTCGGACTGGTACTTCGTCGTGGCAAATAAAAATTCCCCGTAAATTTTCGTCCAATTCCGAGAATATTTCCAGAAGTAAATTTCTGAAACAAAAAGACAGCAAAAACAGGGAACTGGCACTTGGCATCTTGTCAATAGGTTAGTCCGACAAAATGCATAAAAATGATATAAATGACAGTAAAAACATGTGAGAATATCACAACACTAGCATGGATCACTCAAAAATTATAGATACGTTTGAGACGTATCATCCATCTTTTTACATTGATTGCAACCTTTATTCATCACTTTTCATCATCATTACTCCACTGGTCCATTTTCATATTTCATCTATTTCACTATACAATTAACCACTTTGTTTTCTGCGAGACCGGAAAGATTGACAACCTTTCCGCCATTGGGGGCAAAGTATTTTGGTTGAGTGTGTGCAGGTCCACGTCTGTTGAAGATTAAGCGCCAGGATTTCAAGGTCCTACTGGTTTGATAAACCTCGGTTCGTTATCGAGGGAAAACTGCTGCTTGCTACATCTCCGCCTTCGCTTGGGGCACCACCCAACTCTTCATCAGTAGCAATAAAGCTCTTTTCTGGCGCCGTTGCCGGGGACCTTGGAGCTATAGAAAGGGGAGTCTCATACTCTCAATCACTTTACTTTGTTTTTGTCTTGCTTGTTTTATTTCTCGTTAGCTTATTTTTCTTGTTGCAAAATTTTAAAACCCAAAAAAATTAGTGTAGTCTTTATTCCTATCTTGTTATTTTATCTTATCATTATGTCTAGTTCTTGTCCTCCTGTTGAGACACCCGAGTCCGAAGTCCTCACCTTCAAACAAAGAGATGGGGAGAGTTTGAAAGATGCTTGGTATAGGATTAATAATGCTCGTCATAGATCCACCAAAAAGCCTTTGGCCACTGTTCTCCTTAGAATTTTTTATGTTGGCATTACAAGTTGGTATAGGTATGTCCTAGACACTATCACAGGTGGAAACTTCCTAGGGATTAATGCTTTGGAAGCTTTTAATGTTATAGAGGGTCTTGTAGGTATTCCACCAACTAATGATGGCAAAATTGAAATTACTTTGGAACATGTTATGCAAAGGTTAGAAGTTATAAAAGATAATGTACCAAGTGTGGACATGATAAGGGAAATAGATAAGGGAATTCTTGATGGTATTAATAAGCTTGATGGGTGTCTAAAAGATATTGCTAAAAGTATTAAGTCCCTTGAACCTACAAAAGCTAGTGATCAAACAATAAGAATTGATAAATTGGAGGAAGTAATTGATACCTTGGGAACCACCTTTTCTTCACTCAAACCTAAAAAGAGAAGTGGTTCCGGCTTCTAAAGTTCTTAAATTCATATTTGTGCCAAGGAATACTACTAAAGTTAATATATCGTCTGCAGGAAAAGAGGAGTTGAGGATGGTAAAGGAAGCTCCAATTTTCAAGGATTCAAGGGGAGGAGCCCCCGTGGGTAAAACTACTTTTACCCCACCAATTGTTGCTACCAATAGTATTGCTGGAGGTCCTTTTCCAAGTTCCACAATTCATGAACTTGATAAGAATGATGATGCACTCGATTTTGAAAAAACTTGATATTTGGCATTGCGCCTAGCTAAAAGGCGTTAAAGAAAAGTGCTTGTTGGGAGGCAACCCATCTTTTACTTTCAGTTTGCTTTTACTTTTCTTGAGTCTTGAAGTTTTTTCCTCTGTAGCAACTTCACTGTATCTTTTTCTTTTGGTTTTTTGTGCCAAGTTTAGCCTCTAATGCATTGAAAGTGCGAGGTGTTGTTTTGCTGTCCAGAAACAGATTTCTATCCTTCACTGTTCGAAAATCCAAAAAATCTCTGAATTTTATCTTTCTCTGAAATTTTTAGACAGCAAGCCTGATACTTGTTAGTTTTGAGTTTTCTGATTTGAGCTACAGAAGTGCCTCGAAAAATTCGATCTTTACAGACTGTTCAGATTTTGACAGATTCTGCGTTTATTTTGTATTCGTCTCTTTACTATCATCAAATGTGATACTCTTGGGGTGCAGTGCCACATTGAGGCTTAGTGAACAGTAGCTAATGCCTAATAAAGTTGTTTTCAATTTGTCTTGAGTTGAACACATGTGCATTTTTAATTTATGAGCACTAACCCTCTAATCAGTTTATGAGAAGTTTTGTGTGAAGGGAGTTTTTAAGTTCCAAAGGAGAGGATAATGAAGAAATTGAAGATGGATCAGAGATCAAGCTTGGGGATGCCCCCATGGCACCCCGTCTGAATATCAAGAACCATCAAGCGTCAAAGCTTGGGGATGCCCAAGGCATCCCCTGTTCTTAATCGACTATCATGAGGTCGTCTTCGTTGAACTATGTTTTTATCACTTTACATGTTATGTGCTATGCTTGGAGCGTCTTTTTACTTTCAGTTTTGTTTGTTTGTTTGCTGGTCATATGCTTGTTGGATCCTTGCTTTGTTTGTGTGGGAGAGGGACACGCTCCGCTTTTTCGTTTGAATACTCCTGTACTTCGCTTATATTCTGTTGAGTATTCTTAGCTACTGTTTGTTTGCTAGTAAGCTCTCGCTTTTACCTTTTATCTTATTTAGAGCTGCTAGTAGTTGTTGTTAAACTCTCTTATTATCCACTTATATTTGTTGGAGAGTTGCTATTGATAAATTCCTTGAATTGTCAAAGTGACAAAATGCTATTCATGTGATAGTGGAATGAAACAAAAGTCTGCATAGTATTGTAGATCATTGTGTGGATACTTGATACTTCTCATTTGTTTTGAGATATTAAGATGAATGCTTAAACTTGCTGGTTATTTGAGTGGAATTGATTAGTAAAGAAATGCTGTTAAAAGCTTGAAACTATGTGGTGTTTCGTAGTTGTTAATTCATTAAGCTAATCTTTCCATCAAAAGAATTGTTTGGTCAACAAGGGAGACGGTGTGGAGTTTTTATGGTTATGATTGACTTATGTCTTATGTTACTCTGTTACCGGTTAATGTTAGATGTTTGCTTGAAATACCTTCTTTGCTAAGCCCAAAAATTCGTACTAAGTGTATGGTTCACTCGTGCATCCAAATCCCAAAGCCAAACTATCTTGCCAGCTGAGTCCACCATATCTACCTATGCATGGTATTTCTTGCCATTCCAAGTAAATTTGTCATGTGCTATCTTTAAAAATTCAAAGTACTCTCTTTTTTGTGCCTTTGTTTTTAAGCTCATGAGGGAGCAGTGGAGAGCTAGATATAACTCGTGACGAGCAAGGTCATTTCCCCCCTTTCATCCAGTGTCGATGGATTACGTCTTCACTTGAATCAACCCGAGAGCAGCTTAAGCAAAAATATAAATATAACTCACCATTCTCCTCCGCGAATGAAAATCTGAGAAATTAGCTCTAAACATTGGACAGTGGTGAAACCAAGGAGAAAGAGGAGCGTACTCGCTCCTCTAAAAACAAGCTGCTCTCACAAGTCTAAAAGCCTTGCTTGTTATGGGGGACTAGATAGCTTCTCTGTTGTGAAGTCTTTGACGAAAGCATGCATGTCTCAAAATTGTTTTACTTCTGTTTCATAAAATAAAAAGCTCTAGCACATGACTAATCCCTGCTTCCCTCTGCGAAGGGCCTTTCTTTTACTTTTAATGTCAAGTCAGTTTTCCTCTTCCTTCTATCTCCACCAAAGCAAACATCTAGCATTGACCCTGGGTTACTTCGGTTTCATAAAAATAAAAAGCTCTAGCACATGACTAATCCCTGCTTCCCTCTGCGAAGGGCCTTTCTTTTACTTTTAATGTCGAGTCAGTTTTCCTCTTCCTTCTATCTCCACCAAAGTAAACATCTAGCATTGACCCTGGGTATCCCTCCTATATCTAAGCTCCCTAAGATTAGAGCTTCCTTGTTGAACCATGTGTCACTCTCCTATTGGTTCATGCTTTATACATTTGCCTCCACTAGATTAATGCTCAGAGTAATATTATCCGTCCGTTCAGCAAGACACAAAACTTCAGGATGATTTTTTAAGAGCATCTCCATATGTGATGAATAATAGGAATTTACCGCTTTTTATATTATCAGGACACAAAAAAACTCTCTCCAACAATAGCCGGTGATTAAAAATTGGGCAATTTTTTACATCACGATGTAAAATAAGGCACTGGTGATGCAAATACACATAACCACACGTCATGCCCGAACCGCACCCCGTACGCGCGCGCAGCTAACTGATTCCGCCGATGCCTCGTCCCACCGGTTGGATGTTTATAGTTGGATGTTTAGTTATATGTATCGGTCGAATGTTTATCAAAATTTCGGATGTTTTTCGTATGAAATGCAATATTCAGATTTATTTGAGGGAAGTTGTTGGATCAGTCTTGCCCCAAAATACATCACTTGTTCGAGTTGTTGTTCTCGGTGCCCTACAAAAATCACTTTTTCGTGTTGTATATTTTACATCAAGACGTCTTTGTTGTCCTATTTTACACAACCTATATATTGGAGATGCTCTAACTACCGTACATAAATCTACGGGCTCCCTTCTCTTAGAGCATCTCCAGTAGCTGCCTTATTTTGGGGTCTAACTACTTTCTAGGACATTAGAGGCCAAAACACTTTACTGCAACAGCTGGCATTGATGTAATTTTTTTCTAATTTTATTTTGTGCAGTAAAAAAAATAACACCAAGTGCTGCAAAATACAACACTTGGGGTTGCTCCTATATAAAAAAGGGCAAAGTGGGCACGCCAACTGCCAATTGGAAGTTTCATGTAGCCCTCCCGCCTCTTCTCCTGTAACTGAGGCCGCATCCTCTTCCATTTATTTTGCCTCGAACCTGGCATCTCCGCCACAACTCTTACCGATTTGGCCGCGAGTTCACCACCACTGCTCGAAGGCACAGTAGGGATTCAACCTTGAGGGGTGTTGTCGCTTTCATCCCCCGCACAGCCACCATCACTTCCCGGCTATCCGTAGCTCCAGATGGTGAGCCACCCGAGCGGCCCTCCTCTCCCCCTCCTGGTCGTGCCTCCTCCTTCCCTACAAGCACGTGCACGAGCGACACATGCAAGCTCTGCCTCCGGCTGCACCTCGAACAACCCCCGCCTCACATGGCTTCTCGGCCTCCATGTACAAGGCATAGGGCTCGCCTCAGTCGGAGATTAACAAATTCAAAGTTGTTACTTTAGCATTATATGGTTTATACTGCAGATACTAGACCAATGCCTACAATATTTGCGTGAAAAGGTTATGAATTTGTATCTAATCATGTATGAGTAAACTAAACTTTACTCATACCAACATGTCGTGTACTGATCACCGCAATAGTACCCTCGGGCGCAGCAAGGCGCGCCATCCCCTTCTAGTCATTGATCATATTGCATCGTCAGATTAAACATAAATCTTTATATTGACTTTACCGTTGAAAGTTGAAGCTTTTTGCTAAAACTTATATCTTCTCAAACACTTTTGTTATGGAACTATTACCTTTGTGAATTAATCAAATATGTGGATCACATTGCTTTCATGTCTTTAACGTACTATTTATGAAAAGTTTTGCTTGAATAATTCAACTTGGTTATTCATTGCTTTCTTGCTTTATAGACAATTTTTTTTGTATCACTTCATTCACATCCTATGCTTTACATTACTATCTTGACCACGATTGTGTTGGTTGCATGTCTCATCAAAAATTATTTTGTTATCACTTACCTACTCGAGGACGAGTAGGAGTTAAGCTTGGGGATGCTGATACATGTCAAACGTATCTATAATTTTTTATTGATCCATGCTAGTTTTGTGATGTTGTCACATGTTTTTATTATCATATTAATCATTTTTATGCATTTTGTTGGACTAACCTATTGACAAGATGCCTAGTGCCAGTTTCCTGTTTTTGTTGTTTTTGTACTTCAGAAAGTCCACCACAGGAAATATCGTCGGATTGCGCTGAAAATTTACGGAGATTTTTTATGCGACGGAAGGAACCAGAGAACCAAAGGGCATCCTGGGGGCCACCCAGGGGCCACAGGCGGGTGGCGGCCGCGGCCCCCCTAGGACCCGCGGGTGGGGCCCGCCCCTGCCCTCTGGGCACCGCCTCGGCCCCTCCGACGCCTATAAATTTCCTTTAACCCTAAAAACGACGAGGCGACCATTATTTTCCAGAGAAGTCATCCCGATGCGCTGTCATCTCAAACCCTAGTTCGGGGGTGATTCTGAAGCAGACCCCGACACTCTACCGGAGGGGAGATCGATCCCGGAGGGCTCTTCATCGCCATGCCTTCCTCCGGGATGATTTGTGAGTAGTCCCACCTTGGACCATGGGTCCATGGAAGTAGCTAGATGGTAGTCTCTCTCTCTTGTGCTTCATGTCTTATGATCTTGTGAGCTGCCTAACATGATCAAGATCGATTATTGTAATGCTATGTGATGTGTTTGCTGAGATCCGATGGATTATAAAGTTATGATCAGATTGTCGCAAAGGGTTTCCGACAAATTCAAGGAGTTGACTACGATGAGACGTTCTCACCCGTAGCGATGCTTAAGTCTATTCGGATTCTGCTAGCAGTAGCTGCATATTTCGATTATGAGATATGACAGATGGATGTCAAAACCGCGTTCCTAAATGGAAACATTGAGGAAGAGTTGTACATGGTGCAACCGGAAGGTTTTGTCGATCCAGAAGGTGCTAGTAAAGTATGCAAGCTTCAACGATCCATCTATGGGTTGAAGCAAGCATCTCGGAGCTGGAATCTTCGCTTTGATGAGGTGATCAAAGCTTTTGGATTTGTCCAAAATGTAGAAGAGACCTGCATTTATAAAAGCTGAGTGGGAGCTCAGTGGCATTTCTAGTCCTATATGTAGATGACATATTAATCATGGGGAATGATGTGAATCTTCTAAAGAGTGTAAAGGATTACTTGAATAGTAAATTTTCAATGAAAGATTTGGGAGAAGCTGCATATGTATTAGGCATTAAAATCTATCGTGATAGATCAAGGCGCCTATTAGCATTAAGTCAGGGGAACTACCTAGATAAGATTTTGAAGAGGTTCAAAATGGATCAGGCCAAGAAGGGGTTCTTGCCCGTGATAAAAGGTAAACCGTTGAGTCTGACTCAATGCCCAGTATCGGCTAATTATAAGGAAACGATGTTAAACATCCCCTATGCCTCGGCCATAGGGTCTATCATGTACGCTATGCTAAGTACCCGACCCGATGTAGCTCTGGCTCTAAGCCTGACGAGCCACTTCCAAAGTAATCCTGGTATGGACCACTGGACAGCTGTAAAGAACATCCTAAAATATCTCAAGAGAACGAGAGATATGATGTTAGTCTACAGTGGCTGTGAAGAAGAACTTGGCGTAAAAGGTTATGTTGATGCAAGTTTTGACACAGATCCGGATGATTCTAAGTCTCAAACGGGATATGTGTTTCTGGTAAATGGTGGCGCTGTGAGCTAGAGAAGTGGAAAGCAATCCACCGTAGCCCAATCTACAATGGAGTCGGAGTACATTGCCGCTGCAGAAGCTGCGAATGAAGCTATTTGGCTCAGGAAGTTCGTCATCGAACTTGGAGTGTTTCCTGGCATGCAAGAACCTGTCAACATCTACTGCGACAACACAGGGGCGATTGCCAATGCTAAGGAACCGAGGTCTCACTCCACTTCCAAGCACATACTCCGACGCTTCCATGTGATAAGGCAGTATATCAAGGAAGGAGAAATTAAGATTTGCAAAGTACACACGGATCTGAATGTGGCAGATCCGTTGACTAAACCTCTTCCACAAGAGAAGCACGATCAACACCAAGGAGCTATTGGTGTTAGATTCTTACCAGATGTAAACTAGATTAAGAGAGTGTTTGGTTAAGCTTTTTTCTTGGCTTTTGGCTTTGGCTTATAAGCCATAAAAGCACCTAATTAGGTGCTTTTGGCTTTTGACTTTTGGCTTATATCATAGTAAAACATAAGCCAAAAGCTAAAAGCACCTATTTAGGTGCTTTTTGGGCTTATAAGCCAAAGCTAAAAGCCAAGTAAAAAGCCTAACCAAACACCCTCTTGTATTCTAGTGCAAGTGGGAGACTGTTGGAGATATGCCCTAGAGGCAATTAATAAAGAGTTTTTATTATCATATCTCAAAGTGTTCATAATAAGTTTTGTGTCATGCTATAACTATATTAAGCGGAAACATTAATACATGTGTGATATAAAATAACCAGGTCCCTAGTAGCCTCTACTTGACTAGTCCATTGGTCAAACTGATGATCAAGGTTTCCTGATCATGGGCATTTATGTCAATTGACAATGGGGTTATGTCATTGGAGAATGACATGATGGACATCCACCCAAAGTAAGTTAGCACAATAAGATCTGTCACGAATATCGGCATTGCGATAACTTAAATAGAAATGTAGTAGTAACTGAATCGTTAGACCGTGAGATCATATTTAATCACTGTTCCGGAAGGAGGCTTTGACTGCATCAACCGTTACACCGTAACAAGGTGATCATAAAGGTGTCTATCAGGTTTTCTAAAGGAATACGTTGAGGCGTATGCATCAAGAGCGGGATTTGTCCATCCGCGTGATGGACAGATATCACTGGGCCCACTCGATGATATTACATCAAAGTCTTGCAAGCATGTGACTAGGTCACGGAGATGTAATATCATGGAGACGAGTAAATGAGTTTGTCGAGTAACGGGATAGGATCTCGGACAAACTTGATATCGTGTGACAAAAGGAATTGGTGAACGACGATAAGGTTCAAGCGACAAAGAACTTCATGGAATGCACAGGGGCCATCATGGGTTTCCAGATCCCGCTATTTGTCATTGATCGGAGAGGAGTCTCAATGATGTCTGGAGTGATCCCGAAGTGAGGGGTGGCACACTTAAGGGTAGACGACGCTTAGGAATAGCTTTGGCACCAAAGAAATTAGATAGACCATTTTCGGAATCATTTCGAGATTTATCCGATGGAGATCGGAGGTTCCGAAGGAGTGTCGGAACAAGGGAGAAGAGTCCGATGGAGATCGGAGGGCAACGAAAGGAGTTTTGATGCAAGAGATATTAAATGATATGTATTTAATATTAATTAAAGTAATTAATAATTGAATAATATTTAATTTAATATTAAAAGGGCAGCCCACCTAAATGGGCCTCACCCACGAGGGGAGGCCCAAGTGGGGGCCGCACCCCAAAGGAGGAGGAGGCCGGCCGAGCCACTAGTGGGCTCCACCGTGGGGCCCATCTAGGGCCGGCGGCTGCCCCCTTGGCCAGCCAAGCCATGTGGGGTTTAGTCCCACATGGCTTAGCCAAGGAGGGTGGCCTCCTCCCTCCACCTATATATAGAGGGGCACCCCTCTCCCTTTTGGCATCCCAATTTCTCTCTCTCACATGTGGTTCCGGAATATTGGAACCACATATGTTTGAGGGGTCTCTCCACTAAAATCCACCGCCGTGATTTTGGTGCTTCGGTCGAGCTCTTCATCTTCCGCTGCTGCCGCTGGACCGGAGCCGGGGGATCGTCGCTACACCATACGTGTGTAGAACTTCGGAGGCGCTGCCTACTGCAGCGCTCGTCGTCGGTACGACTCCACGACCTTGAGGTCGGCGTCGTACGTCTTCATCAACAACGTTCTAGGAACGTAACGCTTTCGGTCTTCAAGAGGTACAAACACCGGATCCCTCTGTTACTTATGTCTACCTAGAGATAGATCTTGGCTTGTTTATCGTTCGCATGGTTAGGAAATTTATTGTTTTCTGCACACAAACCCCTTCACCTTTCCCATACGGGAATTAATTAATCAATGTGATGAAGAAGGAGTCCAAAGGGCGACCGAAGAGGATCCCAGGGCCCAGGGGCGACCCCCAGGCGCGGCTTGTAGGGGGTTGCAGCCAGGACCCGCCCCTGGCCCTGGCACCTCCTCTAGGCCTCCCTCTTCGCCTACAAATACCCCCTCGGCCTAAAAACCGAGGGGTGGCCATTATTTTCCACCACCATCTCCAAACCTAAATTCGGGAGGGTTCTGAATCTCTTCCCGACACCCTGCCGGAGGGGAGATCGTCACCGGAGGTTTCTTCACCGCCATGGCTGCCTTCATGGTGATGCGTGAGTAGTTTCACCTTGAACTATGGATCCATAGAAGTAGTTAGATGGTTGTCGCTACCCCTTGTGCTCCATTGTTTATGGTCGTGTGAGCTGCTTAACATGATCAAGGCCGATATTATGTAATGCTACATGTTGTGTTTGTTGGGATCCGATAAATTGAAATTATGATCAGATTGTTCACGTTATTTATATGTTTTATTTATGATCTTGTATGCTCTCTGACGTTAGTGGTTACTCTGGCCAAATGATTGTTTAGATCTCCAAGAGAGAGTTTTTGTGCTACATGGTAGGTTCATGCCCCCTCCGTGCCTGGGCACGAGTGACATAAACATCTAGGTACGAGGGTGTGCTGTTTATACTAAGGGTAAAACAACGGTGTTTATGTTTTAGTGATCATGAATATTGCTTACATCATGTATTGTGTAATTATCTGTTCCTTGCAACTTCATACCAGCTGGAGGCAAGCATATATAGAAGCGCTCCCAAAGTGGATTATTAGTCATAGATGCAGTTGGATTATGATCTATGTATGTTTGACGCGATGCATAAATGAATATCACCATGCACTTTGCTTATCATAACTAGTATGTTATTCCAATTCTATCAATTGCCCAGCTGTAATTTTTTTACCCAACATGTTAATATTTTTATCTCTTGGAGAGACACCACTAGTAAACTTATGCCTCGTGGTCCATCTTTTCTCATTGTTTGCAACTCCGTTTACTTGCTCTCAACCTTCACTTGCTCGCTGATCCGTACATAAGATTTAATATTTTTGTTTTCAGCGGACCAGAAAGCTTGACAACCTTCCTGCCGTTGGGGTAAAATAATTTGTTTGTATTGTGTGCAGATCTACGCCTTCAAACACTTTGTTGGAGACTTTCGGAGCCCCACTGATTCGATAACATTGGTTCTTAATTGAGTGAAAATTTGATGCTAGCTACGACAGTCACCTTCCTCTTAGGGTGACTACCGACGATATACTACACCACCGTAGCCACCAATAATGCGGAGCTCTGTTCATAATAATCGTCTTCAAATTCTCACTGTATTGTCATAATGTTACATTGACCAAACAAACAAAATTTAGTTTATCTCATTCAATTACCATCACCATTACCACCGTATTCTGGTCACATCACCGTCTACTCCGTATATTACGATTCTTGAACCAAACGCCTTCACGATAATCCAAAGACAGCTCGAGATAGGAGAAGTGTTCGGCTCCACGCCTTCCATCATCTAATTATTCTGATCTGGATCCACGGATTTGAAGTGTTCGGCTCGGCTTCTCACGCGGAGAGCTAGGAGACTTCCGAACACGTCCTTTTATCAGTTCATAGGAGCTCGATCGTGCCGCGGCAGATCTCTCCTCCTGGACTACCGAGGCAGAGATGCGGGCGACCGATCCACACACACATCACCGCCGCCGCCGCGCGCGCCAGTGGACGGCCGGCGACCGTGCATGTTATTACGCCAACAGATTTCGGCTGGCCGGCACACGGTGCTCCTCGTGGTCCAGCGGGGCCACGCCGTGTTTTCCGAGGACGGCGTGCACGACTGCACGTGCGGCCACATCTTTTGCTCACGCTGGCGTTCATCCACCAATCGCTGGCCACTGCACGTCGCAGCAACGAATGTTCTTGCACCGCCGACGACGGTCGCCGACGATGAGCGCTCCGGCCGTGATTTAAGATTGGTCAAATTTCCGAATGGAAACGTAGAGATTATTGGTCCGAGTCCGGCTACGCACGTACGTCGTCGGTGCATGCATGCCTCCGTGGCGGTGGGTGGTCCACTCATGACTCATCAGCAGACTTGAGCCGACGTTTCAAAGTCCGAGAACTGGTACGCCCTCGATCGTCTGCATGACTGCGTCTGCATCTACGTGGACTGGACTGACCCTGAGGGCCTGAGGCCGGCCGATCGAGTCCACGACACCGTGCTGCAGAATATTCCAAATTGATGATCGATTTTTTCGAGCCACTCAAGGGGAGAAAAACACGCACGAGTGATGAGATGGAACGGGCTTTGCTTGATGTGGAGGAGCTGCCAATCCTCACTAGATGAGTAGTTAGCATAAAACTACCATATTACAGTTAAAATTTCGGAAAACTATCACTTTACGTTTCAATCGCAAAAAACTATCACATTTTGGTCTGTTTATTGCAATGTGCACAAATCCGTGTCTAAACAGAAATTGACAACGATTCTGACAGGTGAGACCCACTTTCCAGGCTGACGTGGCGGTGCAAGACGGCGCGCCTTTTCCGTTTTGCACGTAGGTCCTCAATTTTTGAACACAAATTACACACGGGTCCCTGGCACCCCGGAGTTTTCAGAAAACTCATATTTATTTTTTCAAACCTTCATAACTTTAAAATATTAATTTAAATAGAAAAAATTTAATATAAAAAGTGCTCATAAATGTTCGAATATTGCAGATATAAACTTTTTCAAACTTCATATATTTTAAATATTAATTCTAATGAAAAAACTTTTAATATGAAAAGTGCCCAGAAATGTTTAGATATTTTCAATATAAGTTTTTTTTTCAAACCTTCATAACTTTTAAGTAGTAATTCAAATGGAAAAACTTTAATATGAAAAGTGCTAAAAAATATTTGAATAATTCAAATAAATATATTAATTATAGTATTTGGACTTATATTTTTAAATTTATTGACAGTATACTAATTCTGGAAATGTTTCAATATTTCAAATATATTTCTGAGCACTTTTCATATTAAAAGTTTTTCCATTAGAATTAATATTTAAAAGTTATGAAGGTTTCAAAAAATTATATTTGAGATGTTCAAACATTCCTTAGCAATTTTAATATTAAAAGTTTGTCGATTTGAATCAGTATTTAAAAGTTCTGAAGGTTTGATAAAAGTTTATATTTGAAATATTCAAATATTTCTGTGCACTTTTCACATTCAAAGTTTTTCCATTTGAATTAGTATTTAAAAGTTATGAAGGTTTAAAAAAAAGAGGTTTTGTGAAATCTGCGGGGTGCTAGGGACCCGTCTGTAATTTTTGTTCAAAAGTTGAGGACCTACATGCAAAAAGGCAGACAACACGCCATCTAGCACCGCCCTGTTAGTCTAGGAAGTGGGTCCCACTTGTCAGAATCGCTGTTAATTTCTGTTTAGACACGGATTTGTGCACATTGCAACAAACGGACCAAAATGTGGTAGTTTTTTACGATTAAAACGTAAAGTGGTAGTTTTCCAGAATTTCAACTGTAATGTGGTAGTTTTATGCTAACTACTCTCACTAGATAGAGAGGGCGGCAAGGAGCTAGATATGATCGATGAAGACATCGGATTTATCCCAAAGTTCAAGTTGTTAGCAAAGCATCCTATGTCATTGTTGCAGAGACTAGCTAGACACACATGTCTCAAAGTCGCCGAGATTTTATTTTTCTTTTCCTTGAGCTCAAGTTCCGTGGAATTTGCTCAATCACACATGGTGAATCTTTTGAGATGACTCCCCTCGCAAACTTGCTCGAGGCAAATACACAAGCTGGAAGCTCTCAAACGACGTCTACTCGGCCGAGAGATGCCAAAACTTAATGAGTAACAAAGTTTCGCTCAAGTCGGTCTCCAAAATGGAGAGCAAGATAGGACTGCAAATATTGATATGCTCCAAAGAGACAGTCCAGAACCAAATCCAGTGATGCCAAATTGAGAATCGGCCTAACCAAGATTCCAATTGTGCGACCAATGCATGGCCTTAAGCCAGCAATAGAGGAAAACATGGTTGCCACAGATTCAACACCGGTCTTACCGTGTATAATGCACGCAACACACGCCCAAACAAACACGCAAGTCCACGGAGCAAAACCGTTACGACCGAAGTGAAATCTAGGAATACCGGAGAAAAATCTAGGACTTGGCTCTATCGATAACATAAGCCATTTCACCGAATTAGAAACCGACTACGAAGATTTCTCTTACATAATTAGTCAACTATTAGGGTAGCGACAAGGTTCCCTAACTTTAGATACAAAGGCCATTACCCTATAGTACCGGTTTCACACAGGTTAGCTTCGAAGTTCTATGAGGTTGAAGTTGTTAACATCTAACTCCCAGCCCCCGACCGTCGCTACAAAGTCCAAAAAGATAGCACAAATATCTAAACTGGACCACATCGACAATCACAAAAAACTATATCATCCAAGATTTCATAGGATATGCTATTAAAGATTGAACATAACTTTGAAAGCATTCAAGTTTCGGTACTAGTTTAGGTATATTACCCCATAGTATGGTTTGTCCCATAGTCAATGTGATTCTTCAAACCACTTAAGTTGTTGGAACTTTCACTCGACACCTCATAGTCTAAAAAAAAGACACTTCATAGTATTTAGTTTGTGTTCAAGTGGATCCCACTGACGCGTCTTCAACCATCTGACTTGCATCCTGCGGATGCGGATCCAACTGCCGTATGACATCGGACCTCACCTTCATCGAGAATCGAATGTGATTTCTAGAATTATCAAGAAAGTGAGAAAGAACTCATCGTGCACTCTTAGGGGAAACAATGGCACCCGAGCTCACATGCTCCTGATATATTCGAAAAATTAAAAATAGTGAAACATTATAAAAAAATTGACAAAATTGGAGACAAACATATATAAGTTGTTCACATCCGTGCAAAGTTTTGGAACCAAATGGCATTGTCTGTGCTCTGTGTAAAAAGACAAATCAGTGGTCAAAATGAGATATAAAAACACGGTTTTAAAAGCATTAGTTTTGTCTTTTTTTGCACAAAGCACAGAAAATATCATTTGATTCCGAAATTTTGTACGAATGTGAAAAACTTATATTACTTTGTCTCCAATTTTTTCTAGATTTTTTAATAATGTTTTACTATTTTTTAATTTTTTCGAAAACATCAGAAGAATGTGAGCTCGGGTGCCACTCTTAGGTTTTCCATTGATTACAGTTGCTCTGGACCTAATCTTGTTGCTGACGTAGCGTTTAAGTGCTTACAAAATAGTGTTTTGTATCTAAGACCTAGCGAAGGAAAGGGATTTTACATCTAACTATCCTACCAATCTGCTTACACATCCATCTTTACACCAGTTTTGATTCAAGTCAGCCTATTGAGCCCTCTGAAATCCATAGCGTCGACGCATTCCCCTGCGCCTTTGTGCTTGTTGAGCATCCTGAGCAGCTCGGTGGTCTTCTCCTTTGCCGCGTCCCTGCAGCCAACCTGCAAGAGCAGCAGCAGCTTCTGGAACGCGCCGACACGCAGAGCCTCGACCAGGCACCTTGTCACCGCACCCTCGTCACCGCCGCTGCTCTTGCCGAGCCGCCACATCGCCGAGACGGCGAGCTCGGTGGCCAGGTCGGACACGCGGAACATCTTCTTGACGAGCACGGCCACGGTGAGCGCATGCCCCCGCGCGCTCGCGCGGCCTTCCTCCGACGCGAGCACGGCGTCGAGCAGCGCCAGCGCCTTCTCGGCCACGCTCTTGTCTGCGTCGACGAGGGCCTCGACCAGCAACGGCACGAGCCCGGCCGTCGCCACGCGCGCCGCGACGCGCTCGTCGGAGCGCGCCAGGTGGTAGGCGGCGACCATGGCGCCCTTGGTGGCCTGCGGGCAGATGGGGGCCTTGATGATCTTGACGAGCGCGTCCACGATCTCGTCAGCCTTCCCGCCCAAACCCGTGCAAGCTCCGTCGCACGAGGAGTTGGACACGACCTCCTTGATCACCAGCACCGCGTTGAGCCTCCCAGCCAAGCTCCCGTTCTCCGCGACGGCGACCAATGAGCCCAGCGATCTCGGCGAGGACAGAATCTTGGCGGCCTCCTCGTCCAGCGGCGCCATGCGGACCAATGCCGCGAGAACGTCCTCGACGAGAGCGCCTCCCGCCGGCTGGCCGCCGCCCGCAGCAAGCGACTCGAGCGCCGCAGCGAGCACGCGGCCGGTGCCGATGGACACGAAGCACCTCCGGTTCCGCTCACTGTCTCTGGCGAGGTTCCTGACCCTGGCGACCGCGGCGGCGCACCGCGCGGCCGCGCCGCGGTCCCCGGCGCGCGCGGACTCGGCGATCTCGAAGAGGAGCTCGGAGGCGTGGACGGGGGTGACGGGGATCTTGGGCGTGGGGATCCGCTCGACGCCTCGGGACCGGTTGGCGACGCACCAGTCCTGGATGACGCGGCGGATGGCGTGGTTGGGGACGAGGTCGTCGCGGCGGAGCGGGGCGTGTGTGACGGGGCACACGGCGGCGCGGCCCGTGTCCAGCCACGCCTCGATGCTCTCCCGGTCGTACGTGATCCCGGTGGGCGCCGTGACCGGGTCTCGCATCAGGTCCAGCGAGATCGGGCACCGGAAGTGCGCCGGGATCGCCAGCTCCACCGCCACCGGTGCTGCCGCCGCAGCCGTCTTCGCCGTCGTCGCTAGCGATCTTCTCGCCCTCCGCGCCAGCAGCGCCATCTATGGATGCCGAAGAAATAAAGGGTTGATCTGGGAAGAAGTAGGAGGTAGGTACGAGCTAGGTGGTGGTGGTTCGATCGATGCTGTTGGAGACGATCGATTGGGCAGGCGCGTTGGGCGCGTGTGGGAGCTGCTGGGAGTTGAATACGATCGAGGACTGAATGGAGTGGTGGTGGGAAGAAGGGTTCAAATAGGGAGGTGGAACGGAAGGGTAAATTAAAGGCTTTGAATCGGAAGGTTGACCTTGAATTGAACGTAGGTGCTACGTAAGTTTGAACGAAAAAAAGCGGGTGTTGGGAGGAAACGGTCGGGTTGATCATGCCTTAGCGCTGTGCTTTTGTTAGGTGCCATGGCCGTCATTTTCCTTTGCTACTCCTAGCTTCTTATTTTTCCGAAATGGGTAGCCATAGCCTCTGCATTAAAATAATGCATAGGGGTTCTTTATTGATTTATTGGAGTTCAGATCCACAATATTATTTCATCTCACGGGTAATAGGTGGTCGATCATTCAAGTGGCATCTAATTTGTATCCACCTTGCGATGTTCGTAATAACTAGGTGGGAATATTATTTTGAGATCCTAAATCTTGGGCAGGGCAATGGCCATTTATTGGTTATTATGTTCATGCAGAAATGGTATTATTTTCTTAGGCTCGTGAGAGACGTAGACGGAGACCGTGCACAGCTGGATCAGATGAGCAAGGAGGTGTTCGTTAACCATGGATGACATTCCAGGATAGAAAATGACGCTACTACATCTTAGTGTCCTTCTCTTTACATTACCTTAGTACCTTTTTCTCTTTCGTCTTTGGACAAATATCTTACCCTTTTAAAATATATGCCATGCGTGCATTGCATCCCGGAGCTATTGTGGTATCGTACCTCGTGGTACTACCATGCAACCTATGCATGCCAGTACTACAAAACATTCGTATACGAGCCTCTTTGATTCACGGGATTTTGAAAATGCAAGAATAGTAAAATTATAAGGGCCTCTTGTGTTTGATTACATCACAAGAAAACAAAAGGATTATTTTCAAGAGGTTTGACTGGATGTTAAATTTCTATGAAATGTAGTACAAAGCACTCCATAGGGAAAATTCCTGTAGGATCCGGTCCTATGAATCAAATTGCCCGATACAGGAAAATTTCTAAGGATTTCATTCCTCCGAAACTACTATGGAAATCCTTGGAATCCAATAGATCCTAAGATATGTTTTTTTAGGTACATTGCAGCAAGAGGTTCTAAAATTTCAGGTGATTTTACCTACATACCAAGATTTAAAAAGGACAAATAGTGAACATTAGGCTCAAATGTGAAGATGATATTGCACGTATAGTTTCTACTTTTTGTTTCTTTTGACATTAGACTTATGTTTTAACTAAGTTCATATGACATGTTAGTTTATCTTCCAATCTATCTACATATTTCCTTTTCGATTTTTTTGACTATTTTAGTGGACCTATCATGTCTTGGTAGAACTTATGTTCCATCTCACATGTAGAGCCCTGAGGTATGAATTCTTGTGCAGTTAGCCTGATGTGACGCTAAAGTTCATATGAAACTTACACCATAAAAACTTCTTGTGTGCAAACCGTCTCGCTTTGCACATTCTCCAAATAAAGTCGTCACATGGTGGCAATCCTAGGACATAGGGGTCTAACTCGAGTGGGTGAAAACGAGCAACCTTGCTCCCACCCCGGTCCACATGCCCATCTGTGTTCTAGATCATCTTTATCGTATGTGATGCATTCTATTTAAGAGCATCTCCAACCCACCCTCTCCATATATACAAGCCCCTCCAAATATTTCTTCAATGTATCTCTTTACGTCCAATGACTCTTCACACTCCCCATGCTCCACTTTTCCATATAGTTTTTATTCTCCTCCATATAATGTATGGAGAGTTGGCTTGGGAGACATCTGGAGTATCTTTTGTTGTTTTTGTGAAATAATAGTTACCAGAGGAGGTTGATGAGGACTCTCCACATAAAGCATGGAGAGAACAGTGAAAGAAGAACGTGTCAAGAGAAGACAAGGAGTTAGTTGGACAATCGCATCCGGTAATTTGCCCAAACTATAGAGTTGGGGCACCAGAGTTGGCTGCAAAAAAATGAACCTGTTATGCTCATCCACTGTCCCTTTTGGTTTAGATTTCATGTTTCAGACAGAGTATGGTGTATTATCAGTATTGAAGTATAAATGCATTGTCTATTCCGTTTCAGTTCTCTAGCTTAAAAGATCATGTACCTTGGCAAAATGTTGGATTTTTTTTTTGTCTTGCAATTTTTCTTTATACCAGGACATAAAAATATCACCCTTATTTGTATGTAACTTCAAACTACTGACCGTGTTGAAAAAAAACTTCAAACTATTGACTAGGGCAAGTTGATGCTGACATTGTATTGAAACAAGGGGCATTAGATCCTTCTGGAAAGGGGAATACGACCGGACTAGTGGACTAGTTCTTTCCGATCTTACATAGGCCGTAACTGAACTACAATGGTAAACAGAAAGTTCTTGTGTCTGAAAATTTCCATCCCTGGGTACTACTCTTTTGCTCGGAGTAATTCAAAAGTTTGCAATCTTGCAGGATGGAGCAACTTCCATCGTTACCTTTGAACTGCAAGATACGAGCCCTACAAAGTCTGGTTCTGATATCTCCGAAGAATTGTGGTTTGTGGATGAGAATGTGTCACTTACTCGTAAGCGTTTCCAGTTTGTTTGTCTTGGGAGAAGGAACGATCGCCAATTGTAAGCAGTAACTTGTGGTGATCTCACATCGATGTGTTCAAAATTTGTTAGTAAAAAAATCCCACACCTCGGGCCATGGCCCCTGGGGTGTGGATCCGCCCCTGACACTCCCCATGCTCCACTTTTCCATATAGTTTTTATTCTCCTCCATATAATGTATGGAGAGTTGGCTTGGGAGACATCTGGAGTATCTTTTGTTGTTTTTGTGAAATAATAGTTACCAGAGGAGGTTGATGAGGACTCTCCGGACATAAAGCATGGAGAGAACAGTGAAAGAAGAACGTGTCAAGAGAAGACAAGGAGTTAGTTGGACAATCACATCCGGTAATTTGCCCAAACTATAGAGTTGGGGCACCAGAGTTGGCTGCAAAAAAATGAACCTGCTCATCCACTGTCCATTTTGGTTTAGATTTCATGTTTCAGACAGAGTATGGTGTATTATCAGTATTGAAGTATAAATGCATTGTCTATTCCGTTTCAGTTCTCTAGCTTAAAAGATCATGTACCTTGGCAAAATGTTGGATTTTTTTTTTGTCTTGCAATTTTTCTTTATCAGGACATAAAAAATATCACCCTTATTTGTATGTAACTTCAAACTACTGACCGTGTTGAAAAAAACTTCAAACTATTGACTAGGGCAAGTTGGTGCTGACATTGTATTGAAACAAGGGGCATTAGATCCTTCTGGAAAGGGGAATACCACCGGACTAGTGGACTAGTTCTTTCCTATCTTAGATAAGCCGTAGCTGAACTACAATGGTAAACATAAAGTTTTTTTGTCTGAACATTTTCATCCCCGGGTACTCTCTTTTGCTCTGAATTATTCAAAAGTTTGCAGTCTCAAAGTATGCATCAACTTCTATCGTTACCTTTGAATTGCAAGATACGAGCTCTACAAAGTCTGATTTGTTTCGTGCTCGCCGATATCTCCGAAGAATTGTGGTTTGTGGATGAGAATGTGTGAGTTACTTGTAAGCATTATTACCAGTTTGTTTGTCTTGGGAGAAGGAACGATCGCCAATTGTAAGCAGTAACTTGTGGTGATCTCACATCGATGTGTTCAAATTTTTGTTACAGTAGGTCGTCGACACGGCATACTAGCCAGCAAGAATAACTCAAAGTCTCAAACCGAGCTGAGCTATACTCTAGAAACTCGTACTAGTAGTAGGTCAAAGCACTGGTGCTACTAAACGTCCCCGCCGGAGACCCTACCAAAATTATAGCTGTACTTTTCCGGATCGCGTGAAAGCAACTTGTTTAAGGGGAAATGTTTAAGACTACTGCTGCAGTGCTGCTCGAGGCTGTATCCTCTTCTTTGCTACTACCTGTTCTATGCAACTTTTACACCTGTCCAATAACGTGTTATTCTATAAAATCAAATGTGTGCAAAACGACAGCACTGAGTTCTTTCCGTTCTAGAGGCATACTATCAAGTGAAGACTACGAATACCCGCTGCTCATTCTGGAAGCCATGTATGTAGATGCCAAAGAAACAAACGAAACGGAAGTTGAACTCGATTAAATAAACCCCAAATGCATTTGGTGAGGCCATCAGTATGCAGTTCATAATGTCGCTTACACATACTACGCATTTCGGTTCCCATGCATCCTGGATCGGTCCATTCCGCCGTGTGGAAAATCAAATGTTGGTAGATTGACCTAATAACTTTCAGCTCGCCCGACTGGCCTTCCACTAGGCTGAATGATTTTCGATTGTACATGTATACTAGTATTGTTTTCGTTTGCCCCTAGAAAAAAAGAACAACTGTTTTGTTTGAACTGCCGAATGAATCAACCGGTGATCGGTCGTCAATTCCTGGTCTTCTATGGAAGTAGGTTCAGACCGGACGGGCGTTCGTTCGGTTCTTTAACTAAGAAGACTAACGACGCGCTCCTTTGCGTGTACCCACTTGTTCGTCTGCGAGAGAGACATCTGTGCTTGGAAGAAGAAAATAAAATTATATTCAGGGTGAGGCTCTGTACTACTACTAGTAGTATATGAACACTTTATAAAATTATTAAATCGGCAGCTTCGATTGATTAGCTTTCGGTTGCTCAACCGCGGAACACGGTACCGGCCGGCCGGTCGGCGCCGGTGCGTGTGCTGGACGTGTATTTTTGCAAGACTCTGACGAGCTGTGACACGGTTTTCTTTCCTGACGCGTGTTCGGGGTGGGGGAAGACACCGTCGTCTTCGTGTTCTTTCCGGCCATTCCACGTCCGCCGCGTTCTGACGCCGGTAGGCAGCAGCCGTGTCATCCGTGTTGTAGAAAGAGGCAGTTCAGAATCACATCGAACCGGTCAAAACGATGCGAATCCCTGTTTCTGAGTTTCTCCACAGATGTCCTTGTTTTCCCCGTGACGTAGCCAGTGCCCTGCCTACTTGCGATGCCTGTGCTCCAAAGTCCAAACAATGGTGGGTTTGTGCCGTGAATACCCCTGTGCCGTAGTGCCAGATGAACTGCAGAGGCGTTCATCAGCAAAGGATATCCCATTCCTTTGAAACAAAAAATTGAGTAGCAGACTAGCAGGCCACGGCCAGGGTCAAACAAATCGCATGGACGTTCACGAAAGAAATAACAGCTCGATTTTTCTTAATACGGTTTGCAGTGTTTCCGGTTCTAACATCTGCTGCTGGGTTTAGATACACAACATTGAAAGAGCATTGCTTTGGTCCCCTGTGTGGCGTCAGGTTATCTTCAGCCTCCATCGGAGGCTCTTTGGAGGACTCGCGACGGCGCTTTACTCCCGCCCTGCATCAAGTGGTTTCGTCCCCGGTGCTTGTGTGGGGGGCCGTTGCTTGAGGCCTGTGTTCGTCGGCGGCGACGGAGGACTTGATTGCGTTTTCCCTTTTCCGTCTAGGGTGTGTTCTGTAAGAGTTGAGGGCCTAGTCTATTTTCCTGTTCTTTCGAGGGTCCTTTATGTAACTTGTACCCCACCGCTGAATGTTTAATGCAGTATCTGGCTCCTTTGGGGCCTTTCCCGTTCAAAAAAAAAAAAGAGCATTGCTTTGGTCGGCATCAGACAAGATCACCACTCAACAGAGGCAATGCAAAGTTAACTGGACCACGGTTTGTAGGAAAAAAAATCTTCGGGGCCTTGGAGTGCTAAACATCGATAAGTTTGTCGCTTCCATTGACCATGGTTTGAATAAAAAGATACTACAAAATTTTGGGTGGGAATGGGCAAATCTTGTTCAGTATTGGATATTGAGCAGCGTGGAGCGTGAGGGAGAGGGCGGTGACGGCACGACGGGACGGGAGCGAGAGGGGGAGGAGAACTAGAGAGAGAGAGAGAGAGAGAGAGAGAGAGAGAGAGAGAGAGTGGAGTTAGGGGCAACGGGAAAACCAGAAAATTGCGTAACGTGAATTTTTTTGTACGCGGAAACGTAGAACGTCTTACATTTAAAAACAGAGGGAGTACTTCCATGATGGTGGGAAATGGTCAAAATACCCCCTTTTGGGAGGCTCCCTGGCTTGACGGGATAAAACCGAAAAATATTGCCCCTCTTATCTTCGCGGTATCTAAGAGGAATGTCAAGAGTGCCATGCATGACCGTTGGATTGGAAAGGTGTCATTAGATGACAACTTCACCATGGCTCATGGTACACAATTTGTTGAGCTTTGGGCTGAACTAAGAGAGGTGCAACTTAATGCCAATATGGAGGGTGGCATTGTTTGAAACTGTCGAAGAACGGGCAGTACTCTAGGGCTTCAGTATACAAAGCGTAATTCTTAAGCGCTACGTTAACCATGATGAACACAATGGTGTGGAAGATTTGAGATCCTCCAAAGATTAAATTCTTCACTTCCCTTGCGATCCAAAACCGGCTTTTGGACGGTCGACCGTTTGGTGAAATGAGGTTGGCCTAATTGTGGGTTATGCCCACTATGCAACCATGTCCCGGAATCGGCCTCACACCTTTTCTCGAATTGCCCCTTCATCATTACCCTTTGGAGGCTCATAAAAGATTGGCTCGGACTCCGTGCCATTGACCTCCAATAATTGATGGCCCTATCCCTTCACAGTTGATGACTCAAGATGATGACCAGGTCAACTCCTAACCGCAAGGATTTAGCGTCCCTCACCCTCCTTGTCTCTTGGGAAGTTTGGAACGAACGAACTCGCATCTTCCGCAACAAACATGCCTCGCCATTTTTCCTACTTGCTAACATCAAGGAGGCAAGATTTTGGGTCATCGCGGGATCTAAAAGATGGAGTGAGATCATGTGAGGTGAACAACTTTTGTAATAAATTTTCTTCATGAATCTTCATGTAAAACTCCATTCTTAATTAATTGATTGAGGCAACGCTTTTGCCGTGGTTTTCAAAGAAAAAATACAAAACATATGATTGCAATGCCATGTCCATTTCAGAATTCATGACTCTAGTGTGTTTGATTACATCACAAGAAAATAGAAGGATTCTTTTCCAGAGGTTTGAGTGGATTTTAAATTTCCTATGCCATGTATTACAAAGAATTCCTTTGAGAAAATTCCTGTAGGATCCAGTCATGTGAATCAAATGCCCGACACATGAAAAATTGCTAAGGATTGTAATTCCCAAAAATTCCTATGAAAATCTTGGAATCAAAGAGGTCTTAAGATCTCATTTTTTGGGTACATTGCATAAAGATGTTTCTACCATGGTGTAAAATTTCAGGTGTTTTACATACACAACAAAATTTAAGAACAAATAGTGAACAGCCCACGAGAGACATTTTGTAAAGATGCTATTGTGCACACAGTTTCTACGTTTTGTTTCTTTTGACATGAGTGTTGTGTATTAACTAAGTTCATATGGCATGCTAGATTATGTTGCAATCTATCTACACGTTTCTTTTTCAAAGAACTTTGACTATTTATTGGCTCGACCATGTGTTGGTAGAACTTATATTCCATATCGCGCATAGGGCCATGAGTTATGAACCCTTGTGCAGTCCTATAAATTGTGTACACATCGTTCCACTTTGCACGTTCTCCAAATAAACTAGTTGATACCCCGCGCGTTGCGGCGGGCATTAGAGATGATTCGCATGTATGCAAAAACATGAACAGTATGAAAAATAAATTGTAAATATGATAGAGATAGTTCACTGATTGAAGTTTACGGACCATAGGAGAAGACCAATTCAAATGCTCTAGGTATACAAAGTAATCAACCGGAATTAGCAACCGGATGCGAAAAAGATTTTTTTTTTTTTGAGGCAATGAACCGTAGAACAATATTTTCATTAATTCTGAATATTTACACAGCGAGAAACAAAAAAAACAAAGTCTACCCAATACCAGTTTTTTCTAACATTGTAAAAGGAAAAAACTATGTGACTCCTGTTGACAAAGCTGAATCAATCCAGCTCTGTAGAAGACCTGAATGCTTGATTTTGATACGATGCCCAAGAATGATGAGATCCTTTCTTAGCTGAATTTTCCAAGAGGTCACACTGTGCTGAATATTGTGGAAGATTTTGTTGTTCCTTTGCATCCAAATGTCCCAGCTGCCCATAATAAGAATATCCATAGCAATGTTCTTTGGAAGTGCATCTCTTATGAAGCAACATTCATCCCAGACCGAAATGCCTCTTCTTTTGTTAACCAAATTCTTCAATACTACAATTAACAAAGAATACCCATATGCATCATCATCATAATCTTTTTAAACAGTAAATACATTAATAAATACACTGATACGCCAAACTCCTGTTTATTGACATGGAAACGGAAACTCTAGCCAGGGATGCTTCCATGTCTACTGGACTACCTATAGAAAATATATTAGATGAAGAAAAGGAAACCTGTGTGTGCACATATTATTTGACGCCAAGAAGCATGAACAATTTCTTGGAATAGTACTGGCTGCCACTGGGTGGATCTTCGATTCCATATATTTCAGGACACCACGGTGGAGAGGACAAAGTTTTTGAAGTACGGATGGGGCAGAGAGGACATGTAGGAGCATACATAACAGCGCAATAGAGCTACCTGCAGATCACACAAAGAATTGAGGAGAGTTAGATCCGTAGTGGAGGAGGTCAAATGATCAAATAAGAGATAACAGGGTCAGGGATGTGCGGTGTCGTGCTTTTTATATAGGAAAATAATAATGATGGCTGCTCGCCTGCCTCACTATTGCCAATTATGCTGGGTCTTTCCGTTTCCATGGAACGAATTGTTGCAAGGAAATGAAGGCGCAAAGGGTCAAAAGCTGAAACAGATAATGTAGACAGGGGGACGTGTGACGGCCGCCAATACAAAGACTGGGCAACGCTATGGACTGAGGTGATCCGGACGGATAATGGAACGACCATAGATTTTTAATCATACGGACATGAACAATTGAGGTGATGTGGCTGCACCATTTTCTAGCTTGCAAACATTAAATGCTTCTTAGTGGGGATGAACTTTATAGATATTATAGATACGCCACATGGTGGCAATCGTAGGACCTAGGGGTTTAACTCGGGTGGGTGAAAACGAGCAACCTTGCTCTCACCCGGCCCACGTGCTCATATGTGTTATAGATCATTTTTGTTGTTCGTGATGCTGAGTTTTTTCCTAACTAAGAGTATCTCCAACCCACTCTCTCCATATATACGAAGTCCCTCCAAAATATGTTCTCTATGTATCTCTTTACGCACCAATGACTCTTCACACTCTCCATGCTCCACTTTTCTATTTAGTTTTTATTCTCCGCATATATATAATGTATGTAGAGTTTGGATTGGGAAATGTCTGGAGTATCTTTTGCTGCTTTTCTGAGATAATAGTCACGGAAAGTTCGATAAGGGTTTTCTGGGGATAAAGCAAGGATACAGCAGTGGAAGAAGAAACGGATCAAGACAGTACAACGAGTTACTCGTAGAAACAAGTCCAGTAATTTTACCAAACTATAGTTGGGACACCGAGTTGGCTGGGTGCTCTAAAAGATTGGCTCAGACTCATCATTAGGCTTTGGAGGCTCATAAAAGATTGGCTCTGACTCCATGCCATTGACAGCCAACAATCGCCAGCCATATCCCTTCAAAGTTGGTGACTCAAAATTATGACCGGGACAACTCCTAACCACAAGGATTTGGTTCCCTCACCCTCCTTGTCTCTTGGGAATTTTGAAATGAAAGAAACCCTCATCATTTGTCCTACTTGCTAAAATCAAGGAGGCTAGACTTTGGGTCATGGTGGGTGCTAAAAGATGGATTGAAATCATGTGAGGAGTCAGTTTTTGTAATATATTTTCTTCATGAATCTTTATGTAAACTCCTTTCTTAATTAATTGATTGAGGGCAAAGGTTTTGCCGCTAGATTTATGACCGGGTCTATATGTCAACTGCTACGAAATTCGACATCGGGCAAACCAGGAGAGCATATCTAAGCAGTACACAATTCTAAACAAATATACCAGACTATTTCAACATGTAAGACAACAGAAGGGCCGCTGAGGCAACATTCTGGCAGTCATTCAAACTTCCAAGTATGACACATATGGCAATATGTAGATGTCTTCGTAGTCATCATCAGAAGTTACACAGAGAGGATGAAGAAGTTACACAGAGAGAACAGCCGTCTTAGAAAAATAGGGTGTGAAGTGTCGAACAAGGTGACCTGCTAGCTGCTCAAAGGAGATATAAAATTATACACTGGATATCCTAAAGTCTGGATACATCCAAGGAGGCCACAGCACCACAAAATCCATCTGTGTTAATAGAAGACAAGTTTAAGATGAACTCAAAGTTTCTTTCTGGTTAGAAAAATATAAACTCAGCAGCCCAATGTAGGTAGAATGAACACACATCCATCTTACAAGTCTGTACAGATCAACATTTGATTATTCTTTTTAGAGCACAATAAATATTTTATTCCCCATCAAGTCTGAAACCAAATTGTTTGTTTGTGATGCTAAATAGCAGCGAAGTTATTAAAATGCCCTCCAAACACATATTGTATCAACTTCTGCCATCACGAAACTAATACAGGTCAGGGAAGTAACATTTTCTTCTAGCTCTACGATCAGTGTCAAGATAACAAAGTAACAGACCATATCTCGATTTGTCTCGATGATACAAGAACACTTTATAGTTTTTGGTTGCTCAACCGCCGAACACGGTACCGGCCGGTCGGCGCCGGTACCTGTCCTGGACGCGTGTTCGGGAGGGAGGAAGACATCGTCGTCTTCTTATTCTTTCCGGCCATTCACGTCGGCTGCGTTCTGACGCCGGTAGGCAGCAGCCGTGTCATCCCTGTTGTAGAAAGAGGCAGTTCAGAATCACATCGAACCGGTCCAATCCAAACGATGTGAATCCTTGTTTCTCCACAGATGTCCGTTTCCCTAGCCAGTGCCCCGCCTACTGCGATGCAAGGATGGTTTAGATACAGAACATGGAAAGAGCATTCCTTTGATCGGCATCGGACAAGACCACAGGAGGGCAATGCAAAGTTAATTAGGCGACGGTCTATAGGAGAAAAAATCTTGGGAGCCTCAAAGTGCTAAACATTGACAAGTCTGTCCGTCTCTTCGCTTGCGTTGGCCATGACTTGAACGAAAAGATCTCACAAAAATTTGGGTTGGAATGGGCAACCTTTGTTCGGTATCGGATATGGAGCTATTTCACGCCGCTACTTCCATCATGATGGAAAACGATCAAAATACTCCTTTTCGGGAGGCTCCCTGGCTTGACAGGATGAAACCGAAAGATATTGCCCCTCTTATCTTCACGGGATCAAAGAGGAATGTCAATAATGCTATGCGCGATGACGCTTGATTGGAAAGGGCGCGTTAGATGACAAATTCACCATGGGCTCACGGCACAAAATTTGTTGAGCTTTGGGCTAAATTAAGAGAGGTGCAACTTGATGCTAATAAGGAAGACAATATTGTTTGGAAACTTTTGGCGAACGGGCAATACTCTGCTGCTTCAGTATACAAGGCGCAATTCTTAAGCACTACGTTAACCATGATGAACAAAATGGTGTGGAAGATTTGAGCTCCTCCAAAGATTAAATTCTTCGCTTGCCTTGCAATCCAAAACCGGGTTTGGACGGCCGACCATTTGGTAAAACGAGGTTGGCCTAATTGTCGGTTATGCCCACTTTGCAAGCGTGTCCTAGAATTGGCCTCACACCTTTTCTCGAATTGCTGCTTCATCGTTACGCTTTGGAAGCTCATAAAAGATTGGTTCGGACTCCATGCCATTGACCCCCAACAGTCATCGACCCTATCCCTTCAGAGTTGGTGGCTCAAGATGATGACCGGGTCAACTCCTAACCACAAGGATTTGACGTCCCTCACCCTCCTTGTCTCCTGGGATGTTTGGAATGAAAGAAACACGCGCATCTTCCGCAACAAGCACGCCTCGCCATTTATCCTACTTGCTAAGATCAAGAAGGGGGCTAGTTTTTTCGGGTCATCATGTGTGCTAAAATAAGGAGTGAAATCATGTGAGGAGAGAAGCTTTTGTAATAATTTGTCTTCATGAATCTTCATAAAAACCTTTCTTAATTAATTGACCGAGGCAAAGATTTTGCCGTTGTTTCAAAGAAAACAAATACAGAACATATGATTGCCATGTCATTTCCATTTCATTCTTCATGACGTTAGTGTGCTTGATTAAATCACAAGAAAACAAAAGGATTTTGTTCAAGAGGTTTGAGTGGATTTTAAATTTCCTATGCCATGTAGTACAACGCATTCCTTCTAGACAATTCCGGTAGGATCCAGTCACACTAATCAAATGCCCGACACATGAAAAATTACTAAGGATTCTAATTCCCCAAAATTCTTATGAAAATCTTTGGAATCAAAGAGGTCCTAACATCTCTTTTTTGCGGGGTACATTGCAGCAAGATGTTTATACCATGGTGTAAAATTTCAGGTGTTTTTACTTTTTACCTACACAACGAAATTTAAGAAGGACAAATAGTGAACAGTAGACTGACTCAGGAGAGACAACATGTCAAGATGCTATTGTGCACAGTGTTTCTACTTTTTTTACATGAGTTGTGTATTAACTAAGTTCATATGGAATGCTAGATTATGTTGCAATCTATATACACATTTCATCAAGATTTTTTTTACTATTTAGTCGCTCTACCATGTGTAGGTAGAACTTCTGTTCGGTCTCGCATGTAGTGATGTAGAGGCTTGAGGTATGAACTTTTTTGCAATTGTATTAGTCTGGTGTGAGAGTAGGTTATGAAACTTACATCGCCCAAAAATATCACGTACACATCGGCCCACTTTGCACGTTCTCAAAATAAAGGCGCCACATGGTGGCAATCCTAGAACCGGAGTTTAAGTCGGGTGGGTGAAAACGAGCAACCTTGCTCTTGCCCGGCCCACATGCACATATGTGTTCTAGATCATTTTTTTGTTCGTGATGTAGAGTTTATTTTCCTATATAAGAGCATCTCCAGCCCACTCTCTCTATATATATGAAGTCCTTCCAAAATATTTTCTCTATGTATCTCTTTATGCACCAATGACTCTTCACACTCTCCATGCCCCACTTTTCTATATTGTTTCTATTCTCCACCATACATATAATATATGGATAGTTGGATTGGGAGACGTCTGGAGTATCTATTGGTGCTTTTGTGAAATAATAGTCACCATGAGTTTGATAAGGGTTCTCCGGGGATAAAGCAAGGAGGAAGCTGTGGAAGAAGAATCAGTCAAGATAATACAATGAGTTGCTCACAAAATGTCATTCAGTAATTTTGCCAAACTATAGAGTTTGCACATTGAGTTCACTGGGTGGTCTAAAATATTGGATCGAACTCATCGTTAGGCTTTGGAGGCTCATAAAAATTTAGCTTGGATTCCATGTCATTGACCCCATCAATCGCCGGCCCTATCCTTTCATAGTTGGTGACTCAAGATGATGACCAGGTCAACTCCTAACCACAAGGATTTGGCATCCCTCGCCCTCGTTGTCTCTTCGAAAGTTTGGAATGAATGCATTGTCTCTTCGAAAGGTTGGGATGAGAGCAACACACGCGTCTTCCACAACAAGCACATCTCACCATTTGTGTTCGCAAGGAGGCTAGACTTTGGGTCATCACGAATGCTAAAAGATAGGAGTGAAATCATGTGAGGGGTCGGCTTTTGTAATAATTTTTCTTCATGAATCTTCATGTAAAACTCCTTTCTTAATTAATTGATTGAGGCAAAGCTCAAAGAAAAAAAATACAGAACATAGTCGTCCCGCTAGATTTATGACCGGGTCTATATTTCCACTGTTACGAAAATCAACATCATGTAAACCAGGAGAGCATATCTAAGCAGTAAACAATTCTAAACAAATATACATGCAAGACAACATAAAGGCCAGCTGAGGCAACACTCTAGCAGTCGTTCAAACTTCAAGTACACACAAATGGCAATATTTAGATGTCTTCGTAGTCATCATCAGAAGTTACAGAGAGAGAACAGCCGTCTTAGAAAAAGAGGTGTCAAGTGTCCCACAAGGTGACATGCTATTTGCTCAAAGGAGATAAAATATACACTGGATATCCTAAAGTCCGGATACATCCGCCGAGGCCACAGTACCACAAAATCCATCTGCGTTAACAGAAGACAAGTTAAAGATGAACTCAAATTTCTTTCTGGCTAGAAAAATATTAACTCAGCAATGCAACGTAGGTAGAAGGAACACACATCCATCTTACAAGTCTGTACACATCAACATTTGATTATTCTTTTAGAGCATAGTTAATATTTTATTCTCTGTCAAAGTTATACAATATCAACATCTCCATATAGTCTAAAAATCAAATTGTTTGTTTGTGATGTGACATAGCAGCAGAACTGAACAGGTCAGGGAAGTAACATATACATGGCATCAACTTCTGCCATCAAGAAACTAATACAGGTCAGGGAAGTAACATAAATTCTTCCAGCATTATGATCAGTATAAAGGTAACAAAATAACGGACCATTTCTCGATGGCACATGACTTCAAATGGGAACTCATTACTTGTCAGATGAAAGCACAAGTGAAGTTCAGAAATTCCATCATTATGATCAGTATAAAGGTCATGGAAGTAACATAAATTCTTCCAGCATTATGATCAGTATAAAGGTAACAAAATAACGGACATTTCTCGATGGCACATGACTTCAAATGGGAACTCATTACTTGTCAGATGAAAGCACAAGTAAAGTTCAGAAATTCCATCACTCGTTGAAAAAGGCAAGTATTAATATTATAGGTTAGCATATCACATCATATAATGTATGCAGTAAACGAGCCTTACTTCAAGAAATCTTTCAGCACTACCAGTATCGGCAAAATCGACAATGTTTATTGTATAATGGCGTGTTTGGGCAGGTAATAGCAGAGTCTTGTTCAAAATTTCATAATTTCTTAGCAAAATCAATCAGATCCATGGGCACAATCAGACTGCAACCCTAGTTACCAACTCCATACAGTTATAATATATCAATTTGCTGAAAATTATCTAAATTCCAACGTAGCACCTCCCAAGAATTATTCAACAATACCCACTCCTTCAGTACAACAATGCAAACTACTAAGAAAAATCTTCTAACTCTAGTTTGAGCAACTATTAGTGCATAAGGAAATATTTCTTAAAAAATCCATTCCTGAGAACTGAACTAACTAATGACACGTCCTCGAAAAGAATCAAATTCAATCACTCACCACAAGCTAGAATGAGTCTACTCTTCCTTGATGCGCTTCTCGACCTCCTCCAGCGACTTAATATCCTTGTTGATCTTGCAAATACGATAAATGCACCTATCCCAAAGTAAAACATCAAATAAAAGATAAGATACAAAATCTTCATAGAAATTATATTGATCAGACTCTGCAGAGGTATTTCTTTACCAATAAAGGAGGAATACTGAAGCACAAAGGATGACATTCCGCTGGGCTTTGAACATCTGTGCAAGGAACAATTAAAATTAAAACAGAGAGAAATTAAGCAACCAGAGAGTAAAAATTTCCTTTCTGTACAGGGCTGAAAGAAGGCATATAATTGGCTGACGCATCAGCTTAATGATCCTCACTTCTATCAAAGAGGATGGAAAGGAAATATCCAGTAAAGAAAAATACTCCCTCCGTTTTTTAATACAAGGCCACTATCAAAAATACTATTTGGATCTATACATGGTCACTATCTCTTCTCAATAAGAATTGAATCTCGTACAATGGTGCTCACTACTGTGAATGTTGCATGCAAACATAGAGAAAGAGACACCACATACAACATGTTCAATTAGGACGGAACACAACAGGTTTTCCACATAACAATTCATGCTATTTAATAGTTAGCTTTGTTTCTTGGTATCTAGGAATTGAGATAGTGGCCTTGTATACAAAACCGGAGGGAGTAATGGTTTTAACTCTTAAATATGATGAGACCCACATCCTCAAAACAGACACCATTACTTATGCAGACAATTGATTGTCTACATACTGGGCAGAAAAAGTATTTTCTAGTCATACAATAAGTTCCAGACATTCATGGTTTAGTGACTATATGTCCAAAGAGATACAAAAAAAGGAATCCAACTGGACATATTGTAGCGAGATCAAGCCTTAGATCGCCCAAACTGGCTAGCCTTATTTGGTCTTGTTTGAGCCTAGCCCAAGTGGAACACATGGCAGACCAAACCTGAGCTCAGCCTAAGTCCAAGCTCAACCTACGAACAATCCAATGCCCAAGCTCGACCTCAACTCAGTTTGAGAATTGTTCAAGATGTTGTATTGTCTATCTGAGCAGATAGATGGGTAGCATCTTGTAAATCAAATGGTTGTCATTTATTTGATGGCATGACATGGTGCATGTTAAATAAGAGATAAACTGATAGATTTTGGCTAGAATAGGATGTGTAAACATGCTCCTCAGAGGCAGGAGTATCTTGGTATGTCAGTGAAAACTATGTAACTCGAACGCAGCAGCAGTCGTACTCAACAGGACCTTTTCTTTTCCTCATCATTTCTACTGATAACTGGGAACAGACCATCATCCACAGTTTGAACTATTGAAAAGCACAAAATATTTTTGCAGTACCAACTTCAGTGGGTCTAGTGTATTCAGACTCAAGAGATGTATCTCTAAGCAAACACCCTCGCCGACATCAGATATAATGTAATGAAAATGGTACTGAAGTCTAAAACATGTGTATTCAATCTAACCAAGTGGCAAATGAAGGGCCGATGATAGACAATTTTATTAACATGGGAGACCGGTATCCGTGCAGCCTCAAGAGAACATAATTGTGGAACTATGATCAATTTCAGGGTGCACAGAGAAATAAGGGTACCAATCTATACTGATTTGGCACAATCTAGCTGCAAACTTATATCTTCAGTTCTCCTACAAAGATGCTTGGAACAGTAGACAGAACTGAACCCTTCTTCGCCGAAACTTCACTACTCTATTATCTTCTCCTTCACCTATTAAATCACCACTAAACTTGGAGACAAGTGCGATCTGGCTTTCAGACTGTAACATCATGTGCTCACTCTAGCTACCACTTCACTAATCCAGCTACAATTCAAGGCGTATGGCAACGGGCGCTTTGTCCCTTCTAAACCGAACACAACTACAATCTTCGAACTTAATAAGCATTTCCACATACGAATCTGATACCAGACCAAATGTCTGAAAAACCGTAGAGATACACCGACAAAATTCGAAGAGGGGAAGCCATGTAAGGTCTCAAATCACTCACGGTTTTCTCGTAGCGGACACGCTCCTCTGTGGTGCAAACCTCCGTTGTGCACATCAGCCTGTGCTCGTTCTTCCAGTAGATATCTGCACATCACAAAAATTGCAAACCCATCATCAGAGCCTGAAAAACGAGGAGAGCTTTTGCAGGCGTCAGTTCCCCGACGCAAGAGGCAAGACCACGCACCGAGTAGCTGGAAGGCGGCGAAGGGGAGCACGGCGGCGAAGGGCTGCAGGAGCAACGAGGTGAGCCCCACGATCTGCGCCCGCACGGCCCGCGGCGCCGGGAGCGTGAGCAGCGCGGCCACCGCCGCCTCCGCCGCCACCACGCAGGCCAGGATCATCCACTGCAGCGCCATCGGAACTTCTCGAGTATCGAACCTTCTGGAACCTCCTCGCGCGGCTGGAAGTGGGGAAGGGGACCTCGGTTTCTCCGATCTGTTGTGGTGTGCTGCCGCAGAATGAAGGCGCGTCTAGTCTAGTCTCTGCGAGGTGGATGGACAGGTGGTGGATAAAAAGTCCTTCGCCCTCGGCGATTTTGCTTCGTCGGCAAGTGATTCGACACGGTCGCTTTCTGGGCCTTTTAGTTGGGCCGAGAGCTTTTTTGGTAACTAGGCCAGGTTTTAACGAAACCGACGTAACAATGCGCTAACTAAAAGGAAGCTGGGCACGGGACTCCCTATACCTCGCTCGCGGCGAGTCGTACCATCGACTCGCCCGCAGTTCGCGCGTCCGCCCTCCAAATGGGCCGGCCCATTTACAGTTTTTTTCGTTTTTTCTTTTTCCTGGCAAAACCATGTGCAGCCACCATCTGGGCCGGCCCATTTACTTCTCCCCACGCGCAACCACCATCTGGGCCGGCCATTTATTATTTTTCGTTTTTATTTCTTTAGCTGTTTGCTGTTTATTTCTTTTCTATTTTTTACTATAAACCAATTTTAAAATATGAATAATTTTCAAAATATGAACCATTTACAAATCTGAATTTTTTATAAAGTGTAAAAAAATTAAATCCATTTTTAAAAAAACTAAAATTCTAAATTTGAATATTTTGAAAATCTAATCATTTTTTAAAATAAAAAAAAAGCAAAAAGAAAAATTTGGATGAACGAAAAATATCGATGAACCAAAATTCGGATGAACCAAAAATAATAATAAATCAAAAATAATAGTGAACCAAAAATATCGATGAACTGAAAAGGAACCAAAATTCGGACAAACCAAAAATAGTAGTGAACCAAAAATATCGGCGAACCAAAATTCGGATGAACCAAAAATAATAGTGAACCAGAAATATCGGTGAACCAAAATAATAGTGAACCAAATATATAGATGAACCGAAAAGGAACCAAAATTCGGACAAACCAAAAACAGTAGTGAACCAAACATATCGGCGAACCAAAATTCAAATGAACCCAAAATAATAGTGAACCAAAAATATCGGTGAACCAAAAATAATGGTGAACCAAAAATATTGATGAACCAAAAAAGAACCAAAATTCGGACGAACCAAAAATAATAGTGAACCAAAAATATTGGCGAACCAAAATTCGGATGAAACAAAAATAATTTTGAACCAAAAATAATAGTGAACCAAAACAGAAAAATAGATTTTTGAAAAATGATTCATATTTGAAAACTGTTCATTTTTGAAAAATGGTTCAAATTTAGAAATTGAACTATTTTTAAAGAATAAACATTTTCCAAAAAAAATGAACAAAAGCGAAAATAAAAAACATATAAGGAAAGAAGTGTAACAGAAAAGGAAAAAAACGAAAACAGAAAAAGAAAAAACGAAAACATAAAAAAATGAAAAAAGAAAAAACGAGAACAGAAAAAGAAAAAAACGAAAACAGAAAAAGAAAAAAAACGAAAACAGGAAACAATAGATAGATATATACAGAAAGATGTACACAGACGCCAGCGTGGCCCGTTGGTGATGCTCTCTTTGCGGCTGAGTGGAGGTGCTGAGCTCGAGTCCCTCGCTGCGCTCTTTCCTTTTCTAATCTTATTTTCTCTATTGAGCGGTATTAATGGGCCGGCCCAGCAGGGAAATTTTAACGGGCGAGGCGGAGTTAGAGCTAGCTAGGAGCGAGATATAGCGGCTCGTCCACGATGCACGGGGTGGAGGAAAAAAAGTACAAGGCGGTTCGCGACTCGCGTGCCCAGCTGGGACTCCCTATACCTCGCTCGCGGCGAGTTGTACCACGACTCGCCCGCAGTTCGGGCGTGCGCCCTCCAAATGGGCCGGCCCATTTACAGTTTTTTTTTCTTTTCCCTGGCAAAACCATGTGCAGCCACCATCTGGGCCGGCCCATTTACTTCTCCCCACGCGCAGCCACCATCTGGGCCGGCCATTTATTATTTTTTTTGTTTTTATTTCTTTAGCTATTTGCTGTTTATTTCTTTTCTATTTTTTACTATAAACCAATTTTAAAATATGAATAATTTTCAAAATATGAACCATTTACAAATCTGAATTTTCTATAAAGTGTACAAAAAAATTAAATCCATATTTCAAAAAAATAAAAATTTAAATTAGAATATTTTGAAAATCTAATCATTTTCAAAATAGAAAAAAGGAAAAACAAAAATGTGGATGAACCGAAAATAGTAGTGAACCAAAAATATCGGCGAACCAAAATTCGGATGAACCAAAAATAATAGTGAACCAAAAATATCGGTGAACCAAAAATAATAGTGAACCAAAAATATCGGTGAACCAAAAATAATAATGAACCAAAAATATCGATAAACCGAAAATGAACCAAAATTCAGACGAACAAAAATAATAGTGAACCAAAATATCGCGAATCAAAATTCGGATGAACCAAAAATAATAGTGAACCAAACCGAAAAATAGATTTTTGAAAAATGATTCATATTTAAAAATTGTTTATTTTTGAAAAATGGTTCAAATTTAGAAATTGAACCACTTTTAAAGAATAAACATTTTCCAAAAATGAACAAAAGCGAAAATAAAAAACATAAAAGGAAAGACATGAAACTGAAAAGGAAAAAAACGAAAACAGAAAAAGAAAAAAAGAAAAGAGAAGAAAGAAAAACGAAAACCGAAAAAAATGAAAACAGAAAAAGGAAAAAAACGAAAACAAAAAAGGAAAAAAACGAAAACAGAAAAAGAAAAAAAAAACTCTTCTGTATGGATAAACTAAAAAAAAAGAATAAAATAGAAAAAAAAGAATCAGAAACGAAAACCGAAAATGGAAACAATAGAAGGACGGATAATGAAGTATGGCTAAGAATCCGAACGTAGTCCAATGGCTGTGCTCTCTATCCTCGTCCGTGGACGTCGTAGGTTCGAATCACAAGCTCCTTACGTATTTTGTTCTGTTTTCACTACTAGGAACTACTAATGGGTCGGCCCAGCAGAACAACGTACGCGGGCGAGGCGATGTTAGGACTCGCATTGAGCTAGATATAGCGCCCGCATGCCCAGCGGGAGCTCCTATATATCGCTTTGAAGCGATGGATCTTGCGTGCGTCGCCTGCTAGCGTTTCGAAATGGGCCGCTTTTGAGCGGCCCAATAGAAAAGGTCCAGTTTTTCTTATTTTCTGTTTGTTGTTTTTATTTTTAGTTTTAAATAGAATATAAATCTGAATATTTTTAAATTAGAAATACTTTTTAAATCTGAACTATCTTATAATGTGAACAATTTTCAAATTTGAACATTTTAAAAAATTGAACAAAAATAAATTTTGAACTTTTTTCAAAACTAAAAACAACTTTCAAGTGAACAAATTTCAAACTTGAAACATTTCTTAAAAATGAACAAATTTTAATTTTGAACATTTTCAGCGCTAAACAATTTTCTAAATTTGAACATAAAATGTCGGTGAACAGAAACTATTTTTGAAAGATTTTAAAAGTGAACAGAAAATATCGGTGAACAGAAACTATTTTTGAACGATTTTAAAAGTGAACAGAAAATGTCGGTGAATTACAAAAACTATTTTTGAACAATTTTTAAAGTGAACAGAAAAATGTCGGTGAACCAAAACTATTTTTGAACGATTTTTAAAGTGAACAGAAAATGTTGGTGAACGGACTCTATTTTCGAACAATTTTTGAAGTGAACAGAAAATATCGGTGAACGAAAACTATTTTTGAAAGATTTTAAAAGTGAACAAAAAAATATCGATGAACAGAACCTATTTTTGAACGATTTTAAAAAGTGAACAGAAAAAGGTGAACAGAAACTATTCAAAAATAATAAACTTTTGAAATTTGAAAAATAAAAGATTTTTAATAGGATTTTTTATTTGAACATTTTTTGGAACATTTTTAAAAAATAATTAAAAATTTGAAAAAATATGAGAAAATAATAAATGTTGAAATTAAAAAAAAACAAAAATAAAAAATAAAAACAAAAATAGAAAAAAGAACTATGAAAACGAAAACAGAAAACAGAAAAGAAACAAAAAAGGAAAAAAAGTAAAAACGAAATTAGAAAAAGGAAACAGAAAAAAGAAACACGGAAAAAAGAAAACATAAAAAAGAAAAGAAAAAGAAAAACGAAAACAGGAAAAAGAGAAACGAAAACAGGAAAAAAACGAAAGAAGAAAATAAATCACCTGATGGGCCGGCCCATCTCACCGACGCGCGCCTCCCCCTTCAGGCGACGGGTCGCAGATCCATCGCCAGCGGGCGATATATAGGATTTGCGTGCATCGTGCCGACTGCCGAGCCGTCTGCCGTGTGAGCTGGGATTTTAGTGGCCGGCGAGAGCGGAAGGGGCGGGGGAAGATGAGTCGGAGCCTGGGGATCCCGGTGAAGCTGCTGCACGAGGCGGCGGGGCACGTGGTGACGGTGGAGCTCAAGACCGGCGAGGTGTACCGCGGCTCCCTGCTCGACTGCGAGGACAACTGGAACTGCCAGCTGCAGAACCCCACCTTCACCGCCAAGGTACGCGCCTTCCCTGCCTCCAGATCGGAGGCCGTAGCCCCCTCTGGTTTCTTCACAGGAGATTTCTTCCTGTGGTCTCTGTTTTTTTTTTTTTTGAAGAAAAGGGATCTCTCCCCGATTTCAATTATAGAAACCAGAGTCTACAGGTTACACCAAAACACATCAACCACCTCAAGCCAAATAACAGGACAACAACCAACCCTCTACTCGCTTTCCAGAGTTTCCTATATTTTTGCTTAACACTAAGCCTAATACATCAAACTCAGAGACTTTCCAGATCACCAAAGTCTTTTTTTCTACTAAATCCTTCTTTCTACTTCCTCTGCAATATCCTCCCAGATTCTGTCAGCCTCCCAGTCTTGGTCTCCAGGTCATCCAGCTTCTTGCTCCTCTAAAGATGTCCTCCGCGACTCGTCCTAACAACTTTGCGCCCACCTGTATCTCCAGCTTTGCGTTCTCCGATCTCTGCAAGTTAGCCCAGGAGTCAATCCAAAAACAAATTCTATGAATCACCTCAACCGGCTCTAGTGGCCATTTATTCTCGAAACACGCCAAATTTCTGGTTTTCCACAAATGCCATAAGACCGCAGCCACCCCAACCGCAATTTTCATTTTTTTCCTCTCAAAACCGTTTAGCCAGTCTGTTAGACAGAAATTCGTATTGTCAAATTGACAATTGAGCCCTGTCGACACACTGACAACATTCCAAACATACCTTTGCAAGTGGACATTTGAAGAATAGATGGTTTATGCTTTCATCCTGTCCACAAAAAAGACAGTTTCTAGTACATGCTCCACCTCTTTCTAGCAGAACATCCCTTGTTAGTATACTTTTCTTTTGAATTAACCACAGAAAAGTCTTAATTCTCAAGGTGATTTTTACTTTCCAAAGAAATTTATGTGGCACCCCCCCCCCCCCCAAAAGCTTGCATAGCCGAATAAAAGGATTTAACAGAGAATTGTTTAGAAGCAGACAGTAACCACACTAGTTTGTCTTCCTCACTAGTGAGCACACATCTACTGCATAACATTTTCAGTTGTGCCAATTCCACCTTTTTGTTATCTGTTATATTCCTTCTAAAGGAGAGAGAGTTGATCCCAGCTTTAAACACTTTTTCTACTGTGATGTTATGATTATTTGAGATCGCATACAGTCTTGGAAATTTTGAGGCTAGACTAGAATCTGAGAGCCACAGGTCCTCCCAGAATCTAGTTTTTTCCCATTACCAATCTCAAATCTACAATAGCTAAGAAAAATATTTTTAACCTCCATCAACCCCCTCCAAAAGTGAGAATCACCATTTCTCGGGACACATTGTCCCAGGGTGATATTACTGAGATATTTTTTCGTTAACATAGTTTGCCATAGCCCTTTTTCATTAAATAATTTCCATAACCATTTAGCTAAAAGCGCAATGTTCATTACCTCAAGGTCCAACACCCCTAAACCCCCTGGTCTTTTGGGAGACACACTGTCTTCCAATTGACCAGTGGTATTTCTTCTTCTCTTTTTTGTTACTCCACAAGAAGACTGATCTAAGCTTATCAAAGTATTTCCTTTTTCTACCGGTATCCTATAAAAGGAAAGCATGTAGAGTAGGCTACTCGAAAGCGAAGTATTGATAAGCAAGGTCCTCCCACCTATTGAGAGGTTCTTTCCATTCCAACATCCTAACTTCTTCTCCAATTTCTCCCCTGTGGGGTTCCAGTCACTATTTTTCAATCTTAACTCGTCTATTGGCACTCCCAAATACTTCATCGGGAGCTTGCCTATTTTACAAGTTAGAATCTCTTCAACGATGTTTTTCCTCCACTGAGGGATGCTAAGACAATAAACTTCACTTTTGTGAAAGTTTATTTTTAAATCATACATTTGCTCAAAGAGTCATAGGATAAATTTTAAGGTTCTAGCCTGTGTAAAGTCGTCTTCAAGCAATAAAATTGTATCGTCCGCATATTGAAGAATCGATACCCCTTTATCAATCAAGTTACACGCCAACCCTCCTAACACACCATTTTCTACCGCTATCTCCACCATAATTGCCAGTGCATCACTAGCAAGGTCAAAACGCAACGGAGACAGAGGGTCTCCTTGCCTAAGTCCCTGGTGAGTCCGAAAATATGGTCCATTTTCCCCATTTTCCCCATTTACCTTAATTCCAACTTTCCCTCTCGAGACTATTTTCATAACTAAATCATTGAACTTACTGGGGAACCCTTTCATCTCAAGTATCTGTAAAAGGAAAGGTCATTTAATTTTACCGAAAGCTTTTTCGAAGTCAATCTTGAACATAATTCCTGGTTTTTCCCCACATGGAGGTCATTTAACGTCTCGTGTAGTATCACCACACCTTCCATAATGAATCTGTTCTTGAGGAAGGCTGTTTGAGTTGCTTTGATCACTTTCCCAATAATAGGATTCAACCGTAGAACTACCATCTTGGTAATGATTTTGAAGACAACATTTAATAGACAAATAGGCCTATACTTTTGGATCTTATCTGCATCAGCCCCTTTTGGGACTAATGTGATAACACCGTAGTTTAGCCTATCAATATCTATTTTGTCGTCAAAAAAATCATTGACCAGATCAAAGAGATCATTTTGTATCAAAACCCAAAATTTCTGATAAAAGTCAGCGTTGAACCCGTCCGGGCCAGCTGATTTGTTCTTCTCCATACTGAATACTGCATTTTTTAACTCCTCCATAGTAAATCTGTTAATCAGTGTCTCTCCATCCTCGTTACTAATTTTTACTACACCTCTTGGATCCAGCAATACTGATGTTCTTCCAGCATCACCAAAAAGAGATTTGTAAAAATCTGTGATATATTTTTTTAGGTTTTCATGTCCTTCAATCACCCCATCCTCTTGGTTTAGACTTACAATTCTATTTTTTCGTCTCCTACCATTTGCCTTAACATGGTAGTACTTAGTATTATTATTATCACCTTCCAAAAGCTCTTTCTCTCTTGATCTCTGTAGCCATTTAATTTCCTCCTCTTTTAAAATTATATTCAGTTCTGCTCTACATTCTTGAAGATGAGACCATTCTGTTGCTGAGAGACCATCAGTCTCACTTATCTTGTCAAGCCTATCAAATTCCAGCGCTAACTCTTTTTTCTTTTTCCTAACCTCGCTCTCAAAATTTATGTTCCATCCTTTTAAAGTTTTCCTCAACTTTCTAAATCTCTTTTGCCATTTATCCAAGCTAGAATCTCCCCTGAAGTTCTGCTTCCAAACATCAGCTACTATTCTCTCCAACTCAGGTCTAAGAAACCAACAATTCTCAAACTTAAATTGTTTAGGGATTTTCAGACTTTCTCCTGTTGAAACCAGCAGAGGATTATGGTCAGATAATTCCCTAGACAAGGTTGTAACTGTAATATTTCTTCCCATGTGGGAGATACCAACACTCTGTCCAACAAGGCAAAGGTAGGATCCTCCTGGTTGTTTGACCATGTGTATTTCCTTCCACTAAGCTGAATCTCCAACAGTTCCCCCTAAGATTTGATAGAGTTAAAAAGCAAACTCCATCTATTATAGCCCCCTGATTTATTTTTATCGCTAGACCTTCTTGTCAAGTTAAAATCCCCAGCAATGCAGAGAGGTACTTTGTTGTTTTTGATGATATGTACCAACTCAACTAGGAATTTGGCCTTCCCAGTAGGTTGTGCATCACCGTAAACAACCACTAGGTTCCAAGTGAAATCCTCTACTTTACTATGAACCAAAGCTCGAATGAAATATTCCCCTGTCTCTTTTTCTAAAACATCAAAAGTGCCAGTGTTAACACCAAGTAGTATCCCACCAGATCTCCCCCTGTCAGGTGTCCAGGTCCAATTAAAATCCATTTCACCCGCCATAGATGTTAAAAAGGACTGGGTAAAATCTCGTTTAATAGTCTCCTGTATGCCAATAAAGTCTAGCTTGTTAATAATACAAGTAGTTTTAATAAAATCTCTTTTGCATCTATCTCCTAACCCCCTAGAATTCCATATAAAGCCATTTAACATATTTTCTTATTTTTTTCCTCCCCCTTCTCAACACTGTCCTCACAGGAGTCCTGACATAATGAACCTCCTTAGAGGGTATATCAGTCTGCCCCTTGATCAATCTAGCCGAACAAAAATCATTCAAATTTAAATTTTCCCTGTCACCATCACCTTCCTCTCTATTTATAGCTAGCCGTTCTTTGAGTATAGCATCTACATCACTTGGATGTAAATCCCCACCCTCTGGTTCTGCTACTATATTTTTTACTTTGTTTGCTTCACTAAAAATCGCCAATCTGGCACTTTCTTGCATTTTAATTAAATTAACGTTGTGCTCAGCCATATCTAGAGACACACCCAAATCAACTCCAATCAAATTTGCAATATCTAACAGGGTACTACTATCAGAGTTTAAGACCGTAGGAAATCTGGAAGCATTACCTTCATCTTCCTCCAGAAACTTCGATTTATTGATGGTTTTGGCCCTTTCCATCACAGGCAGATCCTCAGGATTTTTTGTCGCCAGTCTGCTGTTGTATCTTGTCCCCTGCACTCCTTCTGTCCCCTTAGAATTGTTTGTTTCATTGATTTTAATTGTTCCTCCCATACCAACCTTCCTAACTTGCTCACCAAAACTCACAAATTGAGATGCCTCAAAATCTCCTCCCATGTCATCATCAGAAAGTTTTACTCTGTCCTATTCTGATTGCTCAACTTCATCATCTGTCTTATTTTCCCCTGATTCCTCAACAGTTTTCCCCTCTGGAACCAATATCTTCAGTTGCTCTTTTGCAGATTTCTTTTGCTTGCTATGATTCCTTCTCATGTCTTCATTCTGAGCCCGAAGTTCCATTTCTCTTTGTTCCAAAGCCATTCTTGTTTGAATACTTGCTACAATTGTTTTCTCTGTTGGAAGGGGTTGACCAGAGGTAGAAGAGGTCCCTTTCTCATTATTTTTCTGTCTCTTGGGGTCTCTGTCCCCAGCTTCTTCAGGTTGACTCTCAATCACGCCGTCAAAGTCTTGCAAAAAGTCTTCCTCTGCTTTGCACCCCAGTTCAACCACTTCTTCCAGCCGGAAAAAAATTCTGTAGTACTGGAGCTTACGAGTGGCTACCTGTGTCCACTTAGGAATTTTGAGATGATCAACAACTCCCACTTTTATTCTAACCTGGCCAGTCTTCTTCAAATGTTCCATATCTGATTCTAGGTGTTGTCCTAGAGTTGAGCCTACTTCACACAGGCCGTGGAAATTCCTGAGGGTTTTTGGCACTCCCCTCACCTTGACCCATACATTTGTTAATTTTCCAGCTGCCAGAGACTCATCAGACCACTCTTTGACATTGACAATGATGTTTGCTTTTCTCAATGGTACCCAATCGTATATTGCAGCCTCGTTAACCCTCCTCTAAATCATCCTTGATGGAAAGTTGACTAAGAAAGCACTAGCAGCTACCCTCTTTGCTTTTCAAGCCCATCTCCATGGATAAGTGCTGCCCAGACCTAGCTCCAATGTTTCTTCACTCACCTCCTCCTCTAAATCATCCTTGATTCTCACCAAAGCTGTGGCATCACTTTTTGGTCCTGCAGCAGTTTCTTTTATATGTTCAGTGATACGTCCATTTTGCATCACTATTTTACATCATAATTTATCTTTATTCATTGATATATTTCATATTATGATGCAATACTTATGTTATTTTATCCCATTTTGCATGTTTGGCAATTATTGGAGATGCATCCGCCGGAGCCTGGAATCAGCTGGAAAAGTACTTGTCAAGACACCTGACTTCGGAAGCCCCAAAAATTCCAGGAAAATTCAGAGCATAATATTTCGGGAAATAAGTCACGAAGACAGAAGGGGGCGAAGAGGCAAGCAACAGGAGGCAGGGGCGACCCCCTGCCGCAGGTCCACCCTAGGCCGCAGGTGGGGCCCGCCCCTGGTCCCTGTGGCCCCTCTCCGGCTCCCCTTCGGCGTATTATTCACCCTTGACCTAAAAACATCGGGGGCATCGACGAGGAATTTTTCCGCCGCCTCCACGAGGCGGAAACCAGACAGAGAGAAGAAGAGCTCCGGCAGGGAGAAATCTGCCGGGGAATTTCCCTCCCGGAGGGGGGAATCGCCGCCATCGTCATCGCCATCACGCCAAGCATCATCGGGATCATCATCAACATCATCTCCACCATCAGCACCATCATCACCGCCGTCATCCCATCTCATCTCGCTGTAACAATTATCATTGTGTTGCTATTAGTTTATCGGAATCGTATCCCGGGCGTTGATTACCACTTGTAGTTGATGTTTGAGAGTTTTATCGGTGAATTATCATTACAATCAGATTGTTGCCCTTATTCATATCACCTCTGATCATGATCTATATGATGTCTTGTGAGTAGTACGTTTGGTTCTTGAGGACATGGGGAAAGCCTAGTTGCTAGTAATTGCATAATGTTGAGTAATATTTAATGGTTTGATTTATGTTGTGGTGTTATTCCTCTAGTGGTATCGTGTGAACGTCGACTACATGATACTTCACCTTTCAAAGGGCCTAGGGGAATGCATAGTGTATTTAGTTTGCTTATGGTAGGGTTGCAGGAGTGACAGAAACCTAAACCCCAATTTGTGAACTAGTGCACTAGGGAGCGTAGGGTCTTGGAGTTTAAGGCTGTGGTTAGGTTTTTATCTTAATTACTTTCTTGTAGTTGCGGATGCTTGCAAGGGGTTTAATCATAAGTATGTATTTGTCCAAGTAAGGGCGGTGCATTAGCATAGGTCCACCCACACAGCACTTTATCAAAACATTGAAGGTTAATCACCGGCGTGCAATGAAACTGGCTAGGCAGAAACTCCCATGTGTCCTCGAGAATGTTTTAATCTTCATAAGTAACACAACCGGCATGTCCTTTGAGCTTAAAAGGATTGGGCTATTTGCTGCAATTATTGTAGCACTCTTTTATTTACTTGTTCTTCATTCGTTATTTAAATTAAAAATCCAAAAACATTTCTCTTTTAGTGCTTGCAATGAAACCTTGCTGAGAACTACTTGTCAACACCTTCTGCTCCTCGTTGGGTTCGACACTCTTACTTATCGAAAGGACTACGATAGATCCCCTATACTTGTGGGTCATCATTCAGAAACAAAGCACCCTAGCCCCTCTCCTCCAAATCCAACAAATGTCGCCACCGGTTTCCTTTGATGTAACCAAGCACATTTTGAAGAGATGTGGGATGTCTTGTCACAATTCACACAAAGGACGTCTGCCTTGCAATCTTTAGTGATATGGTCTCCATGGTTCCAACATCTAAAGCACTGCATTTTTGCCACACCTCCTTCTGACATTGAGGTCACAACCACCTCTTTCTGCACCACGCTCGCTCCTCCACTGGTACTAGCTGTTGTGTTCTTTGCAACATAGACATGCTTCTCTTTTATCCCTTCCTTAGGCAGTGTCGATTCTGCCTGAATGCTGCTGGTAATTCTGAAACTTCCTATCCCTCTCATAATTTCTCTGATTCTCATAACTGTACTGATATTGCTGCTGATAATTCGGATCCTGCCCCCTATATTGCTGAAAGTTCTGCCCTCTGAAATTGTTCTGAAAGTTACCTTGCATCGGCCGCTGCGGAGGAAATCTGCCCTGGAAGTTGTTGTTGAACTGGCCTGGACCGCGTCCACCGCCACCACCAACTCCGCCTCCTTGCATCTCTTCCTTCCCCGCCTCGGAGAAAACTCCCTCAGTCGTCAACTTAGATCGGTCGCCGCCGCTGCCCGCGGTTGAGCACCAGAGATGGGAGAGGAGTGGATGAAGGTGGCATGTTCGATCTAGAGGTTGTGGACTGCGATGCAGTGAAATCCTAGTCGCAGCCTCCTCTCTCACTCCTTCATCCTGGAGGCCCATTCCACGCTTCAAGTGAGGCCCATACCGGCCCAAGGTTCGAATAGAGACATGCGTGCCTCCTACGCAATTACTGACGTCATCCCCCGGATTTCCCCGGAGTCTCGCCGGAGATAATGAAGTCGAGATCGCCGGCGTTGAGCCTTGACTCAAACTCAGCGAACTCTTAGCATCCTCTCTCGCGCTCAACTCCGCGCTATCCGTACGGGAAGGTAAACGAATCGGTCTACCACGCACGATCTGAAACCAATCGGCACCATCGCTGTCGCTAAGGAAAGGATCGTATCCCTCTACCACTGCGGGAACTCGCTGAACTCCGGCACCGGAGAAGAAGGGCCGTGCCTTCGCGGATAGAATTGAGTTCTTCCTCCTTACCTCTGCTCTAATTCGGCCTGAGATCTCCTTCAACTATGCCTTCCTCCCCTTCCTCTACTTGCTCCTCTTCTCCTTCGCGCAGCCGAGTGCGTCGGCGAGGGTCGATGTTGCCGGGCTACGGAGCTTGAGATCCTCTTCCGATGGCGCTCCCTCCTCCTGATCCTCGCTAATCGCACAGAATCTCCCTCGGAGAGGCTCCTGGTTGCGAATCGCCGCCGCTCGCGTCACCTCTCGTGTCGCCTCTCTCATCCTCACTTGGAGGAGGAGGTTGCGAGATGGGACACCAATCCAATATAAACATGCCTTGTAAATCCGCCTGTGGTCTCTATTGTTGGGTAATTCGTCACCCCGTTGATTTGTTTGTGGATTTTCAGGACGGGAGGGTGTCTCAGCTCGAGCACGTCTTCATCAGAGGAGTCAGGGTCAGGTAAATTCAGCAACCCGGCAGGCTTGGATGGTGCTCGTTAGGGATATGATACTCTAGGAAGCTATGATTTAGCAGTCTTGTGATGAACTCCTTCCATCAACTAGTTTCATAACGAAAATTGAGACTATTGGCCAAGTTTTCTTTTTCCCCTTATTGTTCCTCAAGTGAGGACTAGAAAAGGAATTCTCCCTCTGTCCATGTACACAAGGCCACTTCGTATTTCATGTCAAACTTTGACTAATAATTTGACCAGCAAAATATGATTTATATGTCACCACAAGTACATCATCGAAAACTATTGTCAAATGTGAATCCAGTGTCATACTTTTTGTTGCATATAAATCATATTTTGTTGAAAAATTAATGATCAAAGTTAGACCCAAAATATGAAGTGGCCCTGTATTTAAAGACGGAGGGACTATGATAAAATGTATTCAAAGGACATGCTCGAAGACACTTCTTGTCCTTGCCTAAATTGGAGAGTTAGGTTTTTTTCGCAAGGGCTTACAACGGAAATACGTCCATGCTATCTTTGTCCCTCTCTTTGTTATGCGACTGCATTAATTTTTAGCTTGAGATTTGATTTACCTCTAGGTCATTTATTCATAATTAACATCTAGTTCAAATAGGCACTAAGGTTCTTCTTAAAACATAGATAAATCATATTGAACCCATGATGTCTAGCTTCGTGCTTCTCCTTTGTTCCATTTCTAGAGCGAAACTACCTGGATCTGTGGATTTAAAGTCCATTTGTTCATCATTGTAAACATAGATTTGTTTCTATGCATGGAGGGAGGGGTGTTCATTTATAAGCATACATATTGGCATTCACATATCCCTAATTAGCAAGTTCTTCCTCGAATGAAGCAATAAGCATGCATATTCATCTTCTGATATCTACAATGTTACTTATTGCTTAAGTTGTGCTTCAATACACATATGTCATCTACGATTACTAAATGTTTACCTACCAATTCATGTAGGCTACTGGTGGCCGAGGTGGTGGTCCTGCTGGAAGTGGCAACACTCCTCCTGTGAGGAGGTAGATTTGTTCTGGCATTCTATGCAGTGTTATCTAGCCAAGGAGCTTGATGTATTCAATATAAACATGTGTTCGCTAGTCAAATATACCAATGATCTACACGGCTGTGCTAGTCGCATTAGATTTTCAAAACTAAATGCCATGTTGGTATGTTTCGACGATTTTTTTTTGCATCGTCTTCAGATTTGAAGTGCAATGTTTTTTTCATGTTGGTCCACTTCCCTGGGTGCATGTTATGTTGCCTTGCAGTGTTTTGATGTCTTGTCCTCAGGGGTTGTGTTATACGGCGTTTCATTGCATCGATGCTCTGTCCTGAGTACATGTTTTGAAGTGTCTTCTATGTATGTTTTGCACCGCCTTCTGGTCCAATGATGCCTTTCTATGCATCGCATTTTGATGTCCTTCCCGAGCATTTGTTTTGCACTGTCTTTCGCTGCATTGGTTTCCTGCCTTACAAATGCCCTGATCACTTATTTTGCACTGACTTTCGGCGTACCGATGTCTTGCCTTTGAACAAGGTGTAACCGTAGCACACGCTACGACAAATGTATCTATGAAATATTAGGTGCAACGACCAATAGACCCTCTTAAACATCTATATGAATTGGTTAACGTGTCGAAGTCGCTGTGATGCAGGGCAACCCGCGCCATCAAAATACACCCTACACAATGTTACGTGAAAACAACATGCTTAGTTCGCACCGTGTTTCTAAATGTACTGTTTTTTTTACTTTGCTGGGTGTATTTTTGTACTTTAAAACATATAGGAAAAAAAAAGAAACAAAAAGAAAGAGAGAAAAAAACCTCGCGACCCCCCGCCCGTGCGGCCGTGCGCGTGTTCCAGTCCCACGGCTCCCACCACTGTTTCCTACCGCGATTCGTCACGTATTACTGGTTGTTTTTGTCGTCGTGATGGACAAACTCGCGCGACGACGTCCCGGGCTCTTCCATCTCAATCCTAGATTCCTAGCCGGGCGCCCGGGCTCTTCCATATATAGCTGGGGAACGGGACGGAGAAGATCCCAGCAAGCCGATCGCTCCCTTCGAAGAATCCGTGCGCGCAGGATGGGGAGAAAGTTGCCTCCGTTCGCTCCGGCCGGAGCGTCGCCGGAGCCGGTGGCGGGAAGGAAGCGCAAAGGTGCCTCCTTAGCTCCGCTCGCCCTCACCAAGCCCCGGACGCGGGCAAGCGGTGGCTGGGCGTCTCTGCCCACCGACATAGTTGGCCTCGTTCTCCGCCGGCTCCTAGCCGGCGGCGGCGGCGGCGACATCAATTGTGGACTACATCGCCTTCCGCGCCGTGTGCTTCTTCTGGCGCGCCTGCACGCCCCCGCTGCTCGACCCCACCCTAGGGGACCGACGCCTCCGCCCGCGCGAGTGGGTGGCGCTGTGCGGCGGCGACGCGGTCCGCCCCGACGACGCCCGCGAGATCGCCTTCTTCCACACGCGCACGGGCCGGCGCATCCGCGTCCACCTGCCGGAGCTCCGGCGCCACAGGATCGTCGGCTTCACCGACGGCCTCGTCATCCTCCTGCACAAGAGCACCACCGCGGTCCGCGTGCTCCACCCCTTCACGCGCGTCGCCGTCGATCTCCCGCCCCTCGCCCGCGTGTACCGCAGAGAGCTCGGGCGATGGAAGCACCACCTGCTGGTTGTGAATGCCGTGGTCTGCGGCAGCGCGAACTCGGCCAACTCCAACATCGCCGTCGTAGTCTGGTTCCCCTGGAGAACGGTGGTGCTCGCGGCGGAGCCAGGTGATACGGACTGGAAGGTGCTCCATCGAGGCCCAGGGTATGTCCGGAGCATGTTGCCATTCCAAGGAAGGCTCTACACCAGCTTCGGGGCTTCAAGCGAGATCGTGCAGCTATATCCACCACGGCTCGAGCAGGGTTCTCCGGCGGTGGTCGCTCACATTGCAGATTTGGTCGGCAACCACTGTTTCTTCGAGCTTTTCCTGGTGGAGGCCCGTGGAGTAATGCTGGTCGTCGCTGTCCGGTATCCATCTGATCGCGGAAGCTTCGCGATCTATGCAGTGCACTTGCCCAGCAGCGGCGGCGGCGGCATCGGCAAGCTGATCAGGGTGAAGAGCCTAGGTGATCTCGCGCTGTTCCTCAACAAGGATCGGTGCCTGTCAGTTTCGGCCAAGGACCTCCCTTCTCTGAGCAGCAACTCCATCTACCACTCTCACTACGTCACGTCCTTGAATTCGAGGCACTTTTTTTAAGGCAAATTTAAAAACTACCTCTGATGTTTACTTTTGGAGGCACTTTTACAAGTAATGCCTCAAATTATTTAGTATTTTATGGCAATTTAGAAATAGTGCCTCAAAAAGTTTTTATTTAGTGGCACTAATCAAAAGTGCCTCTAAATGAATATTATCTTAGACATCTAAAAGTGCCTCAAATAGTAATCATTAGAGGCACTTTTGATTAGTGCCTCCAATAACTATCATTTAGAGGCACTAATAAAAAGTGCCTCAAATGATTATCATTTGAGGCATTTTTAGATGACTCAAATAGTATTCATTTAGAGGCATTTTTGAATAGTGCCTCTAATAACTATCATTTACAGCACTAATTAAAAGTGCCTCAAATGGTTACTATTTGAGTCACTTTTAGATGTGCCTCTAAATGAATAGTGCCTCTAAATGAAAAAAAATATCAATCCAGTAAAGCTCTTAATTACAGACTTGCTAACCAACTGTCGACTGATTTTAAATTTTAAAATATATTATATCAACTTAGGATCTGGAATACATCGGTACTCAACAGAAAACAGTAAGTATATGTACTGATTTAACAGAGTCTAAAACAGTTTTAAAACACCGCTAGAACTACTATTATAATGCTAAACTAGATTGCTGATAAACTGAACTAGTGAAGCAATTAGGTAAATAACAATTAAATAAACGGCAAGGCGATGCTGGTGCCGTGATACCCTGCCGCATGCACATGGCCATGTGAAGAGTCAGCCTAGTCAATTGAAGAGATAAGGAGAGGACCAGGGAAATAAATCCCAAACCGCTCAATCCCCAAATCCTCACGATGCAACACAGGCAGAGAGCATGGCCATGGCTGGCCGGCCGGATCACCAGCGACGTCCGCCGCGCTCGTCCTCGTCAGAGGATCCGCCAGGGAGCTGCGTCCCGGGCGCGACGCCGTTCGCGAGTCCCAGCGCGGCCGGGCTCCACGAGCCACCGCGGCTGCTCGTTCCCCGGAGGCAGGGCAGCCACCACAGGGGCGACAGGTTCCCCGCACATCCACGCGGCGACGCGCCGCCTCCCCCTGGCGGCGCCTGCCTGGGCCCGCTCCCTAGGCCTCCCGCGCAGGCGCCCCGTCCGCTACGCGTCGCTGCGCCTGCGCATGTCCGCGGCGGCGGAGGCCACCACGTCGGCAAAGGAGGGCCGAGGAGCTCGGGTTCGAGGAGATGGCGTCCCGGACGACGCGGAGGTACTACATGCTCGGGGGCAAGGGAGGCGTCGGGAAGACGAGCTGCGCAGCGTCGCTGGCCGTGATCCGCCGCTACGGCGACGGCCCCGCGGCGCACCCGGTCAACCTCATCGACTCCCCCAGCCACATCGACTTCTGCTCCGAGGTCTCCTCCGCCGCGCGCTTCTCCGACTCGGCGCTCATCCTCGTCGACGCCGTCAAGGGCGTCCACATCCAGACACACGTCGTGCTGCGCCTGGCCTTCCTCGAGCGCCTCCGCCCCTGCCTTGTCCTCAACAAGCTCGACCACCTCACCACCGAGCTCCACGTCTCACCCCCGCCGAGGCCTACCTGCGCCTGTGCCGCATCCTCTCCGACATCAACTCCATCTACTCTGCGCTGCGCTCGCACTCCTACTTCTCCGTCCTCGCCTCCCTCGAGGACCAGCCCTCCTCCAGCAACATATCCTCGCAGGATGATCTCCCCGAGGATGCCGATTACCCTGGACCTCCGTAAGTATGCGTCCTCATCCTTGCCCTCCTTCACTACTTGAACTGCGATTTAGGGATAGCTGGTTGCTCACCAGGTGTTTCTGCTATTGCCTACCTGAGAGGCGCGTGCGGCTAAATGCCTTTTCTAGGATTAAGCTATGCTTAACTATAAATGAAGTGAAGTGTATTGTATCTTGCTTTTATAAGGGGGATTATTCACTCAGAGAAAGGAGTTCTAGTTCTGAACTCTTGTCTTTGACTTGGCTGCTTGACTGTTATGCTTATGGCTAATTAGCTTGCTTGGAAGAATTAGCATTAACATGCTCCTGAGTTACAATTGCTTGTTTGCTCAAGTTCTGAAGCTACAGCTAAATGTACGCCTGTTTCAAACAGGTCTGGATACAGCTGCATTGTAGAACAAAAAGGGATCCTGGATGGTGCACGTTTTCTAGTTTGTAGAAAAGAAACTTGAATAGGAATTGGAGACAAACAATGAGAATTATAGTTGCAAGCGTGCAGCTCATGACGAAATATAGTAGTATTGTGTTTTTCATCTTCCAAAGAACATGGAGAGTAGAACATCACGTTTGGTCTGTCATAGAACACAAGTTTTGTGTATTTGATTGGTTGTATGCCAGCATCGGTCTTGTGCAATTGGTCGCATCATGTACTCGTAGGCCACACTTGAGTTGTCAATTAGTGCAAGAGTCATCATTATTTTACGCTTTAAGCTTCATCAACCGACTACTATTTTCTTCTGCAACAAGATCAACTGACTACTCTCATTCTTAGGTTTAGATCTATCCTCAAGTTTATGGAGATCGACGACCGGTGGCTTATGGTGGTGGTTCAGCACACACTCGCTCGCTAGCTGACCTCGAGTTCTAGAAGCAGTAGCTTGTGTCCAAGGACCATGCCACCAAGGTAACTAGACCCTGCTCCTTCCTCTGTTGCTCTTGCATCTCACAGAGAGATAGAGATAGAGATAGATAAAGCGATGATGATGAGAAGGAGTGTAACCTCGAAGCGTCGTGGCCGCCTCGATGACCCCGGTGTCTCCTTCGCTGGTTCCCCTCCCGGTCTGGTGGTGCATGGGTGATCTGGTCCTCCTTCTCCTGAAGCTGCTGTTGTGCCGCTGTCACCGACGGGATGGTGACGCACGGCTGCACGACTTCCTCGCCTGCCTCCTCTACTACGCCTCCTTAGTTTCAGAGATGAATTTTAGATGATTCACTCATATTTATGGTGTTGTGGATGATTTCCACAACTACTTGGTATATTTGATCTGTGGTGGTAATTAATTGATTGCTTTGCTTAATCTGTAGTGCATAAAGATCATATGATTCCCTTCTTAGAATACAGTGTATGATTTGTTTATATATTCTTTTTTTTCTTGTGATAAGATAATATGTTGTTATCATCAATAAGTGTATATGTGTTGTGCCTACCGATAGGTTCCTGCAACTTGTTATTATATGTTTAATTAAGATGGAACTTGTGGGGTAAATACTGTAGTAATTCCTATATGTTTTTCTGGACAGATTTTACTTGCTGCTCTTAATTTACTTATGTTGTTTTATGAGTTCTTGATGATTTGCTAGCATCCAAACATGCCAGATTTATTTCCTAAGATAATATGCATGATTGAGTATATGTTTAGGTGTTATGTATTCGATTTTAGCGAGCTATAGTTTCTGGACAGATTTAGGTGTTGTTCAGCAACATATGAACTAGTTTGTTGTTTATATGATATCTATGCAATTGATGGGATTAGTGTTAAGATTAGTTCCATGTGTGATGTTCATCACTTGTGCTTATTTGTGTGCTTGTGCTTAAAATTATTCAAATTTAAGAGATGTTGATTCAGACTTTCGTGGTCATGTCGACCGCTTCACCAGTAAATGTCGAGATGAGGCAATGGTGCGTGCTTTATGCATGCAAAGTAATCTGTAAACAAGATAATCAGTCTTGTTACCAAACTGTCTTTTCATAACACCAAAGCTTTTGAATTCAAGTGGCTTTACATGGCATCCAATTGCCTTATGTATGCAAAAAAAAAATGTTGACAAGATTGATTAAGTCTTGCTTCCAAACTACTGTTTAAGTAAACACAAATCTTTTGAATAGTGATGATGATCATGTGGGCTTGATCTTCTGATTAGTTTTTTCTTCAGTACCAGATGCAGTAGCAAATGCTTGCTGCTTGTTCATCTCTTTTATACATAGTGTATGTACTATCTGCTCTAGTGTAATTTCTTTGGTTAGCATCTATATATCTTTTGCAGTTCTCATGTTTGTATGAGCCATTTGTATATCTTCGTAGTACTTGTCCTTTTAATTTATTATCTTCAGGTTCTCCATCATTCTCTAGCATCACCATGGTGGCTGAGGTAGAGGCGGAGCATACCCTCATCAGTGACGTCGAGGAAGCTTCTTATGATTATTACAGTTATGATTGTTCATTTGTCTTTCTGAGAATTTGATAAGAGTTATTATTGTTACAGTTATGAGAGCACAGGTTGCTACAATGTTCATTTGTCATGCTAGATAGTAATTGTGAAAATTTGTCATGCAAGATTGTTCAACCTGAATTTATATGCGTTTATTGTGCATTTATCTGCCTGTAATGTCAGCTTATATTGTGTAATTATATGCCTTAAAGTGCCTCCAACTACAAATGGAGGCACTATCCAATAGTGCCTCCAATTGCAAATGGAGGCACTATTGGATAGTGCCTCCATTTGTAATTGGAGGCACTATTAAAAAGTGCCTCCAATTGCATATGGTGGCACTATCCAATAGTGCCTCAAATTGCAATTGGTGGCACTAATGAAAGTGTTGGTAATTATAAATGGAGGCACTATTGTAACTGATGGGAATTACAAATTGAGGCACTATTCAAAAGTGCCTCAAAATACAATTCTCTACACGATCAAATCCAACACATTGAAAAGTGCCTCCAAAACTATTTAGAGGCAGTTTTAGAAGAATTTGAGGCACTTTCAACTGCCTCTAATTTTAGGATGTGATGTAGTGTCTGTGCCCGGCAGCCCTGTCGAACTGCACTCACTGACGACTGGATTGTCGGAGCAGTTGGCAGACCACTGCCAGATACACGACAATGTGGATAGGATCCGCCCCTCTGTGCGCCCGTTCACCATTGTTGATCATCTTCTCACTTACTGCCATCCTCCTGAGTGGTAAGTTTCCTTTCTTGCATCCACACAGCAATCGGTTGTATATATGTATGTGTGTAATTCTTCTGAATTCTAATGGCTTTCTCTTCCTCGACATGTGTAGGGCTGAAGGACTCATGTTTCACGAGTACCAGTACAACCATATACCTGAATCTTTCAAGGAACTGAGGAAGTGCATCCATGCTAAAAATTCACAACTGCGGGTTCCAAGCATTCGAGGCGAGTGAATGGAATGCCAATAGATACCAACCAGCTCTTAGAACTGCCCCAGTTAACTCTTTGTGTGCCACAACTTCTTAGCTGGTACTCTGTTTGTGTATCAAATTTTGTCATGCTGTTCATGTATACTCCTGTCATATTCGAGATGACCGGTGCAGTCTGCAATTAGTTGAATCCTACCTAGCAGTAGTTATACATGTCTTGTTTCTAACGTGATATACAACTATTATTTAAGAGAGGATCAACTTAATTATGTTTTTTTTGTCAACAACAATATTAATGTTTATAGATTCTGAAAAACATATGCACACGAAGTGGGGAAGCGGGTTTTTTTTTTTTAAGGAGGAAATACCCGAGTCTCTGAATCGGTTCATTCACATAGCAATATATTATTCACTATTGAAAATGCCAGCCAAATCCAAGCAACGTAGGTTTAGTTGAAACTGAAGCCGCCTGGCTCACGATCACGATAGGAAGTCCACCAACCTGATACAAACCCTGCAATAAGTGACCAAAACAAACAGAAATACACAACTCTTAACAAAAAATTAAGAAGGTTTTGTCATGTGTGCCCATGACGACGAGTGAAATCGTTAAGTCGATCTCTGGATTTTCGTCCCAAACCCGAACTTCAAGCCACCACCTTTAGCATAGGGTCGCAACGCATGTGCACTCGTACTTGTCGTCAAAACCGTCGACGTCATCAATCCCTCTATCAGCCGACGACATCTCACTAGCTGAATACCACTAGAGTAAATACCCGAGATTGCCCACAACATTGAAAGATAGTAAAACGCAACAAATAGGAAGTAGGCCAGTTATCGGTCTCCTGTGTGCTACCACCTAGATCTTCCGAGCGTGACATGTCGAACATAAATTTACCGTCCAAAGAATACCACGACACAAAGAGAGCGTAGGTAACTTGAGTAGCTGCGTTGATTTACTAACCGGTATTTATGGGTATTTGGGTTGGGCAAATTTTTGTCGGATAGCCCTATTTGAGGACCTCGGATAATTTGGAATGTCATAATCCATATTTGTTAGATATCACCAATACCAACACTACTGTGTTTTTTGGATACACGGTTATCAATGCGTACTATAACCTGCGTAGATGCGGATAGAGAACCAAAATATACATATAATTTACACATGTAGACGTATATATGAGGGGAAATTATTGTAGCGTACATGATCGCTCCAGGTCGAACTAGATACATGTGCATACAATAAGCAACCAAGGGGTCTAGGTCGTAGATTTTTGTGGTAAACCACACACATAGTACTAACCAAATGAGCGTACCGTTACCCTTTATCCCAATGTATCTATCTATCTTCTATCTATATATCTATATATATATATACACTATTAATTTGCAATAGGTGGTGATGGTACGTCAACTATTTATCCCCGTTTATTCAATTATTTACAAGAATTTGCCACCGCTGAGTCAAAATAACGGTTCACTGGAACCTGAAACGGGCCACCGAATCGATTCATAATTCCCCTCTCCTGCCTCTGCTCCCGTTGGACGGGACAAGCGGGCAAGCGGAGGAGGCCAGCTCGATTGGGAGCCATCGGGGCTCAGGACCGGCGGCGTCGGCCCGATTCGCCACCTGCACCGCTCACCGGCCACAGTCCTGGACATCTTGTCGCACTGCAGCTCATGTTGATTCAGCCAACTCCAATGCCGCTGCGTTCCCTGGCTGCTGCCGGCAGGCTCCCGTCCTGCCGCTGATTGAGGCAAGTCTGATGCCTCTGCGTTCCCAGGCTGCTGCCGGCAGGCTCCCGTCCTGCCGCCTTGATTCCTGCCGGTGCGAGCCGCCCTGGATCCCCACCACCTCTTTGCTTCTCCCGGCGCCGCCCCGGTGTCCGTCCTCCGCCTGATTCTTCACGATGTCGACCCCGTGTTCCCAGGTCGCGCATCATCTCTCTCTGTTTATCTCACTGCAGAAATAATGGGGGTCAGTACACGTGTATCAAGGAGGTGAATGAGGTTCCACCCCGTATTCCCAATGCTTCCAGCAGATGCAGTTTTGGATGCAGCTTCTGTATATAATTGTCTTTCACTTGGTTGCAACGTGCATAGTAATGTTGAATCCCATTTCCACTTGATTCAGTTTTAAGCCCTAGGAACTGTGCTCCATGATACATAATTCAGGATTCAAATGGTTCACCTCCCATGTATGAAATTATCTGATATTTATGTGCTGCTCAATTCTCACTAAGTCCGCCTAAAATTAATGTCTCTGTTTATCATGGCGTTCATGTTGTTCCTTTTTTCTATTTGTCTTATCCCCTTTCCTGAGTAAAAACCTAACTGAGACCCCCTTGAGAAGACAGTGTATGTGCCTGATGTGAGGCAATTATCCATAAAGTCCAACCGTTTATTTAGGTTTGTAGCCATATATGACCGAGTTTTGCTATAAAAATTTATTTAACGAATGTGAGTTTGAATTTGAATGTGCCTTGAATTTGATGTGTTTCCCCTCGTCCTACACTTTCCTCAAGCCAATCTCTTATGTGCTCGACTAATGGCTATGTTTTATGAAGTCTGTGGGTTTGTGTTGATAAGCTGTTTGTGTAAATGCCAATCTAAAAATATATTTATGTGGTAGATGTACGAGATATAGTTCCTACTCGGTAGTACCTATGCTTAGATGCACGAGCATTAAAGAAGAATCAATCATCTATCTATTGGTTGATTAGATGGTTTTTTTTGTTATGTGCAACCTGGTGAGAAGAGCAACAATTTCCCTCTCGGCAATTGCTTTTGGTGATTTAACAATATTTTTTTTAGTGTTACCCATGTAATTTAATAATAAAAAGTTATATATGATTATTAAATTGCAATAGACCTTATGTATGTCGAGCATCCCAAACTTTCGTGTGTTCCGATGGGGAGAAACCTATAATTAGATTTTTGAAAAATTTCAAGCTCACCATGTTCAACGTCAAGAGGGTGCATGTCCGGTGTGGTGGAACCGGGGATTCATTGGCTTGATACGTTGCAGAAAAGGTGGTCCGTCGAGTAGGAGGCGACACATGGGAGGAGAACGAGAACCGCGCGTTGATAAGTAACTCAATTTATTTTTGTGTGTATTTTTGTATCTAATGTTTGGATGTGCACTCGATGATTTTGTAAGTATCTGTGGCAACCCACGGGCATTCAACTAGTCTAAACTATAATATGGCTTCAGGTGGTGATGGTATGGTACGTTTTTTGAAGTTCAATTTTACCCCACGAGTTGGGAGATATTACAGCTTTTGCCACCGCCAAGTGAAACGACCGGTTGGTAGAAAAGAGTCGATTTTCGCTTTAGTCCCTCCGAAATTTGGAAATCAACCTGCAGTCCATGATGCTAACCGTTCTCTCTCGCACAATCCAGTCGATTCCCCTGTCGATGCCCCGTGCCCACAAATCCCCCGCGCCGCCGTGCCGATTTCTCGATCTCTCTCCTGTTTCCTCGTCGCCCAGTCGATTCTGATTTGGCCATGTCCCGTTCTTCGCCCAGACTGGCTTGCCGCCCCGCCGCCTCAGCCCGCCCAGGTGCCCATACCTCTGCATCCGCATTCCGTTTTTATACGAGGAGGTACGGCCACCGCTAGAGGGAGCAGCTGCAGGGCGATGGTGCCCTCTGCTTCCGCTGCAACCTGGGCCTCCGCAAGGGAGCGACGCTACAGGCAGCGGGAGCATGTGTTAGCGCCGGTCAACGGTCCGATGACCCAACGCAGCGCGCCGCCCCGGATACGGGATACCCACCAACGCACCGTCCCCGTCAACGCCTCCTCTCCCCACCATAGGTCCCTGCACGGCTGGAGGAGATTGGAAGCGATGCACAGCCCAGCTCCGCTTGGCACATCTGGTCTCGTCCACCTTGATTAGTTCGAGGAGACGGGGATTCCGCCGATCTGGACGCGGAGCAGGGATTGACGTCGCTGGCCTCAGCTTCCTAGCACCTGCGCTCCATGGACGATCAATTCTGTGCAAAACGGTGCACGAGTTGTAACTGAAGGAAGGTACAGTTTCCCTGAGCTTGGCCACGGCTTGACCGACGGGAAGCGGCAACACCACCTCGGCGAACCGGCTGCAGAACTGGGCGAACCTACAACGGTGACGCCGCTGACGAGAAGCAGGACGCTCTTCCGCAGCGCGCTGGTCGACATGGCCGCGCGGGGCAGTTGATTGCTACTGAACTTTTCCAGCGGCGGCATGCCAAGGCCGGCGCCGCCTACCGTGCCACGTCCATCCGATCGTTGCTGTGCAGCGCACCCACGCCGTGGCCTTGACGCGTTGCAATCAAACAACAAACGCGTCAAAGACGGACGAGGAACATGGCAACTTTGCGGCGGGTACATCCCAGCGAGGCTTCAGTTCAGGGAAGTTCCTCGGTGAACAACAACGAGGCCATCCAAATCCCAGCTCTGAAACGCACAAATCCAGACCTTGACCAACAGAGCGAGCCACTGCACCTTATCCATACCCCTCCTTGCTGTACCAAAACATGATCCTGTCCCGGATAAACTCGCAGCTATATGTTTCAATCATTGGGGAAAGAAACTTAGTGTAGCTTCATCCATACCAAATTGGTACTGAAAGGCAGGCTGCTCTTTTGTGAATTAGGTGGGAAACGCAGGATATCATCTTGTTTTATTGAATGGTGGTGACAAGATGCACCCCGGACAGAGATAGATAGTCGGTCCAGAGGAAGTGGAACAAAGATGTTTTTGTTCTTTGTCTTGGTACAATGACAAATGTGTGTTGCATTTCATGGGCGTTTTAGTGACACAAATATAATAATACATCATCTTTTTTACAAACATTTCATGTACACAAATGTTCATCGCACGTGTTCATGAATTGTAATGATCATTTGTCAAAATTTCAATATAGTTAATAGTTGCGAAATACCGCACTCGGCATGGGTATCTAGCTATTATGTTTACACATGTGACGGTGAAAAAAAAACTATATCGCCCGTGGCAGCGCATGGGCATTCAACTAGTCTCTACTATAAAATTGGAATCGGAGGTCGTCGTACGTCGCGCGGATTTGCAATTTAGCCCCTCGATTATTTGCAAACTAAACCCGCAGTCCACAGAATCAGCAGTCATGAAATCAGCAGTTTTTCATTTCAACCCTCTACCCTATCCACCCAACCGATCCCCTCTATCCTTTCTCCTAGCTACGACAGACGGGGACGCAGCGGCCGCCGGCAGGAGTGGAGGGTCTGTTGATTCGTGGGAAGAGGACGCTGCACAAAAACTAGCCGACACGCCGCCGCACGGACTCACCCTCTCCACCTTGCGATCCCGCCGCCCGGCGTTCCCATCTCCATTCCGCGAGCATCGCCGCCGCCCTCCCTGGCTCTAACGCGCACCGCCCGACCTCCCACGACGGCGGCTAGCCCGCCCGCGGAGTTATCCTTGTCGGGTTCGCGACGGAGAACATCGTATCGGACAGACGCGAGAAGGTGCCTAATTTCGTTTACAGGGGCCTTCTTCAGAGCGGCAGCACCCGCGTGATTCCGTCAAGAAGTTGAATTTTTGACAGAACGGACCACTGTAGGAAGTGAAATGTCAAAAAGGACCACCTGCCGAACGAAATGTCAAAACTACCAGTGGCGGCACGTTCCCCAGGCGACACGTGTAACGTGCCGCCACTGCCGGAGGCGGCACGTACCGGGACGGAATCTGCGTGCTCGAGGGAACGGAAAACGGAAACGTGCGGGCCCTGCCGCCACCCACGGAGGCGGCACGCTGACGTGGCGCCTGCCGCCACCAGCCGAGGCGGCACGTCTGCCGACACACGCGCGTGACCACCCGCCGAGTCTGCACTGATTACGCTGATTACGAGGCCACTGTCCGCGCGTGACGACCAGCCAGGCTGCAGTGATTATGCGCGTCCGGGAATCCAGCCTCCTGCTCCCTCCTCTCTTTTTATATCGCATGCGTGTGCGCTGCACTCTTCTCTACTCTCATTCTTCGACGCCGCGCTGCTCTCCTCTCTATTTTTCAGTAAGCAGAGGTACAAACAGAGCAAACATACCTTAGAAGCACTTAGTCTTGATATTCAGAGTTTTTAGAGTTAGAATTATCGTGGGAAGTGAAGTAAGAAGTTGAAGATAAAGGTACGAGCTATGCAATGTATATATTTATGTTGGCACATACTATGTAGACACCTTATTTTTTAGCTCGTAATTAGCTATCCGATGTGTTTTTAGAAATACTTCACGCCGAGATATGCCGCACTTATAACTATAGTTTCAGGAAGATTTTTATTATGACATCTATTAATTAAAGTATGAAGTTATTAATTTGGTTATGTAAATGTGGTTGTTCGGTAGGTACGATGGATAAGTTGACTGTATTTTATGGGGACGTCGTACGCGACGATATTTCTGGTGTGAATGTGTCGAACTGTGAGTCAATGATAGTTGTGGTTAAGGACATGGTGAATAAAAGTTTTGCGGATGTTAGAAAATGCATCCGAGTGAATTTTGGTTATGTGATGCGTGGAATGAAGATGACCGTTGAGGCCTTCATCTGCGTAGGAGGGAATTATGGGGAAGTTGCCCGCTGGGGACTGCGGGAGGTCAAAAATGAAAATCATTGGCAAAAGTATATGACCTTTGCAAGCACACCTGATTCCGCCATGTTTGGTGAGCCGATGGTGTATGTGCAGTTTACTTCTGCTAGTGATGAAGCCGGATGCAGTACCAGCGCGGCTGAGGTCGATGTTGTGCCGTCGGCGATCATTGACCCAGGATATTGGTCTGCGAGGGTTGACTTGAGCGAACATGTTCATGGACTGCAGGAGGCGCTAGATCATGACGATGACGGTCACTCATCTTCGTCGTCATCCTCAGACGAAGAAGGTGATGGTCCTCCTCATAGGGCGCTTGCGGCGCCGATGGATCCTAAGTTCCTAGAGACTTTGACCATCAGCAATGAATTTCGCTCTGTTCCGGGCCTTGGAGAGGCAAGTCTAATGGTTGGGCAAAGTTTCCCAGACAAAGACTCTGCTGACCAGGCCATAAAGAGGTATGCAATAAGCATTTCTCGCCAGCATAGAGTGAAGCAGTCTGACAGAAGTCAGTTGAAGGTCATATGCATCAACATCGCCGATGGTTGTATGGGGAGAGTGATCGCTCGCAAGAGCCCTGGGGTATGTCAGCCTTGGCATATCTCAAAAATAGAACCCCATAGTTGTGAGCTAGTAGGGGCTCTTTCGGAGCACCGCAATGTCACTGCTAAATATGTGTCCCACATCATGATGGCGGCAGTGGAAGAAGATATAAACATGAGTGTTAAGACACTGCGAACAACAGCGGAAGATTTGATTGGCTTCCCTGTGAGTCGTGGCAAGGCTAGGCGTGCGAAGGAGGACATTTTCCAGAGGTTGTATGGAACCTATGAGCAGGCCTATGACTATGCCCCGAAACTGCTTCATCAGATAGCGACAGCTAACAGGGGGAGTCAAGTGTTCATGAAACACCGCGCACACCCAAATAATCAGTATGAAAGGATCCTTGACCGTATTTTCTGGGCATTCCCTCAGACTATACAGGCATTCCATCACTGTCGTCCGGTATTATCAATTGATGGTACCTTTCTTACTGGAAAATACAAGGGCACACTCCTGGTGGCTATCGCAGCAGATGCAAATAATCAGCTCCTTCCTATTGCATATGCACTTGTAGAGAGCGAGAACAAAAATAGCTGGTTCTGGTTCCTAAGCTGCTTGAAGGTGGGGGTCGTCAAAAATCGTCCCGGCGTTTGCATTGTCTCTGATCGCAATACGGGCCTGTTGAGCACCCTCAACTCTATCAAGCAGAGTACGGACCCTAGTTGGGGGTGGCCCGATCTAGAGACAAGGTGGTGCATGAGGCATCTCGCCGCTAATTTTTACTCCAAGTTCAAGAACAAGGACTGGTTCAAGCTATTCAAGAGGATGTGCATGCAGAAGACGCAGGCCAAGATGAATGCAATTTGGGCGGCAATAAATAGACAGATCGAAGATGATTCGTTACCGGCCAGAGAAGATCAGAGGGGTCGATCTAGGCCGGTGATTAATCTGTCCCAATGGATAACTGGGAATTGCCCAGAGTTATACAAGTGGGCGCTATGTGAAGACACGGGGGCTCGATACGGCATAATGACCAGCAACATGTCAGAGGTTTATAATGGCGTGCTTAAAGGTGTACGCGCCCTCCCTATCACCGCCCTGATTCAAGAAACATGGAACCGGACTCTATCCTACTTTGCAGACAGAGTCCAGGTCGCCAACGCACAAGTTGCAATGAACAAGCCATGGTCTGAAAAGATTCAACTACATCTGAACGAGAAAGCAGAGAAATCCCGAAGTCATGGTTGTAGTCAAGTGGATGCAACTAGGCACAAGTGGCAAATCAGCGTACGATCCAAGTTTGTACATGGCCACCACAGAGGATCAAGAAAGCATGCCGTCACTCTAGGCCCAACCACGTGCGAGTGCACTTGCCAGAAGCCGAAGCTTCTAGCCTATCCGTGCAGTCATGTCCTTAGGGCGGCTGCAGAACAAAACATCAGCGTCGAGCCGTACATATCTGAAAGGACATAGTCCGACAATCTTGTTTTGACGTTTGATTACAACACTTGGAAGTATTTAACATAATCTCTAGTATCAACAGGAAATATGCAAAAAGGAAGAAATGTCGTATTGTCGGAAATGCAACAGGAATGAAGGGCGTTCAGCTGGCTGGCCGGCCCCCAGACCGGCCTAGGCCGGGCTCCAGGCCCGGCGGCGTCTGGTGGGGGTCCGGCCCCCAGACCGGCCTAGGCCGGGCTCCAGGCCGGCGGCGTCTGGTGGGGGTCCGGCCCCCAGACCGGTCTAGGCCGGGCTCCAGGCCGGAGGCCTCTGGTGGGGGTCCGCCCCCAGACCGGCCCCGGCCGGGCTCCAGGCCGGCGGTCCTGCCTGTTCCTGTCTGCTGATCTATGGCCGGCCCCCTGGCCGGCCTGGGCCGATCTCCAGGCCGGAGGCTTCTAGATGGTGGCCGGCCTACAGGCCGGCCCAGGCCGGGCTACAGGCCGGTGGACCCAGTTTGTTCATGCGTGTGCCCTTCCAAACGGCTAGTTTTCGTGAAGGGGTACTTATACCCCTTCATCTACCTCGGGACAACTACCACGACCAAAAGAAGAACACCACCATTGTTTGAAAGCTTCAAATCGATAGATCTCCCTCTCTAGCCACTCAATCACTTAGTCCTTTGGAGATTTGAGAGAGGAGACCTAGATCTACACTTCAACCAAACCAATTAGATTTCCCCCCTTGATTTGTGAGAGGGGGCTTGCTACTCTTGGTGTTCATTGGAACCCTAAGAGGTTGTGGTCCTTCGGAGCTTTGGAGCTACGAAGACTTTGCCTGGGAGCCACCAATTAAGTTGTGGTGCGTGCCCCGGCCTTGGGCATCGAGTCTTGGCGGCTCGGTGCATTTGGTGAAGACCCTCCAACTTGTGGAGTGTGCTTCATCCTTGTAAAGGTTCTAGTTGTCAACCTCAAACGGCAACATAGTGACAAGTGCCTCGCCACATCGGTCGTAAGTCACAACGGAGATACGGTGTGCCATATCAAGGCTACTCGGTGTTTCACTTTGGTGAACACCGCGCCGCTCCAACGGAGATTAGTTTCCATTGGGAAGTGAACTTCGGGATAAATCTTCGTGTCATCTTGTTGTTTATCTTTGCACTTACCTTTACTTGTTAGCACTAGCTTACTATATCTATATCTTGCGCTAGTGATCTTTTGCTCATCATATAAGGTTGTTCATCTAGTTGCATATTCTAGATAACTTATATTTGAGCAATATCTATTTAAAACGAAAAAGAATTAAAATTTGTAGTTAACCTATTCACCCCCCCCCCCTCTAGTTAACCTCATCGATCCTTTCAATATCTGCTTACTTCAACACTGAAAATCTATTCAACACCTGGAGCGGTGAGTTCTGGGCCTGGGGCATGGATATGCACTATAGGGACATGTTGTCGGCACAGTTAGAAAAATTTGTTCCTGACCCGACATTGCTTAGAACTGCCAAGGGACGGCGTCGATCTCGGCGTTATAGGAATGACATGGACCATAGCCAGTCAGGGGAACCACGTCGGTGTCGCATTTGCCGGTGCCCTGGCCACCCTCGAAGGGAATGCCCGTATCGCAATGTGAACACTACGTGATGTATTTTAAAAAATGTGTACTTCTCATTGTTGTAATAACTGTATTGTAATAAATTTGTATTCGTGATGTATTGGAATAAATTTGTATTCGTGTACAAGAGATAGCTGAGCAGCACAGGTTATAAAAAGAACTACTGAGAGGATTGTACTGCTTTGAGTGCGCACGAGAATCAATCAAGCAGCGTTTTCGGCGCATAAAATATCGGTACACAGTCTATCCAAATCACCTCACTAAAGCAAACAAACATAGGAATCAGCGCTCACTGTACGCATGCCAATCAGTGCCGCTGGGAATGCGAGTGCTCTGTCCCAGTCGTACAGTGTTGTAACTGCACTGATTTCCACGTTTGCTTTCTTTAGAGATTCGTTGTCTGCTGCTAATTTCCCGCTCATTTTGTCTGCGATTCAACACTGCCCGGCTAAAAAAATGTACACTTCAAATGTTATCGAGGCAACCTTCCCCACTGGTTTCGTAAGCACTGCTCTATTTGTCCCGCCCTTCCTCTCCCGGATAGGAACAATGTCTGGTAGTTCGGGTCCTAATTCGGAGCATAGGTCGTGGTGTGTTTTGTATCATGCCGCAATATGGACTGAAGGTAGTATTAGGGAGGGTAGGCCGAAGAGCTGTTATAGGGAGCTAATTAGTGAGTGGGGCAACATTCGTGAGGTGGGAGAAATTATAGCCAAAAAAACAAAATCCAGATGACCCCTGAAGAAGTCGTACCCGTCATGTCAGGATGTGCCTGGCTGGTACGAGCCTCACTCGGTCTGGTCGACCGTGCGTCCGGCATGTCGTACGCTCGCGTGACAACATCATCGTCACGAGCGCAACCAAAACGTTTAAGACCTTTCATGGCATTATCATAAATACGTCTGAGAAGACCTTTTCCCTCCTGAGAATTAATGTTTCTCAAGTGCATAGCGGACCGCGCATCCCGAGCAATTTGTTCATATTCTTGTATCTACATATAATTTAATTGTTTAGATAAAAATGTAGACATAATTATTTTGTAAATTTATATGATTCGAAGTACCGTTATGTCACGATGGTAAGCTGATGAACGTTCAATTCCTCGATGCAATTGTTCGTCCCTTGTGAGGTTACCTACCCTCGGTGGTGGAGTAGCTGCGAGCAAAGTACGGGTGCTGCTACGGTACCATTGATTGTATGTGCCTGTTGTACGTTGATCATACGGTCTGCATAGTGTATAATTTTCATTAGCACATGCACGAGTCCAAATATGTAGAAATGAGAAAGTACCTATTTTCTTGTACTACGTTTAATGCGGCTTCATTGTTCCACATCTCTATCCACATCCTATTACGTATCCTCCAGTCATAACAATTCATGCCTTTATTGTCTTGGCTGAAATGCAATAATTTTAATTAAAATGGGTAAACATAATTAACATGAACATACAATAGATATTGAACTTACGTATGTGTTTCCTCGTCGACTCTTCTTGGTGGTGGTGGGGGAACATCCTGATAAAGACCAAATTGTCGCATGACACGCTCTGGATTATATGGCTCAACCATCCACACGAAGAGTAGTGTGCACCGTGTCATCCATAAACCACTGTCTCTCAAGCAATATGGTGTTACTGGCTGAACACCCCACACGTATTCAGTATCAGCATCCGTCCACGGGTCCCATGTGATGTTCATCTCCTCTAGATGCTCAAACTCCTGGTGGTATTCAGGGTAGCTACCCTGTGCCACATTATGGGCCCAAAATTTTCTAACATGTGTCCACCGACTTGCAAATGTGAGAGGGCCATGTGCGCCTTGCCCTGCATTATATGGGTGGATTTGATCCTGCTCCGCTATTTGGGGACGTCCAACTGGTAGGTACTCCCACGACCACAGCTGCAGAAACTCGTAGCACACAGCCAATATCTGTCTTGATTTTAATTTTTTGGAGGTGGCTTCGCATAACCCTCTATACGTATGAGCTAGCATAGCTGAACCAAAGCTGTATGTTGGGTTATCAGGTAAAGGCTTGTCTACTATGTGCTCTGCAATCTTAATCATACTGGGGAATACTATGTCACCGTGTGACGAAGGGAACATCGTACCGAAGATATACAACAAATACGCAAAGAGGTGCTTCATACGGGTCTCAGGTGATGCATTGGTTGGAATATCACTAAAATTTTCTACTAGCCATCCTAGAGGGACCCCCCTTGGACGCCCTCCAGTGCGGGTGTTTGGAGGCAGAGCAATACCTAGCCTGAGTGCCACATCTTCGTGCCAACGACTAGAATATGCTGCAGGGACCAATGGCTCACCACTTATTGGCAGAGCAGTGATGAATGCCACATCTTTAAGTGTAGGTGTCAACTCCCCACAACGTAAGTGAAATGTGTGTGTCTCGGGTCTCCAACGATCAACGAGAGCTGAGAGAAGAGATGGGTCCAGCATGAACTTCTCGTCGGTAGATAAGAGCTTACAATATGCAATAAGGCCGTAAGCCGTGAGGTGCCGCTCGAAAAAATGGTGAACCCTCCAACCGTGTTTAATTGTTCGAAGCCTAAATGGCGGAGGAGGGTTTATGTACGCCTCACCGTTTAACCAGAGGTGGCAACGATGTCCTGCATCCCACAGCCCCTGCAAAAGTTCGGGCACGGGAGACGTCATAACCTGCATGAAATATAAGTACATTTAGCTGTCACACATTTTTTATTCCAATACATCACGGATACAAATTTATTGCCCATGATCATTTATACCTCAACTTGATGATGGATGACCTTCCTAATTAATTTACGCGTCTGAATAAATCCAAATAATGCCCATGATCATCAACATATGACCATTAATTTGTCAACATAATCCACCTATTATCATGTGAACAATACATCATTATTACTGCATATCGACAAATATTATACGACGTACACATAAATCCCACGACTTCATTTATACCTAACAGATTGATGTTGTGCCAAAAATAATTTACGCGTCACACTATCTAGCTTATGTCACCATATCACCTAAATAGTCCCCATAATGAAACACGAACATAAATATTAGCAGTTGAATTATGTGTGCCTAAATAGTCACCATATCATCTGATCATAAATATTGGACACGGCAATTATTATTGCTAACTAATTTATAAACATACAACTTAGCTAAATATTTATAAGCAATATCGTGTGGGGTGTATAATATCTGTGAATACAAGGTGTCCAACATTCGTACTTTAAATTCTATATTTTACCAACAAATTCTAATTACAACTTAATGATATTATTAAAAATATTGTGCATGCGAAAAATATCTTTGATCTATAAATTCTTCAACTACATCTCTCGAAACTAGAATTATATGTGCAACATATCTCAGCCTGAAGTATTTCTAAAAACATATCGGGTAGCTAATTGCGAGCTAAAAAACTAACTAATTTATACAATGCGTGTTAAAATAAATCTATACATTCCATGCTTCGTACCTTCATGTTCAACTTCTTCCGGAAATTCTATCTCTAAAACCTTCCAATAACAAGACTAAGTGGCTATCAGGTGTGCTTGCTCTGCTTTCTATCTGTACTTAGTAACAAGGAGAGACGAGAGAGCAGCGCGGCGTTGAAGAATGAGAGTATACAAGGGTGCAGCGCAGAAGCATGCGATATAAAAAGAGAGGAGGGAGCAGGAGGCTGGATTCCCGGACGCATTCACCTCAGCTACAGACATGATTCCCTCACTTTCGATGCGTGCAAATCAGAGCCCGGCAGCCTCGGAATCAGCAACGTCGGCAGCAGGACAGGCGAAGCAGCAGGGCGGGAAAGTGTCGGCAGCACGCGAATGCATGGTGCGGTCGCTGCCAGCTCAGCGTGCCGCCACCCATCGAGGCGGCACGTTACAGCTCAGCGTGCCGCCACCGGCAGAGGCGGCAGGGCCCGCACGTTTCCGTTTTCCGTTCCCTCGAGCACGTAGATTCCGTCCCGGTACGTGCCGCCTCCGGCAGTGGCGGCACGTTACACGTGTCGCCTGGGGAACGTGCCGCCATGGTATTTTTGACATTTCGTTCGTCAGGTGGTCCTTTTTGACATTTCACTTCCTACAGTGGTCCGTTCTGTCAAAAATTCCAAGAAGTTCACCAAGATGCTTGGCCCCATCCCATAAGTCGGCAACCTGCCTCGCGTCGAGGTGCTGCAGATTCAGGAGAACAACTCCATGTGCATGGGGAAGTTGCGGCACCGATGGCTGGTGAACCTGATAGGCTACTGCTGCGACGGGGACGAGTGGTTGCTCATCATGCCCAAGGACACCCTCGCCCAGCACCTCTTCATTTGCAGGTTTGCCACATGGGAATCAATCCTCAGCCATTGGAGCACTTTTATTTGTTAACTCGGTTTGTGGATGCCAGTTCATTTGTATGTTTGTTGTGGTGTGGCCATTTTCAGTAAATACCAGTTCCAAAATTCCTCTAAGTTTGTAGTTCCTGCCATTGCGTTTCAGTTTGCCCTCTCGATTTACAGTCTCATGGCTTTTGATTGTTGCTGCATGCGTGATGGCAGATTGATGCTTCATTTATATCGGCTGGTTTGTGAAGTGACAAACCTACTTTGTCAAAGAAAATAGTGTTCTTTTGCTGATCTGCACCATTCTAACTAATGAGGTGCACTGGTATCTGCTTGCTACTACCCTTGAGAATATACTTTGTTTACCTGCTAGCTACTATCTTTTGGTGAACGATACTAATTGTTGCATCTACATTAGTGAAGACATATGATCACCGAACTTGAGAGAAAGATCCGCAGCAACACGTTTGTTATATTTCCTTTGTCATCTTCACTATCTATGCACTGAATCTTTTCGTCATAGGTTATTCTGCAAGTAGGCGCTAGCTGCTGTACAAACCATGAAATTGTAAGACCACGTTCAGTCGTTCACAGTTTGTTGATACCTATGTTTGCATTCTTTTTTAGTGTGTCATTTAGCATGTAAAGTCTATGTACCTGACCCTCATCAGCTCGTGTGGTTTAGGCCATATCAGATTATCAGTTAAAAGAATGCTTATACACACATCAATAATTTTGTGTATCCATGCCGTACCACTTTCAGATATCCACTGTTTTCAAGCAATTAATGATTGTTTAATTGCAGGTGTGGATCAATATATTGAAAAGAACGAAAAAGAAGGTTATATAGGGATAGAGAGAGCATAAAAGGATTAGCACTGCTACTTTACAGAGAAAAAGGTTCCAATGAATCTTGGAAATAATGGATTCGTTTTAATTATTTGTGATCACATTACACTTGTAAACAAATATCATCCTTTAGCTACCGTAAAAAAACATCCTTTAGCGGGCATCTTTAATATAGCATATGCAGATGCTATCATAGAAACCCCAGTAAAGATAATTGGCCTTTTCTATAAAATTAAACGTCAGATTTTTTTAGTATATTTATTGGTGTTCCCGTAGCGGAGCACGGGCAATGTGCTAGTATATATACTATTGTGGTGATGATGGTATGTACGTCATATTGAATTTACTATTCTACCCTTGGGTTGTTTGTCAGAGTTAAAACATATTACACGCTCTTGCCACAGCCAAGTTATACCGGTTCGGTGTTATCACCAAAGAAAATCCCCAATCGTACCCATCTCCGACCTCTCCATTGACGGCGAGTTGCCCGTCGACAAACCAAGCCAACGCTCCTCTTCCCGTCTCGGACCCTGCCGCCGCCACCGCTACCTTCGGCCGTCTCCAGCCCGTGAGCTCTCGCGACCCGCTCCCCTTCGATCCCCCCTTCGCCTCGCTCGTTTCCCCAGTCGTCTCTCTCCTCTCGCGCTCGCCCTTCTCTCCTTCCAATCCCTCGTTCCTCCCCTCAGCCTGCAGTCACCACCACCTACCTCTGCTAGCAGCTCCCCGCACCAGTTCCATTTTTTTTCTTCTCCCACGTGGGCAGCAGCTCCAAACCGCCCGCCGTCTGCTCCTTATCCGGCCAGCACGACATGAATGTCGTTTCCTGTATCAGCGTGGTTTGGGTGGATTGGGTATTTATTGGTTCTGTTAGTTTAGGCGCATGGTAGTGTTCATCAGAAATCATACTTGATGTCTAAATACAGTACAGTACGAGACATATTGTGATGTTTTAGCACTACAGTAGTATACTGAAAATATGTAGCAACGACTGATTGTCAAAATGCAGGGATAGCTGGTGTTCTGTTTTCTGGTGTACAAAACATATAATTAACTACTATCACATTTAAAAAAAAACTAATATACTATCTGGCTGACTTTGCTGGACTTGATATGTGCTTTCAGTTAATCATTGCTGATTGGTAAGTAAGATAAAGCTCTGAGTAATGGATGTTGGATAACAAATTGAATTAATTTGGAGATACAATGAACCAGGAGGGAATGAGTTTCAAGAATTCGAGGTTTCCCTAAAATATGTTGCAAATTTTCTGTAGACTGAGTGATGGTCTTGAAATAAAGTATCATTGATTCAAAATTCAGGTTAATCATCTTGATTGCCAGTATCATATTTGTGAAGTTGACATTTTATTGATATTTATCATACAGGAAGACAAAACATCCCAAGTTGCTCTACTAATCAAAGATTTACATTAGTTTGTAAGGAGAAAGTATGGAAGCTATACATGGTTAATAATTTTTTAGGGTACAGGTGTCGTTTGACTATCTTTGTTGTGGTACCTCGAATACCAAATGTCAGATGGTTTTGTGTAGAAGGAGACTACAACGTCTTGGTTATAGATTTACTGGGGGGCAAGCCTAGAGGATCTATTTATTTTTTGCAGCAGAAAAATATATCTAAGGTCTACTTATGCTTGCCGATCAGATGGTACGCATACTTGACGTTCTTCCCTCTCAAAGCGTTCGTACCTTTTTTTTGTAGTATATAGCAAGTAATTAACTTTATAGCTGTCATTTATTGAATTTCAGTAACTCTATAGCTCTCGTTTATTGAATTTCAGTAGACCTCAGCTCCACATTTGGTACCCACACTTGCACTTAGGTACGGCGCATCGATCATTTGTGTCTTGGTCAGTAACCCCCCATCGCCACAAAAAAAAGACAGTGTGAACTATGTTCATTTACAACTCGAGGACTAAATTTGGTAGTTAACTGAACATATTGTTTTGGAATATGACCAAAATCATTTTTAGCTAATAAGATAGTTAAGTTGTATAACTATATTTAGTTTTATTTCAAGTTTGTGCACACATAATAATTTATCTTGAACCCGTTGCAACGCACGGGTATTGTGCTAGTTTTCTTTTAAAGCCTTTCAAAAATAGTTGGAGTCGACTCTTCTCCTCTAGAGTTCATTAGATCCACGAATTTAGACAACGGTGTTCCGATGTAGAATAGATTGGACGATAATGACTAGGAAGGCCAAGTTAGGTACCGACGAGTAACAATAGTGTAAGAGCATGTCTAACAGACCCCCTAAATTTCTGCCCCGTATAACGCGAGTAGAGGGCCCTGTATTCGCTTTTGACGGGCCGAAAACTCGTCCAACCTAGCAGACCCCGTATCCCCACCCCGTAAAACAGAATATTCTGACGATTTTCTGGAATGGGCTAAATCCCATGACGTGGGCACAGTTCCTCCGTTGTTTGAAATAATCACAATTTGCCTCGCAGTTTCTGGCGATTTTCATGAACAAACTCCTACGCATTCGATACCTTCTATGGAAGAGGCGGAGAGGATAGGTCGGTACCTCGGCAAAATAATCTTGCATCAGCTGTTCGTGGCCGAGCGCGCGGTTCCGCGGGATGCACATGCGCCCCATCGTGGACCATCTTCTCTGATCCAGCAGCTTGGCGCGGTCCTCGATTTCTTTCATGCCGAAGAGGAGCAGCATCATCTCCGTGTCGTCGTCATTCAGCAGCTCGTCGAGGTCCGAATCATCGTAACCCGAGGATGACCAATCGGTCGACGAGTCCACCAAATCCTCCATAGTCACCTCCGAAGTCATCTACCACCGTGAAGCATAGAGCAGCCTCCAAGCTCATCGATTGTACCGGTGAAAACGAAGAAGAACGCGACGGAGTACTGACCGTGGGTTTGGCGGCGGAGAAGAACGCGGCGGGGTGCGGCGGGGTGCGCCGAGGGGCGCTAAGGTCCGGCGGGGGTGCGGCGGGGGTGCGGCAGCCGTCGACGCAGTGTGGGGCGGCTCGGCGGGTGGCGGAGGGGGCCGGATGCCTAGGTTTCCGGCGGCGGCGGGCGAGCGGCTGTGGCGGCGGCACGGGGGAAAACGGGTAGGGAAACTGAAATTTCCGCCCGCCCTAGCTGAAACGAAATGGTGGGTTGGCCCTCTATTCCCCCTCCCACCCCGCACAAGTAGGGGGCGAGGAGCCGCCCCGTAGCGAAACTGAAAAAATTCGATATGGGGGGCCTGATTTACGGGGTCTGCTAGACGGCCGGGTAGAGCCCTACCCCGTATTTCGGCGGTTATTTTACGGGGTTGGGTCTTTTAGGGGGTCTGTTAGACTTGCTCTAACATACCCAAAGACAACGTCACCATTGCCGACCAGAACGTGTGACCTGCCTATAGAGTCGAATATGTACGGGCAATTATTATCATTTGATATGTTACACCCCACACTGCGGTGCTTGGGCGTTGAACCTTGGTGTGCCACATGTGTCTACGACGCCCCAACCACTCCGACCAAATGTTAGCACCTTAAATTTTGATTATTAATAGTAATAAAGTTTAAGGTTTGATATTCCCTTTGGAAAAGAAGGGCATAAGTGTATTTTCCCCTCCAATAGTAATAAAGTTTAATGTTTGATATGTTACTCTCCTTTCCTGTTCCTCCTCGTTGCGGATGTTCTGCAGCAATTCATCCGTCAAGACCCTGAGCTCTGCCACCCCCTGGCCGACGGAGAACCCTGCCCTGTCCTGCAGTACGCGGACGACACACTGATTATTCTTAGGGCAGGGGTTGGGGCGGCTGTACGCCTCCGTGCGCTGCTGGATCAGTTTGCCGATGCAACCGGTCTTACTATCAATTTCCACAAGAGTACTCTTGTTCCCATGCATGTGCTTGACGGGGACCTTGAGAAAATCAAAATGGCGCTTGGGTGCAGAGTTGAAGGGTTCCCCCAAACTTACCTTGGTCTGCCTCTTTCAAGCGCGGAGCTCACCCTTGCCAATTTCGCCCCGCTGATCGCTCGTGTGGACAAATACCTGGCTGGATGGAGTGCTATACTCCTCTCTTCCGGAGGCCGGGTGGTGCTGCTAAATTCCGTCATGGACGCCCTCCCTACCTTCGCCATGGGTGCAGTGACCCTGCCCCCCGGGCTGCTCCGTGCCATTGATGGCCTCCGTCGGGCCTTCCTCTAGAATGTTCAGGGGCGTGCGACTGGTGCTAAGTGCCTGGTCGCGTGGGAGGTTGTCTGCCGCCCCAAGAGCGAGGGTGGGCTCGGGGTCAAATGCCTCGCCACGAAGAACACCTGCATGCAAATGAAGTTGGTCCATCATCTTCACGAGGGCGACGACGCTCCGTGGCCACGCTGGGCGTGGAGCTCCATCGTTGGTTGCTCGGCGGCCGGTCCGCATTGGAGCCGCCTTGCCGCTTTGATGCCCCTCTACAGAGGCATCACGACGGTGACGCTCGGTGACGGGGCCAGGACCGCGTTCTGGCTGGACTCTTGGATGGGCTCGGTGCCGTTCGCCGTCAGGTGGCCCGCCCTCTACTCTCACGTCCTCGACGGCGATGCCACGGTGGGCTCGGTGCTGGTGCGGGGCATTCGTCGCACCCTTGTCCCCCGCCTGACCACCTCGGGTGAGCACCAGCTGCGGGAACTGCTCACGATCACCGGCGGAGTGGTGCTCACCGCGGCGCGTGACGAACGCGTGCTGGTGCGCTGCCGCAAACCCTCGGGCGCTCTGGATGCCGCTGCCCTGTACAAGCTCATGTCCATGGGAGGGGTTGACGACCCCGCTGCCCCCTTTGTCTGGGACAATCATGCCCCGTCGAAGGTCCGGTTCTTCGCTTGGCTGCTCGTCAAGGAGCGCGTCCTGTCCAGGCATGCTCTGCTGCAAAAACACATTCTTCGGGCCGACGAAGCGGGGTGCCCCATCTGCTGCGCTCCTCTCGAGTGCGCCAATCACATCTTCTTCGACTGCCCCTTTTCCCGTCAGTTCTGGGGCCGCGTCGGCTTTCGCTTTCCTGCGACGGCAGACGTCAAGCATCTGCACACCTATGCTGCCCCCGCCGGGGTCCCGCCCACTATGGCCTCCACCTTCACCCTGCTCTGCTGCTGGAATCTGTGGAAGCACAGGAACGCGGTTATTTTCCGCGAACGACGTGCCAGCCTCCCCGCCCTGGTGGCGATGTGACGAGAGGATGCCGTTCTGTGGCGTTCTCGGCTTCCTAAAGACCAAGAACTGGCGGCTGACGCTTGGCTTGATAGGCTTAGAGATTAATTTGTCCTGAGGGCACCGGTTGCCCCCTCCCCCTCTCCCCCTGTAAAACCCCCCTCCTTTCTGTAAATGTTCGTTTTTACTTGGAATGGAAAAGATTCAGGTGGGGCTTTGTCTCCCCCCCCCCCCCCCCCCCCCCCCCGTGTTGAAAATTAAAAAAAAAAGCCAACAATATTTTTGTCCCAAAAGGCCAACAATAGGAATACTACACCACACAACAAAAATTGAGGGTTCGTGGTTTGGCAAAGAAACGGACGGACCGACCGGCCCAGCCTCGAATACCACTTGTGACGTCGGTAGTGTACCTCGGAGAAATATTAGCCGTTCGTTCAAAAAGTGGGGACAGGTGGCGGTAGACCCTCTTTCACCGATTTTGCATTCATCTTTTATTGCTTAATTTTTTCCCCAATTCCTCCAAATCCCTAACTCTCCAATCTCAAAATTTCCTTGAAACTGTAGATTTTTTCCCTTCCAAATCGAAATCCGCCGACAGGTCTCTTCGATCGGCACAACACGGTTAGTCTCTTCACCTCGCTTACTATGTGCAATTCTTCGATCTGTTCTTCTGCTTCCTGAATATTCGATTTTTTTTTTCTCGCGTGAAATCTAAGCAGAGAAACTACGTGATATTTGCGCCGCGAATGTCATGGAGAAGGAGGTTTGTGAAGAGATGAGTCCGCCCCCTCAACCTGTTGATTCGCCAGAAGACACTCCGGTCTCGGAATCGGATCCCAATCAGAAGCCTGGTTCGTTTTTGCCCCCAAACTTTTCGCTTCTCCGTTGCTAGGGCTGGATTTTCGTCATCCGTGTTCATTTTGATAGAGAAAAAGGCGATGCGACAATGGGCCGCTTGGACGCGCCAAGAGGAAGAGAGTTTCTTCAATGCTCTGCGCCAAGTAGGAAAAGTAAGATGCATAAGTTCCGGATGCAGTGTTACCCTGCGATTTACAAACTGCTTATTGGGCGTACTATTTGGCAGATGGTTAACATCTTGTCTTTGCTTCGTTTTCTTGTAGAATTTTGAGAAGATAACTCTGCGTGTCCAGAGCAAAAACAAGGATCAGGTACCTCATCTTCCACCAATATGTTCGTGTGACTTTGAACAGGCTGTACATACCATAACTAATTACTAGAAATTTGGTAGGCGAGGAACATACATGTGGAATTGTAAGTTTTGGTTGTATACACACTGCCCTAAAGGATTCTCATTTTCATGAGAATAAAACTGAGTAGACACAATTTATGGTGAGAATCTGGTAGCAACTGGCATAGGGGAAACCATATTTATTATCAAGGCCTTTGGTGTCCATTGAAATAGCATCGGTATCCCTTTAACTTAAAGATAGGAAGCCATTATTGCTTAGGTTGCCCTTGCAGTAGCTGTGTAAGGTGTTGCAGGGAGGGAGAATCACAAGTTTCATCTCAACAAACCAATGAGGATGAGCTCCTTTCACTTGCATACAATCTCCCCCTCTTTACTTACAGCCATTCGCCCTCCTCATCTGCAGCTGATTTCACTTTGTAATTTCCTCCCTTTTAAGTTTTGTGGTGATGGGCAACTCCAGACCCCAGATCATGATAATTAGAAACACCCCACCATGTCACTAGCTAATATTTCAGGTGTAGCATCTTTTGCCCTTGTTTTCCCCTTTTCTAACTATGTTTGGCCACGAGGCACACGCCTCAGTGTCTTATCATCTTGTACCGTGAGCAGAAAAGGCACAAGCCTCATCTAAGACGCTGCACCTGGAGCAGCTTGAGGCATTTTGCCATACTGCAGATTGCCCTAGTAGCACCTAAACGCACTAAACTGGCAATTCCCAAGATGGCAAATTGGGTTTTCTAATTTTATATGATGACAGATGCTTTATTGTCGTTATTCCCTTGCACTATCACATGTCTGGCATAATTTTGAAAATGCATGAACTAGACAGTATGTTGTACTTCGTCATTAGCCTCAAGGTTCAGTATTTCTATTGCAAATACAGGTCAGACATTACTACTATCGTCTTGTTAGACGCTTGAAGAAGCTTCTGGGTCCTGAGTTCTCACTTGATGCACGTAACTCCAAGGACACGATTGCTGCTATGCTCCGCTGGTAATTGAACGAGCCTTGATGATGTTCTGTTAATGTGATGAGATGTAGTACTATTTTTTATTTAAGTAGCATAATAGAAAATGTAGTTGTTCTCACAATGGTTTTGTGCTATATCTTTCCGCCATAATATTTTTCCTGGAGGCTTGGACTTTGGATAGTCTAATTTAAGTTGTTCTCTGTTTCATTGTATGTCTTTCTGTTCAGACTAATCAATCAAAATGAATTTATGACAATTCTAGAGTTTCTCTTGTTCCTGCATTACATAATAAAAATGCTAGAGCAAAGGAAAACCTCTTTGTCTGGGACTAGAAGGAGGGGGCTGGATATTTGTGCATGAAACACAATTTTTTTTCTACGTGTAAGAGAGAGAGGACATTGTCTGCTGCTAATAAAAGCGCCTTTTTATTTGATCCGGTGTCATTTCTTTTTATTGCGTGGAAAAGTACTGAGATATTAACCGAGTTTTTATGCAGGTGGTCTCTGCTTGACAAATTTAGCTGCAGTGCTTCAAAGTTACATCTGAAGCCTCGGAGATTCAAAACATTTGTAGATGCATTGGTCTGTTAGACCTCTACTTGCTTGTTCTCTTAAAAAAAAAATCCCAATAAAGGTCATTTAGTTTGACTGGTTCTGTTTCCCATGCAACATGTCATATTTATAGGGAAATCAGTTGCTAAAGGACAGAAAGAAAACCAGAAGAAAGTTTCCACAAGTGGGGGCATACCTATCTTCATCTCCAACTCTAAAGAATCCAGGAAATCAGTCTTTGTCAGTAGAACTCTTTCCCATGGATGCTCAAAACAGCAGCAAAGTAGCCTCATCTAAAGGAGCGCTTTTCAAACGGGTTCAAGAGACAAATTCTAACAAGTCTGGACTAATCAAAGGAGACGTCTCTCCCACAAGAACCGTGAGACAAAAAAGAAGAGCAGGTGATCAGTTATTTTCATCTGTTTTGATATGGTGTAGCCTTACTCATCTTTGGTTGTATGAAATTTGTATGTTTCGCATCTTTTGGAAAATCTGCATGTCTTGACAAGTCTTGATTCTGTAGTGTTGATCGTCTTACATTAGTGCTGATAGCAGATGACTTATGTTGTAGGTGGTGTTGGTGCATCTGCTGCATATAAAAAATGGGAGAGAGCTGCCATGGCTGGTCTTTCTTTAGTTGCTGATGCAGCCGAGGAGCTTGAACGCAAAATGATGACCCAGAACTTGTCTAATGTTGATGCAACAATTCTAGCATCATCACCAAACAACTTATCCACTGTTGACGGTATTGTTTCTAGTGTTTGTGATGTATAGTTCCTGTAATTACCAGCCTAGGTTAACTCATGCAAACTCCTGATATTTTTATCTTACATTGGCAGATGTGGGCACAAATCATATGAAAGAAACAGATCCGCAAGCACCTTCAAAGCTGAAGCTGCAGTTATTTCCAATAAATGAAGCTACACGGAAGGCATTGGAGAAGGTAGTGTCTGCTTTTGCTAGCAAGCTAAAAATCATCCACATATCTCCAGCAATAGCTGCACTTGATACAGCATTTATTACTGGTTATTTGGCTAACTGTTACCCGGAACTCTTAGATCCCTGTTGTCGATAAAATGTTCATGATATATGAAACATGAAGCATAAATAACTTTATTTGCTCTATTTACGTTGTGGATAAGCTATTTTATGCAGTGAGTGTGAAGTTAAGTGTTACCTAATTCTATGGATGTGCACAGACTGAGATATTTGGTTCTTTTCTGAAAACAAATTAACAGCTGAGCATGGCATGACATCTCTATCTACTCTTTAACAGGATGATCATAATCCACATCTGGAGCTCACATTAAGTGCTAGGAAAAAAGTGTCTTCTGTTTTAGAACATATGAATCGCAAGTGGGGTAACTCAAATATTGGATGTGGAGAACTTGTTCTTTTCCCATACTGTGCTCATCAAGAGGATTTAGCTACATATCAGAGGTGGACAACACGAGATACTGTTGCAGTTGCTGACGTTTTTCGTTCAGTGAATAGCCCCTCTCTTTTCCGATTAAGGTATGGAGTTTCTGTTGTAATATAAAATAGTAATCCTTTAGGCTCTTAGTGGCAAGCCGTATGATTGCTAACTGCTGTATAAAATTTTCGGTGATTAGGTATGGCTGGTTTTCCCTTGCTGAGCTTGAAGCACGAGTAAGTGAAATATCGTTGACCCACTTTGAGAATTGCATGATACCAGAAGACATCCAGGTCAAATCTTCTTCAGAGGCTTGTGTGCAAAAGGATGGCACGTTGATCAGGGACATCGCTTCTGAGCAGGCATCTTGTAACCCAAAAGATCAGTCGGCATTATTGCTTGGTGCACCATCTATCACAGGCAAGAATTCTGAGGAAGAGCAGTCCATTAATGCCTCCCCCTCACACTCTGGCAGTCAGCATCAAGAACAAGATCCTGCAAACCCTGCAAACCCAGCTTTTGAGGTCATATTGCTGTTACGCGCATACTTTTTTAAGTTAAGAGTCCTATGGTTGATCTTTTATCTCTAATGTGTTCTTTTATACTTTAGGTTGATCCGCAAGTGGATTGTGTTGCATTACCGGAAGTAGGCTGGGCAGATACCCTTTCTGATATCAGTGTTGGATACTTGCTGACAGAGGCATCCAAGGCTGCTAATTTGGATTGTCAAGGGACCTCTTTTGTCGAAAATGCTCTTTCGCACGAGAATCCTTGCAGCTATGACTCGTTTGATGCTGCTGTTGCCCTTCATTCTTCTCGTTATCAAGCCGCAGAGCAGCCAGCTCATACATCTCAGTCCACCATCTGGGGTGCAGAAGAAACGTGTGATGAGTTCAGTTTTAAGTTGGCCGCAGCTAGGAAGAAAGAAGGCTCAAACACTTCAGCTAGAAGCCCTCCTGATAGCGACAATGAAGTTCACTCTTCCAAATCAGAAGGGTTTCAAAGTTTTCTTCAGGTTGGTTGTCATTTTGGGGGTTCTGGACAAGTTCTTACCAGTTTGGCATTGTTAATTTACAATTTATTTCATGCTTTAGGACTTGGCTGGAGGAGAGACTCCTGTTAATCCCTGCGCTGATGATGTCAGAGATATAGATGAACTTGGTGCCAAATTGCCACCTCAAAATGACAATGTTTGTGGATTGAAGGATCAATCTCTAGCTGACATATTCTGGGTACTGGAGAAATGTCCTAGCAGTACCTTTTTTCTTTGCTGCAAGCTAACCTCATATTTTTATCATTTTTTTTTACAGTCTGATTCACTCGAGCCACTGGACTTGGATGTACTACCAGTGAGATACCAAGCTGATGACTTCATCTTAGGAGACTTTGAGAATAATTGGAGTCGGGTGATGGAAAATAGCATGGATGCATTTCGAAACTTGTCGTTCCTCGCGTTAGATAACAATGACTCAGTTCTACCAATCATGTAGAGTTGTGGATGCTGGGAGTTATCTTGCTACGTTGGCTAGGAAGGATACTGCCAATGACGCATCCCGCCTAGGAGAGGCTTTATATTGTCCAAGCGAGCTGCTTGTTGCCAATCCAACATATGCGGACTTGCCGTGCTTTTGTAGTCAGGAGGGACGCATGTTGGTGTAAGGTTATGACATAAAATCGTGTACTGTGTAAATCGTTTGTTTATGTACAAAAGGCATATACAAGCGCTTGGTTACAATAAAGCTTCTTCCGTGTACAAGTTATCAGATCAATTGACTAATGGTTCATGAGATCCATGTTTGGTTATATGCTTAGTTTTCCGTCTCGGACTCGTTTTCTTTTCTACGATACCCTGTCATGGCATTCTGAATTCTTGGGGATAGTCCATCCGGAAAATAAGTATCGTTGCAGGTGGAAATAGCGGTTCTGCTATTCAGAAATCAAATTGCTGGGGAAACTTTTGCTGCTTCCCAAGCTAAAGAATACCTCGCTTCTTTTGAGGCTCCGGCACTGGCAGGACAAAATATTAAGCCTACGGCTGCTATTGATGAGCATACAACTCATTGTCACGTTGCTGTAAGACTCAAAACGGCGATGTTTGCAGCATCCCTCCTTGATCCTGCTGTGTTGCTTTCCTCCACGGAGACGGAGGCGACAACAATTAGGTTTCAACAATATGTACGGTCAATGTCACAGAGTGGCCTATTGAGTTCACCGATGTCCGGAGTTTAGAGAAATGCCAGGTGCGGTGGAAAGTGGTGAAGGACAACACCAGTGTGTGAGACGACGACAAGGATGGAACACCCTCTAGTAGTTGTGTTAAGGATGTGGTAGCCAGGCCGAAGATAATGAGGACCAGAGGATCATGTGTGTTGTGACGGTGGGAGAGAATCTGATGCGCCGAGCGGAAATAGAGGAGAAGGGATGAAATGGGCGAAGATAGAGGATATAGGATATCAGAAGAGGAAAATGTTGACTTATCTACAGAGGATGATGAAGAGCTTTTTCAGTCTCATTTAGTTAGTCTTGGTACAGAACTTGGAACTCACATTGCCGATCAACATAAAGTGCAGCAACCTGCTGGAGATATGTGAGGTAAAGGTGGAAATGATGATGCTTGAGGACAAAATTTAAACATCAATTTTTCCAATCTATTTAATTGGACCAGGAATCCTTCTAGAGACATATCGAGAGGGGTTCTTGTATGGATAAATGAAAACACCTTTGATATGTTAGAAAAAGAGTAACAAGGCTGATGACTTCTGCTAGCATTTGGTAATTGTTAATGCGTTGCCCAACCCACTGCAGAAACTCAAATTTCTGTGGAATTGGTACACAACATTAATAAGTCACAGTTATGCCACACAGACCCTGGCGTCCGCGTCGCTCCTAGGGGGGCGACACGAGCGAGCCCTAGCACCCATCTTCCCTCCCCCCCCCCCCCCCCCCCATTCCCCTGGCCGCCACCGGGCGTCACCGACGGGCAAAGCCCCTGTAGAGGTCCAATTATGAGGGGTAAAATCTGAGTATAAAACTTGTAGGTAGCATTAGCCCCCGAATTAGTGTTGACGTCACCAAAACCCACTTAGCATAGAATTGACCTTTCAATAGGAACAAATGAATTGCAAGAGTTACAGTGAATCCTCCGATATATGCATTCTTGGGCTTGTTGGATTTGTACGGATGAGCCCCCACAAACTTCTGGCTTTGGTTCTTCAATTTGAGACTGTTGTGAAATGCCATATTGTCAAACTCTCCAAATGCCTTGCATCTGGTGTTCGTAACTTCTCCCGATTGATTCCAACTTAGATCCTTTCATCATCTTAAGTTCATGGAAGTTCCACTTCACCTACACACCACCAAAACCAAGGAAAATCAACAAAATCAAATAAAACTAATGGTTATGCAATGATCACAATAAAATGTACAAAAACTAGTAATCATGCATACTGGACATGAAAGTGGCTAGACGGAGTATAAAATGAGGGGTCTATATGTGACAAGTGAGATATAAAACACTACATAAATCCACTCATCAACATCTCCAAACTTGAACCTTGCTCTTCCTCAAGCAAAAAAGGTTTATCATTTATTTCTTTGCAAGCTCAAAGCAAGATATCATATACTCATACAAGGAAATACGAGCTCAATTATGTAAAGTATTTTGGGATACAAACCACTAGAGCTTCAGCCAAAACCTCTATGCGCCTTGTCAAAGTTACATATAGACCGAGAGCAGAAACTTGTGATCCTCTTATTTGCAGTTTATTTATTATTTATTTTATGAAGTCAAAGTTGAGCAAGATTAGTTGTCAAGCAGAAATAGAAGTAAGCTTTTTTTTATGCTACCCACTAATGTTATCAACTCAAGGTTCTCAAGTGCTAACTTTTGTTGTTTAGCTCCTGGAATATCTCCTTTTTAATGAATAAGACCATGCCAAAAATAGTGGTATCTATGAATGAGTAATATGCACGTTATATTAAAGTATCCATTGTGGCATTGTTGCTGCAACCGATGTCCCACTCACCCGGGTTGCCCTCTAGTCCGATCACTCATAGGTCAATGGATCGGAGTGTCCAACTCCACTTAAGAAGAAACACATTTCTGCGGGAAAGCCAGATACTACATGTCATGACATTATAACAATTACAGACGTTTATTCAATTACCCCAAATTTGAGATTAACTCGGATAAATAATTCATAGGCCAACGGAGTTGTTACCTTCCTCACGGAGTGTGACAATGGCATAACACATACATAAATAAATATGTTATATGATCACAAGGCAAATTCTTGACACGTGCAATCTCAAAACTTTGAAATATAAATTTCACATTATAACAATGGCAGACGTTTATTCAATTACCCCAAATTTGAGATTAACTCGGGTAAATAATTCATAGGCCAACGGAGTTGTTACCTTCCTCACGGAGTGTGACAATGGCATAACACATACATAAATAAATATGTTATATGATCACAAGGCAAATTCTTGGCACGTGCAATCTCAAAACTTTGAAAAAGTACGGAACAACCATCCCTAAGCAAGCATGTCAAAACTGAAGGACGCATGATTGCACAAAAACATTGCACAAGAATCTATGCATGCAAAAATAACTTCCCCAAGCTTTGTACTTTGTAAGTTTCAAGCTAAAGTAGATTATGAAACGAAAATGAGAAAATGCAGTTATTAAAATAGAGTGTGAGAAGTCGTTACCTCCCCAAGCTTAGATAGAGTAAGAGTGGTACACTTTACTGTTGAGGCACTAATGAACTCTGCTTTAATGGGTGTGGACCTTTGCTTCAATGAATCTTTCGTGATGTGGTCCGGAGGATGCCTTCCCAAAGAACCTACTAGAAACTAAAAGGGAAACAAAATATTTGTGTGCTTTTGAAGTTCTCTGATTTTTGGAAGCAAGAAGAATCAGCTCACAAGTGAGTAAAACATATATCTCATGAAGGTCGGTTCATCAACCTACGCACTACACTGAACTTGACAAACTAGTCTAAGAGTTCTTAAAGTGTAAGCGAGACAAGATATGAAACAAGAGTGTTCAACCTCCTATGTGCTTAATAAAAAAAATTCTATTTAAGATACTACAATTTGTATTGAGCATTCAAGTTGAAAGATATTACCATACACTTATAGTGGAAGCTTGTTGAAATTCAAATATAGAGTGGACTGTGTTTTTCGCACGGCTGGCACCGTACCATACAGATCATCGAACAAGGTCCAAACCTATGCGAAAATAACACACACAAAAAGAAACGATTCGGTGTACAAACACATCTCGTACACCCAACCGAGTAAATAAACGAGGTACTGTAGAAAATTATAGGTCAGTAAGTTTCAAAGATAATTAATGAAATTTGAAGCACAAACGAACGTTTTTAAAATAACTCACTCGCCTCAACTTGTAAAAGAAATTAAGGGGTTATTGCCTTGGTACAAGCAAGTCTACGATTTCGTGCGATTTGTAACACACGATGTATTCTCTTATGTTTATTTTGGTTTTCTCGGCTCCGATTTGTATAATCTCTGACATATTCGTCATGAAGTGGCACGAGTGTGGGTACGACCGCACCGTACCACACCTCGTTAACTCTTCTTGTTAATTCTATTTCAGCTACCGCGACAAGGTACGACCAACGGTACGGCCGCACCTAGTCGTACCACGTATTGTTAACTCTTATATTAAGCCCGAAACAAATATTTTACTTTCGGAATTTATCTAAGTCGGAATTTTTCTAAGGATCTGAAAAGTTAGTCGCATATCCAAATAGAGCATGTAAATAAAGAAGTTTATTGAGTCCTGGTACCACATATAATTTTGAGAAACGAACAAGTTTAACTTTTGAAGATTAGTCCCATACCAAATTTAATAGCAAATCATGCAAAAATAAAAGTTTTAATGCAAACATGATGTAAATTAAACTCAAATACGCAAAACCCCCAAAAGATAACCATTGACTTCAGTGTTCGATGATCCATCCACCCGGATCACAAGTGATATCGATCGGAGGTGTAATTAAAAGAGATACATTCAAAGTATATTCCTCCTCTTGTTCATCAACATTGCTAAACTATAATGCTTCTCTACATCTAGCCATACCTTTGTCTAGTTATTTTATTATGTATATTATATTTCCTTTTGCATAATGGAATTGGTTGTTAGATCACTCCTCTAATCCATAACAAAAAAAAATCTTGTGCTGTAATTGACATGTGCCTCTCATCCAACGTTGAGTACCACAACCCCTACATCTCTCCATCCCGGAAATGTTGGCACATGTTGTTTCTAAAGGAAATCGTTGGATCTCCCGAACTAAGGCCTCCTTTGATTTGGAGGAAACATGGAGGAAATGCACAAGATTAGGAAATTTTCCCTAGATGCTACTGTTCACTCCTTTGATTCATAGGAATGGGGTAAAGGAAAACTAGAGGAAATTTTCCTACAAATCTCACTACCAAGGCAAAACATACATGAAAACAAAATTTTACTCAGACCTCATTCTTTGAATCCTATGCACAAGGAACAAGGAAAGTTTTGCACATGCCATCCTTTCCCATTCCTATTCATTTGATATTTCTATCCTATGAATCAAAGAGTCCCTAAGCGTCTTTTGCATTTAAAGGAATTCGGACAGAGGATTCCTTAGTTGTTTTCTAGGATGCATATTTAGTTCGTAGGGTTGAAACCAATAGATTTGGGTTCTATGATCTACTCTATATATTTGTATGCAATTCGAAATGAAAATTTTCATCGAGTCTAACCTCATGAAACTTTTTTTTTCCGATTACTATGCCATACGTAATCTTCGTGAAAACTCCTGCAGTTTTTATGTGGTGGCAACGGAACAACATCTACTACAAATCATCTCTTCGGAGTTAGGGTTAAACATATCATTCGACAAAAAAAAGTTCGACATTCCATGGTATCCTTCTATGTTTTTTGTCTATTTCTACATTTCTAAGCTTATTCAAACTAGTGCAGTGAAGTTCAAATGCTTTTTAGGATGATTCAAATGGCTTTAACTTTTACTAGCAAAATACCCGTGCGTTGCTACGGGATCATGAAACAATTTAACGATTTAATTTTCACATGGAATAACTCTCTAGGTTCATCCAAATATGGTAAGAGTAAGGTCACTATCTTGTCAATAGGTGCATTTGCAAATGCATACATCTCATAGAAGTGTAAGATAACAAAGCAGCTATACGGATCAGTAAAGAAAATCAGAAACACAAGGATGGTCTAGTATCATGGTGTGCAAATTTAAGTGAGAAAATTCGAAATCATGGCCTGAGTGAAAGTATAATGAAACTGCACTTCACCATTGAGGATCCTAGATCCGGTATATGCATGTTAAAATGGTCAATCTGCATGAGACCCTGAACTGAGTATATTGATATAGTAAAACACACAATGAAAACTGTTTAGTAGAACACTCTGATTTTTTAGCTTGGTAAATTAGTAAGAAAATTGTGAAGCAGCAAGTTAATCAGGTTGAAGAAGTTGTAGCTGCTTCAAGTCGTCTCATGTTAGCCACTCCCGTACACGCCGTGCATGCCTCAAGCACGGCGTCCTTTTCCCGCTTGTAGAACCGGTTGCCACCATGTCAGGCAGCAAGCCTGGAGCGTCGCAACCATGCCGTTTGTGCCAACATCACCGTTGGGCGGCACGAGGGGCTCATCTTGTGTCCCATACGCCGACAACGTGCATTGCCCGGTGCACGCGCGTGGCCTCGCCCCCACCAACACGTACACATACCCAGCCGGCGTCCGTGGACACGCCATGGAGGCCGCAGCACGCGCTGCTGAGACCTGCCACGAGGGAGCCTTTCTCCAGGAACAGAGGCACGATCAGCTTTCCACTGCGGCGCGAGGGGCTCATCTTGTGTCCCGTACGCCGACAACGTGCATTGCCCGGTGCACGCGCGTGGCCTCGCCCCCACCAACACGTACACATACCCAGCCGGCGTCCGTGGACGTGCCATGGAGGCCGCAGCATGCGCTGCTGAGACCTGCCACGAGGGAGCCTTTCTCAGGGAACAGAGGCACGATCAGCTTTCCACTGAAAGCCGAAGCATGTATTATGCTGAAAGACATTCTATTAGTTAGTAATATGCCTGTATTTTCATTTACTAAAAACATAATTGTAGATTTTGTTCCCAAAAACACAGCAAGATAAACATAAAGTAGGAGACGCTAATTGCAGTCTATGTGCTCAGTTGATGTCTACATCTTTTAAATAAAATACTAGAAGGAAAGAGCGCGCTTCGCTGCGCCCGTTTTATTATAATAGAGAGAGAAGTGGAGGTTTGATTAGAAATGAAAAATCAGAAGCATATTCATGGGCAAGGATTGTCAACACAGAAAAATAAATAGCACTGTGTCATGTGTTGCACAAGTAAGCACGAGAAACTAAGCACACCACGTAATCATGTATTTTAATATCAGATCGATTACAAATAGTAAAGTTGGTTTAAACATGACATGCGCTAGAAGGAAATGTGCCCCTTCATTATTGCCGTTAAAAGCTTTGTTTTTTTCTACCTGAATTATATTTTGCTGATAATTGGAATGCTTGCAACCTCACATTTTGGTCAAGATTGAAATCCTCGGAATGCACATAGTCTATTCTGGCCAATCCTCAAATTCAGATCAGCCAAACAAAGGGCTTGATCAAGAAGCACTCTCTGTGCCAAATCAAATCCAGCAACGAAACTGCAACAAAAACACAGTATCGTAGACCATAGTCATCTAAACAATGAGCACAGTCAAGCATAGCAGTCAGCAGGTGTTACTGACCATCACAAATGGTCCAAAAATATATTACACAGATAATACAATTTATATGATTATTCATGTATTCAAACCGGCTCACGCCAAAAATTATACCCGCGAACCTCTCAAATTTCTAGAATGCAATGTTCGTATTTCAGAAAAATATTCAGTTAATTTCCGTCCAGTATTGTAGGTGCATTTGCGGTAAAATCAGCAATTAAATATCAACCAGTTTCGAAATCAGGTCTTTGGAAATATCAACAAAACGTACCATCTCACCACTACACCTCGATCAGCTCCAATATGTAAGTATATACAATACATGTGAATATCACAACAGTGCATTCTCAGCATCTTGTACGAAGCAAAATTTATTATTGACACTTCGCAAGATCAACTGAAATCTTCGTCATACATCAACTTATCCACTAAAATAACATTACTATTATAGGTCAGAAATAGTGGAGAACACACGCGCTCTTAAGAGCAAAAACATAGATAACTTTCAAAAAGCTACTAAAAAATAGTACATTGCATAATCTTGAGTCTTGATCTTATTCTCCAACGACTCTCATGTCACAAAATAAAGCAAATATTCACACTAAATTTATTGTTCATCCCATGCATCAAGAGCGACTTGCAAGTGATTCTTCTACTTAAAAAATGGGCATCTAGACACACAGTGCATAATTCAATGCTTTCTCTGTATTGCTACATAAAAATAACTTAGTGCTACATGAATACAGAAAAAAAAGACTAACTAAAACAACATTTAGGCAATAATTAATCTGCAAATAATTTGCTCGATATAATGAGGATAAGGATGTTCTATTTCCGGCGACAGTCTTTACAAATTATATAGCAATAGATCGTCGAAATCAACAATTTGTAGTCTTTGCATTTGCTAGACAAAACCTAATCGTCAAGACAATCATCAGCAGGAAATGAAATCGTAATTTATTGTGAGGAATGGCGATGGCATAATTTTAGGAAAAATCCAAGGAAAATGAACTATCTGATCATACTTGAAACATATAGGCGTCATGAAAAATTCTAAGCCGTTGTTCACAGCACTAATACTTCATTACAACATTTAAATGAAGCTTCAAAAAATAATCAAGTGTTTACATTATCAGGAAATCTTATATTCTATCACTGCAGCAGAAACCTCTTTTTGCTGCACGTTTTCAGCTTTGGGTGTCTTTCTGAAGTAGTGGTGAATTGACCTAACGGCTCTACGGAACATATCATTGTCTTTCCATCAGTTTAATGTCTCAACTGATCTATCATACTACAGATAAGTTGTGGACGATTCCAGATAAAGTGGTAACACATTGGGTCAATCGTATGAAGTGTAATCACCCAACCATCTGACATAAGGCAACAATACTTCAATAGATTTTTCTACATATATGAGCAGCCGTCCACTGAACCGTCATTCGGAAAAATTAGACGTATGACTATAATAGAAACTACAGTCAGTACATCTTCAACCCTAAATCTGAGGTTCAAAAATTGTTAGATGATTCAAAGCATTTACCAGGCCACAGAAGTACATCGATGTAAGGTAGCCCCCCTTTCCAAATGCTTCCTTGTGACTTTAGGTCATCTATTTGATGTCTACCGGGAAGTGCTTCCTGAACATAGTATTATTATGTTCAGTTACAGACATACATAACGAATACAAGGTTTCAACAACACAATAAGTGTTCAGTAAAAAAAAATACACAATAAAGTGTTACGGTTGAAAATTTAGAATAGCATTCTTGGTCTGATGAAATCCTTCAACAATAATATATATTGTTTCCTCTGCTAAGTTTGCAACCTGTCTAAACAAAACAACAACTTCAGTCTGAATATATAAATCTGTTTAGGTATGACATCCACCATCTTGATACCCAATGCTGATATTGTACTTTATTTTACCGGTTCTTATACTTATCAAAACATGCAGGCTTACAGAGAACATGAATGCTATAATTTCCCCAATGGTATCATGTTTAATTGTCCAGTAGTAAAGTGGAAACTATTAGTGGACCAGTGATACATAAAAAAAGGGCTAGACCCATTCATGTAAACATTGGTATGAGCTTTTGTATTGCCAGGTGAACTTTTCACTCCGTCAAGGAGAATTCATCATAACGTTACTGCATTTGAAATATAAAATACAAACCAGGCATTGAATCTCAGGAACACAGGTTATGGTGGAATTAAATAGTGAAGAAAACCATCTACACACCTGAGGCTCCATATGTGGAAATCTATCAATATTCATTATCCCATTAACACTCCAAACTGGTAGAGATGGAATTGGTTTTGTCCTAGGAAACAGATTTCAACAGGATCATGCTGACCATACGAGCTGCTAGATCGATTGAAATTGGGGTTGCCAAGAGACCGTGGCCACTACGGGGAGGGTGAGACCCCAGTCACTACTGACCACGATTTGCAGGAGATAGCAGCACCGACGGACGCGACCGAAATACAACCTGCAGGAACGACCACTTGCCCCCACCGACGGCTGTCGCCCTGATCCGCCTGGTCGTCGAGAGAAAGAATCACCAACCAATCCCTTCCAACAAATTCCCAAAACAAAAGTATGGCTTAGATGGAGGAGGGGCGCTATTCCCCTCGCCGGCTAGAGGAATATTTTCAGAGATCCACGTTTCAGCCCCTAAACAAGCGAGGTCAAGAAAGGTGCAGCGGGACAGATGCAAACCTTGTCGGTCTTGGCCAGATCGAGGTAGGAGACCAAGCCCTGGAGGCGGCGGACGTCACTCAGCACCGCTGCAGCACGTCCTCGTTGGGCGGTTCGGCACGCGGCGAGGATCGTGGCGACCTTTTTGTATCTCCAACGTCGTCTGCTCCTCCAGGCTCCAGCATGTCGTTGTCGTCATCAGCTGCCTCCCACGGGAGAGGAATAGAGATGGGCATCTAGGCAAGGTGGGGAGATTTATTCTTTCCAGTCAAAGGTGCGGGAAGGAGTGAGGAGTCTTTTTTTTTTAATGTAATAATGAACCGACCTAGTTGTGTGACCTAGTCATTGGCGTTGAACGACAGGCGGGACCCTCAAACGCTGTGGGACCAGGACGCACAAGAAGCCTCCAATTCCAGGGAGCTTAGATTTTGGAGGGATACACTGTCCAGAACAAGTTTTGCCAGGCTGCATCTCTGTTCTATAAGGAACGCATCAGGAGTGTATGTAAGAGTAAAACTTAGCAATCTTGCAACACAAGGGTGCTTAGGATGTGCTCAATTGTCAATAAGAACAGTAGGTTATGTGTAGTGAACAATAAAGTGTCATGCTAAATAATCATAGAACGGACAAACTACTGCCGTGATCTAGTACTATGACAAAATTTAAGTTTACACTTATTGGTTAACACTGCATATACTGTCAGACGTACTCAGCACAGCAGGACACTAACTTTAGCATGCCAATAATATTATAGCTCTCGGGATAATATTCATGCACAGTGTAGAGGCAAAAAGGATCAATAAGATGCAGCAAGAGACACTTGCGGACTTGCCCATTTGAGCGTACGTGTCAGTGCTTGAAGTTGTGAAGAGGCTTAACAACACAACAGGAGTCATCACTATCACCATCAGCAATCTGCCTCAAGATGTTGATCTCATCCATGGCAGCCTCTTTGTAATGTTGTGCGCCCTTTTGCACCTTCAGGGTCAAATACCTCTGCACATATAGAGATCAAAATTCAGAAGAAAAAAACTGGACAGAGGCAGCCTGAACCTCCCGCCAATAGGGGTGTAAACGATCAGAGTATCTCGTGCGGCATGATATCATTGACTGTAATTATGAGAAGGAATTTTTCATTTCTGCCTAGGCTCTAAGGAAATAGAACAAACAGTTGGTGGGCAGGCACACCACTACATCCAGATCTTTAGGATCTCGCGACAAGATCTCCCCCTCCACGGCAAGATCTCGCGACGACATTAAGGGCAGGAGCTGGACCTGCGACCATGGCGGCAAATCAAACGAGTTGGGGCGGATGCAATCGGTGACTGCGACTCTGCCACGGGAGGGGGGGGGGAGAGGTGGCCCGCTCGTACCTCGAGGGAGAAGGGGACCGGAAACGGCCGCGAGAGGCAGAGATATCGGGGCGCCGACGGCAGGTCAGTGGCACGCACGGTCGCTATCAGAGGAGATGGGGGGACGTGCCGCCGTGGGAGGGAAGGGGCGGCCATGGGAGGACACGAGGGCCGTTCTGCAAAGTGTTGGTGGGCCAATGAATAAGGTGGACTGCGGGTTGATTTCCGAGTTTTTAGGGGGTAAAACATAAAACAACCACGACGTACGACGACCTCCTATTCCAATATTATAGTTTAGATTTTGTATATATATTTCTTTTTGCATAATGGAATTGGTGGTTAGATCACTCCTCTAATCCTTACCAAAAATATATTTTGGGCTGCAATTGAGACACGTGCCTCTCTCATCCAACGTTGAGTACCACAACCCCTACATCTCTCCATCCCGGATATGTTGGCACATGTTGTTTCTAAAGGAAATCGTTGGATCTCTCAAACTAAGCGTCTTTTGCATTTAAAGGAATTCGAACAGAGGATTCCTCATTTTTTTTTCTAGGATGCATATTTAGTTCGTAGGGTTGAATCCAAAAGATTTGGGTTCTATGATCTACTCTATATATTTCTATGTTTCGGTTTTTATGTGTGACAACGGAACAACATCTACTAGAAATCATGTCTTCGAAGTTAGGGTTAAACATATCATTCAATAATTTTTTTTTCGACATTCCATGATATCCTTCTATGTTTTTTGTCTATTTCCACATTTCTAAGCTTATTCAAACTGGTTCCGTGAAGTTCAAATGCTTCTTAGGATGATTGACTTCAAGTTTTGAAAATTTGCTCTAACTTTGTGAGTCCACACGTACCGAGAAAAAAACGAGAGGTCCAAAGGAACTCAAAATATCAGCCAGGAGGATGGCGGCGCGACAAAAGGGCTCCCCGCACGGTCCTTTGACGGCCCTTGGGAGCCAAGGAAAAAGCGAGGGACAAAAATACACGAAAGAGGAAAGGAAGAATCACGAAGAGAATCCCAGCCGTCGAACCCCCCACCCAACGGGCTATATGAAGCCACCACAGGCCCGCGATAAACCCTAGCTCCATTCACCCGCCCCCCGAAAACCCTAGCGCCAAGCCTCCCTGCCGGCGGCCGCCACCTCCTCGCGCCTCCAATCCGACCAACACACCGAGGGAAAATGGTACGGAGCCTCCTCCTCCTTCCCTCGATTCCCTCATCTCCTCCGCCCGGTTCGCCGCTGCGGATCGAATCGAGCCCCGTCGCGGGCGCGCTAACCGCCGGTTTGCTTACTCTGTTTTTCGTTGGTTGTTTTGCAGAGTCAGGAGACGGTGAACCCCAAGGCTTACCCGCTGGCGGACTCGCAGCTGACGATGACGATCCTCGACCTCGTCCAGCAGGCCGCCAACTACAAGCAGCTCAAGAAGGGCGCCAACGAAGGTAACCAATCCTTGACAGGACTCGGCTTGTTGTGATGATTTCTTTTGATTTTGCCTCATCTGATTCGAATCCGCTTGTTTCTCTGTGTGTGCTCAGCGACCAAGACCCTCAACAGGGGAATCTCGGAGTTCGTGGTGATGGCAGCCGACACGGAGCCGCTCGAGATCCTCCTCCACCTCCCGTTGCTCGCCGAGGACAAGGTATAAATTCTGTCCGTGTATGCTTCTGTCGTAGTACTAGAAATTTGTATGATGTAGTTTGCGTGATATAAGCACCTTATTTCTGGAAATTTGTATGCTGTAGCTTGCGTGACATGTTATAGTGAGGCTGATAATTATTAGTTTGATCAAAAAAATTGAGTACTAAAAAAAACTTTGAACTCGTAATTCTGTATGATGTGTTAAAAAACGACATAACATAAGCTAGGAAGTAGGAGTTTGCTAACTCTGGCAATAGTTCACTTGGAGATATTTTTGAGTGTGGATGAGTATGTGGTGCTCTGTTCGTAAACTGCTGCCAAGAGCTTTTACTGTCGAACCTTTTTATTTGAAAAGTTTGCGTCTTTAAATGTAAAATCACTGCAATTTTGTTTCTTTAATGATTGATTGCATCCTGTTTTGTTGGTAGTTTAATTATTGAGGTAGAGTTCACCGAGTGTTTACTTCCGTTGTTCAGTACTTGTTTACAGTTGGGTACTCAGCCTTGCAAATCAAACACTAGCAGTGGGGCTAGTGTGCCCTTGTTGAGAATTGAGCTGGCATTTATCAGTCGTACTTGTTTTGTTCTGCTACAGCAACTTTCATGGCCACTCTAGCTTATTCCCTTCATTTTATCGTTGGCATCTTTATTAGTTGTTGCTCATATCAGTAATTTTTTTATCTGCTATTGTCATATGGACAAAGGGAAACATACTGAGCTCAATTTTTGTATGATGCAGAACGTGCCATATGTCTTCGTCCCTTCAAAGCAGGCCCTTGGGCGTGCTTGTGGTGTGACTAGGCCTGTCATTGCCTGTTCAGTGACTAGCAACGAGGGTAGCCAGCTGAAACTGCCGATTCAGAATCTCAAGGTGATCCTATACTGCCACATTTTGTGATATCTGCTGAATTGCGATGTACCTGTTTGTTACTTGATGTTTACATCTCTTGGTAAACTAATTCTGTTTAAAATTTAATGAATTGCAGGATGCCATCGAGAAGCTTCTCATATGATTTATCAAGACCTTTCAGTGTGATGGGCCTCAGTGCGACACAGTTTTCAGAGGCCTGGACTGGTGATGGTGTCTTGTCTACTAGGTCTTTGTGTTTTTTCAGCTAAGTTTTACAAGACTGTTATGTTAAATCATACTGCCATTTGTTGGCAGCCTATATTCTGTGACTTGTGTAATCCATAAGACACATGTGTCATGGCAGTTGAATTTCCTCCCTAGACTCAACAGATGTTGTAATGGCTAGTGATTTATGGTTTGAGAATTGGGTGCTTGGGTGTGATTTTATGTCCTGGGTTATCTTTTTGTTTGTTCTTGGTCTATCACCTATCTTAGGTGATCTACATCTCATTTGTAGTCCTTCGGGTCAAATAGGATTACAGAAAGGTAATTTGTAATTCATAATTGCCTGGTCATTTAGGTTAGCTGTTATTTGCTGGAAAGATCATCAGGGGCATAGAACATCTCTAGCATATCCCCCTAAACGTGTATACGTTACTTCTAAAACTGGACAAGCATCAGCTAGAGTAGATACCTAAATTGCGTACAGTTTTTTTCTTAAATAATTCATGCTGAATATCATACAAAACATTATACATAGCGAACCCTAATACAACGGAGGCAACTAACTACTCAATTTACCGTGGAGGGGTGCATGTCCACTATCGGATCTCATCTAGAACGGCAAAGCAGGCCAATGCGCTCCATAGCAAACGACATAAAGAATGACGTCGACAACCAAAACCCTAAGACGGCAGCGACAATGAACTACTCAATTTATTATCTGTAGTAGGCGACGGTGGAGCGGTGCATGTCCACCACCAGATCTCGTCGCGGCGGCGCTAGGCCTTGTCGTCGACTTGGCATCATGGGTGAGGAGGAGCGCCTCGGTTTCGCGGCAGCAGAGTACATAGGGCATTGGCATCATGGGTGAGGAGGAGCGCCTCGGTTTCACGGCAGCAGAGTACAAAGGGTAGGATGTGCTCGCGCTCCGGGATAGTGTGACATAGTCACGGGCTGGCACGACGTCCATTCGTAGCGAAATCTGGTTCCGTGTCGTCTTTGCATGGAAGCGCGTGCAGCAACACCCAGGAGTTCCCCCTCCTCGTTGGGGCACGATTCTCCGCGATGAATGTCGCTACCACCTTGCGGAGTCCGTTTCCCAATGGCGGAAGCAGAGCGCACCGCGCTTGCAGGGGCCCTTTGTCGGAGGCGTTCATCGTCCTCGTCGGAGCCGCGGACGCTGGTACCCCACGACCACGCAGGGGAGCCCTAGAGCCAGCACAGTCCCGAGAGGAGGCGGATGCCATAGATGTGGCCTTTAGGCGGAATGCGGAGGCGGAGGAGATGCGACGGATCGATTTGGGATTGAGGGTATCCCCTATTTTTCTTAAGGGGCCATAAAAATAACGTAAAATCGCATATCAAACGGAATTATCAGGTGGGTGGGTGGTGATTTTAGTGGATCTGATCGAGTTGCTCTTCGTCACTTAATCTTAGCAATGACTTGATGCATTTTGAATTTTCCTGTCGGTCTAGTTTCTAATACCAACGCATCTTTTTCAATCTTGCGAAAACAGTATATTTGATTTAGCTGCCCCAACATCGGATCGATCTGACTCAATCCGGTAAAACACAAGTTTTGTAAAGGATCCAATCATGTGATTTTCTGCCGCTAGAATCTCCGGCTATCCGCAAAACAAATCGCATTTCTCCGCGGGCATCCAAAATTCGAAATTTTCGGGGTCTAGATCTACAGGACCGGATCCCCCGCCGCCGCGCGCCGTGTGGATTCGCTGGGCACCGCAGAAGGGCGGCCAAGAGCAAAGCAAACGCGCGCCTCGCGCTGGGCTGGCACTGGCAGCCACCACACGCCAACTCCGCGTCCCACGTGCCGGCGCGGTATTGCCGCCGCCTTCTAGGTCGGTTCTCGCGAGACGCGGGCCCCACCCGGTAACACGTTCCGTGTACCGTCCGAACACTCCACCCCCCGCTCCCCGGCAAGTGGGCCACCACCCGCCTCCAGCCAATCACAGAGCGCCGCCTGCCGTGCCCCACCAACCGCACACCCAAACCCACCTCTACGCACCCACCGCCTGCTCATCTCACTGACGCCTCCGCCCCGCTCGATGGACCCCGCCTGTCGGGGAGTCCGCGTAGGATACGAACTCGTAAGCGAGGAGGTTCCCCGTACGACTCGGGCTCCTCCTCCCCGGCTATAAATACCGCCCAACCCCCGGACCCTCGAAGAGGTTACCCTTTCCTCTCGTCCTCTCCTCGCGTAGCAGCCGCCCGAAAAATTCCCCACCCTCAAACCCTAGCCGCCGCCACACCCAAATCCAAATCCCGCCGCGCCGAGCCCAATCCTCTCTGGCCCCGCCGGAATTCCCCCCGCGAATCGAATCGAAATCTCCCCTTCGATTCGCGGGTCGATTCCTCTCGCGCGGGGCCTCGCCGTCCCGTCCCTCTCTTGATTCCCGAGAGATCTCGCGGTCGGCCATGTCGAGGTGCTTCCCCTACCCGCCGCCGGGCTACGTGCGAAACCCAGCGGCCGTGGCCGTGGCTGTGCCCGTGGTGGAGACGACCGATAAGGTTTGTTGAGCCATCGGATTTACACACGCACGTGCCGGGTCATTTGTTCTTGGTTGGATCCGATCGGATCTCTTGGTTTGTGCGTGTCTGATGATTTGGGGGTGCTCGCGTGTGCGGGGAAGCTAACCCTTTGGCGTCGATGGAGAATCGAATATTCTGGTTTGTTAGATCGGTCGGAAATCATTCTCGATAGAAAAGATCTGTCGGAAATTCTGGCTAACTTCCACGGGAGGCAATGAGATTGGTTGCGCGGATCTGCAAATTGCTGACAACGATTGCGTGCTTAAATTGAAATTTTAATTATTAACAAGAACGCAATTAAACCCTTTATCTGGCTGATGTGACTTGCAGTAATTCTCTAACCAGCCTCTATGATTTAGGCTAATGATGATTTCAGAATTGGTATTCGGAATTGGTGATTTTGTCGAGAAATATGCTTGTTTGAGAGGGTGACTATCTTGTGTTATTAGCTTGCAGTTATACTAGCCCCTAGTTGAGAGAGTCTATGCTTCATTGCAGTACGAGATTGGCACCTAAAAAATGAAAAGAGTCTTTTTTCCATGATTAACTTAATGTGTTTGGTATTTAGTTGCTGCTCTTCAATGATCTTTGGCTCATTGTGCAGTTCCGTTTTATTAGAACTAGCCTTGTGAATGGTTCTGCAACATTTAAAATCAAAAGCTTTCTCTTGTGTTTTGTCTTTATTTTACTCAATGGTCTTGATATTGACGTTTGAGTTTGCAGTTCATTCTTGTTATGTCATGTCTTATAAACTGTAACCTGTTACTCGATTTTACTAGCACGTGTCATGATATCGACTTGGCTCCCCTTTGCGGCACCATTGCTTCCTTTGTTTTGTTTTGTTTTGTTTTGTTCTGTGTGCATAAACTATTTTCCGCCTGTTAATATGTCCCGCCTTCACCATTTAATGGTTTCTTTGTTATTTGTAACAATATGTGGTGCACAATATGTGGCATAACCTTGTACTGACATTGTATAGTGATGGCAACTAACTGTGTATGTAATAAAACATATATATGAGTGATACTGAGTTAGTCTCTAGGAAACATTCATGTATTGATTGTTAACTGTAATTTGTATCACGTCTGTGCTAATGGATCATTAATATCTTGTGCGTGCATAAGTTTGAAACTTCATTGCCATATTGCAAAATGCTACATTGCATTCCTATCGTCCGTTCTAAATCAGAACTGACGATTAATCTGGTGGCTGAAGCTCCAGAAAGAAAGGGAAAAGGCTGAAAGGAAGAAAGAGAGAAGGAATGAGAAGAAAGCTCTCAATCAGAGTGGTGAGTTGTCTAAACATTCAAAACGATCCCATAAGAAGAGAAAGCACGAAGAGGTTAGCATCGCTGGCCCGGATTCCAGAAATGCTTCCAAAGAATCAGTTGAACAGTTGGAGAAGAGTGGACTGTCAGAAGAGCATGGACCTCCTTGTTTCATTCAGACAGTTCATGGCTCACCAGAAAGCTCTCAGGATAGCAGTAAGAGAAGAAAGATTGTACTCCCAAGTCCTAGTCAAAGTAAGAACGGTGAGGCTTCCATTTTATGTTTTTTTTATTTTGTTTTAGCATACATACTGTGCAAGATTGGCTGACCATGAATGATGATATTGCAGGGAACGTCGTTCGCATCAAGTTCAAGAGAGATCAGGATTCTCAGTCAGCCATGTTGGACAGTTCAAGGGTTGTTCGGCAACCTCCTGTCCAGCAAACAGCACCAGGTTCATACCTGTTGAGTAAACAAAACACAATCCAGCCTCAGAGGGAAGTGATTGTGAAATCAGCAGCTGCTGTGCAGCAAAGCATGAAGAGTGATTCTCAGGCTGTACTGAAACAAATGGATGTACAACAACCTGCTAAGATCTTTCCAAGAGTTACTCTTTCTACCACGCCAAATGTTGTTCGCAAGGTAGAGCCTCTGACCTCTGCAAAGATCGTGCAGAAGATGGATCCCCGACTTGATGCTTCATCTGCCAAGTTGGTAAGAAGTGCTAATCCTTTGCCTGCGAAGCTGACTCAGCAAGTTGTTCCTCCACCTGCAAAGGTGTCACAGAGAGTTGTTCCTCCTCCTGCCAAGGTGTTGCAGAGAGTTGATCTTCCAGTGTCCTCCAAGGTGCCGCACAAGGAAATTGGCGCTGCTGCTCTTCACCAGCAAGACATGCAGCAGTCTCATATGCTGCAAAAATCGAAGGTGCCTATGGAGATCCCTGTCATTAAGCAGCAGCAGCAGGTAAACTCCTTGCACAAAGAAGAGCCTTGTTCCTCGGGTAGGAATATTGAAGAAGGCGCCGTGCCAGAGGTGAAACAGTCGAAGTCTGATCGGAAGAAGAGCCGCAAGGCTGATAAGAAAGAAAAGAAGTTCGGGGATCTATTTGTTACCTGGAATCCACCTTCGTTTGAGATGGAAGATACCCTGGGTGACCAGGACTGGCTGCTTGGTGGTTGTGCGAAACCTGATGCCCGCAGCAGCAGCTGCACCGCAAGTGATGGTTCATTGCCGTTTCTGTCGATGGAGCAGCAGTTCTCATGGCAGCCCAGGGCTATTCATTTGCCTGACCTCAATGTTTACCAGTTGCCATATGTGGTTCCATTTTAGTTTGTAGGGTGACTGAGGTAGATGAGAATTAGATAAGATGTTGGTAGAGAGCTGTGTTGGTTTGGGAGATGCTGTTTCCCTGCCACAGTTTTCCAGCTTTGTTCCAGAGTTTTTATTATTTCAGGAGGACGAGTCTGGCAGGCTCCCCTGTCCCTGTGTTGTTAATGTTCTTGCCATCTTCTTTTTCCATGCAAATGAACTACAGACAGCCTTGAAATTTAAGGTGGTTGTATTGTTGTATACCATGCTTGTTGCACCTGAAATAATTCTCATTATTCAGATGGTTCTGTAAAATATAGCCCGAAAATGTTGTAAATGTACAGCCGATTCAGTGAACACGAATAGAAATTGGTGACCGAAATATAGCAGCTCTGGCAATATATCTATCAGCTATCTTGTTCTCTGTGGTGGAAGCTTCTTGGTGCCGGAACTATGGCACCGGTGTGATGCTTGTTTGCACATGAGTTTCTGTAAGTAATAAATAAACAAAAACGAGAAGAAAAAGAAAAAAACACGAAATGGGAAGCTGTCAATCGAAACTGGAGGATCGGCTGCATCGTTCTCGCAGGTACTCCTCGAGCGGGCTGAGGTTGCTCTGCTCGGTGCTGGAGATGGACTCGGCGTCCTCCACATCCAGGAGTGCTAGGCCTAGGTGCGACCTCACGTTCGCCGCCGGGTAGGTCTCGTCGTCCACCACACAGTCCGGCTCCGCTGCGGCGGCGAAGGTCGCCGTGTCCTCCTCCCCTCGCAGTATGCTCAGTACCTGCCACGACACGCAGATGTTAACAACAACAAGTACCCTCGCCGGAACGGCACGACTTGCTCTCAGAGAGAGACGGTGACGGAACCTGCAGTATCCGTGGCCTGAGGCGCGCCGATCTCCCGAGGCAGAGCGACGCCGCGAGTGCCATCCGCTTCACCTCCACCTCGTCGTGCTTCACGTCCAGGCTCGGGTCCAGCAGGTCGGAGATGTCGCCGCCGTTCAGGATCGGGGTCGCCTGTCACCTCAATGCGTCAATGGATCGATGCAAGGACAAGCGTGCGGGTTTCCAAATTCACCAGTCGAGGATAGAAACAGGAGGTTGTGAGGGAGGGCTTACCCACATGACGAGACTTTCTTGTCCCTTTGGTGAGCCGTCGCCGCCGATGGGCCTCCTCCCGGTGAGGAGCTCCAGGAGCACGACGCCGAACGCGTACACGTCCACCTTGTCGGTCACCTTCCCGTACATGAAGTACTCCGGCGCTAGGTACCTGCACGCAAAGAGGAAAATTGTAAACACTGACGGACACGGAGCACCGGTGACGCCACAAATGGTCGTGCCGTGGTACAAGAAACATACCCGAACGTGCCGACGACGTCGCTGTGCGTTAGCGAGGACGGGCTGGACGGCGCCCAGATGGCCAGCCCGAAATCGGACAACTGCCACCATCAAATACACAGTTCATACACATCATCAGTACAGTACGCTAAATACTCCAAACTAACTTGCAGGAAACAAAATACAAATCCAAATTAAGACGGCGCGTCGAAATACGGTAGTAGTATTATCCAAATTAAGACGGCGAATTGGAAAACACATTTGGTGTGTCGCACCTGAGGTTCCAACTCGTCGGTGAGTAGGATGTTGGAGGACTTGACGTCTCTGTGGATCACCGGCCGCGGGCAGCCGGAGTGGACGTAGCTGAGCGCCTCGGCGACCCCGACCGCCGCCCGGTACCTCTTCTCCCACGGCAGCGCCGGCTTCGACCTTTTTCCTGCGAAACCCCCCAAAAAATTTAATTCACTCACTCACACGGGCAGATGAGATGATCTGCAGAGCGACGACGCAGAGTGTAGTGATGCAGAACAAAAAAAAAAAGTACCGTGGAGGTTGTCCTCGAGGCTGCCTCTTGGGAGGTATCTGTAGACGGAGACCAGGTTGCGGCCTTCGACGCAGACGCCCATGAGCGGCACGATCCTGTCGTGCTGCAGCTTGGTGATGATGTCCACCTCCCGGAGGAAGTCCTTGGACGCCTCCGCCGACGCCCTGCACAGCTTGATCGCCACCTGCTGCCCGCTTGCCAGGCTGCCCCGGTACACCCTGCTGTGCGCTCCCTTCCCCACAAGATTCTCTGCAACAACAACGTCCATGGGTATCAGTTTATTTGAAGTTTTCATCGATCGGCGCGCGTGCGATCGATGGGGGATCGGAATTCGGAAGACGAACAAATTTGTTTATGCATTTACCTGGGGAGAAGTGGTTGGTGGAGTCGTAGAGCTCCTCGTAGCGGAACCACCGGCACCGGGAGGGCACGCCGGCGAGCAGCCGCTTCAGGTCCGCGGCGAGCCTCTCGAGCGGCGGCTCGGGGGACGCCGACGGCGAGGACCGCCGCGGCAGGCTCATCACCCAGTGCACCACCGACTGCTTGCGCGTCTCCTGCTGGTTGGGCTGCGCCTGCGCCGCGCGCCGGAGCAGCGGCCACCCGAGCCTCTGCTCGGCCTTGGTGTCGGCGCTGCCGTCGTCGTAGGACTTCGCCGGCGGCGCGGCGCAGTGGTGGCCGCAGCTCAGGGCGTCGAAGTCCACGGACCGCGCGCTCCGGTTCGGGTTGGGGATGATCACCTTGGGCTCCATGCCGACGCTCGGGTGCAGCAGCGTGCGGAGCACCGGCTTCGGCTCTGCTCCTGGACGACGACCACCACGCCACCACCAAACACTTTTTAATCGCTCACCAACCGATACGAATAGCTGCTCGATTAGGACATAGCACAGCAGTAATCTACTGACCAAGTGGCGGTCTGGGGGCCTCCCTGACGAAGATGGCCGTGCCGCCCTGGATGGCGACGACGCTGGTCGTCGGCGGCAGCTTCTTGGCGCAGTACTTGGCAAGGCAAGTCGAGCCTCTGTGCGCACGCAACAAGAGTAAATCGAATTTTATTTTGGTAGCAGGTGCTAACCAACGAACGAATTAATTAGGTAAATAATAAACAGTTGGATCACGCCAAGATTGCTGCTGCTGCTGCTGCTGGGGGTGACTAGTACTGACTACTTACCCGAAAGAGTACTTCTTGTTGGCGCCGATCACCACCACCATGGCGGCACAGAGCTTGGCCTCCTTCACCAGCACCTTCTGGATCGAGCTCCCCGGCGTCACCCGGCCGACGAGGACGACCTGGCGAGACGAAATAGAGCAGCACGTGAGAACAACCGTCAACAAACACCATGGCTGGCGCATAGGTCTATTCCATGAATGCTTACGTTTTTCTTGCTGCAGATGGCCTCGTACTCCGCCAGGTACTCGTCTAGCGTCCTGATGAGCGTCAGAGCATTCGTCTTGCACAGGTCTCCTGAGAAAGAAGATGCCAAGAGAGGTAAATAACACACTTGGATTGAAATGGGGATGAATCCATGAATGAATCCAGCTACCACTCCCAGGTTCCTGGTGGATGGATATGATCATATAGCTAGCATTGGATAAAGGTACCTACCGGATTTGCGGTAAATGTGGACGGCGACGACGCGGTCGCCGCTCCTGGCTGCCTGGCAGAGCGCCCACCGGAGGATGTCCTTGCCGGCGGCGTCCATGTGCAGCCCCACCAGTATGCACCGCCCGACGCCCTCCTCTGCCATGCTAGCTTTAGCTTAGCTCCTCACCGGCGGCTCGCAGGCCCGCGAAGATGAAAATCAATCCCACTTGTCCAGGACGACGATGGATTCTATACTCATCGCAGCACGCGCCCGCCCACGCAGCTAGCTCAACCACTAACCGCCGTGGACCTCTCCCGTAGGCCGATACGAATCCCGCTTACCGCAGCCAATGCAGTGCGACCCGGAACTGCTGCTGCTGCTCGAATAGAAAATGGCGAGGCTGTCGTCGCCGCGCGCAGGCAGAGCAGGGGCGGCAAGCCTCCCGGAAAAGCGAGCGAGTTCCGTTGTCGAGAACTCGCGCGGAAGCCAGCGCCGCCCGCTTTATAGCGGCCGGTGATCTAACTCGAACCAAAAGGGGAGCCGGGGAAGAGACAGTACAAGCGCAAGAAACCAGAGTAGCAATTAAGCGGAAGATATGGGCAGAGGCAGCAGCAAGCGACAGAGGTAACTACCTAAAATCTGGTTGGGTTGTCAGTCCTCAGTCGCGGCACGGGAGTATAAGAAATGTTTATTTTCCATGGCGCCACGCCACGCCGCCGGTCGTCACCATCGGCGGGGGCGGGCTCCGGCTCAACCACTCCTCCTCCAACCACAAATGCCGCGGGAAAAAGGCGCGACGCCGCGCCAGGCGGGGTTGAGGTTAAACGGACCGAGACGGTCGTCGATCGTCCCGGTCCACGGCGGCAAGCTAGCTAGGCTGCTGTGTTTTTGTGACGACACCGGTAAGCCGAGGCTACCGAACGGACGTAGACGGTGACTGTGATGTAGGAGCAGGTGAAAAAACGAAGAAGATGGAATGGAAGTGGAGGTGATGCCATGGATGCTATGGGATATGGTCTAAGTCTATGGGAGAGAAAATTATTGTGGGCAACAGGATCTGTGATGATAACATGGAGAAAGGTGAGCAGGGGACAAGAACTTGGTGGAGGAGACTGAAGGGGTAAAGGGGAAAAAGTGAGAAGTAGGACTAAGTTGCGTTCTAAACTGAATCCCTGATCGAAAACAAAAAGAACAGTACATAATATAAACTGGAAAAAAGGGAGAAAAGGAGACGGATAATAGTCTCGCATCCCACATGGCTCGAAGATAAAAAGGAAATTGGAGCTCTCTTTCGGAAAGAAAAAGGCATCTAACTATTTCTTGGGATTATAGACTAAGATCAAGATTGGATGTGGCACATGCTGCAACCAGGATATGCATGCATGTCTTTTCTTTTGACACTATGTATATCCAAAGTTGCAAGAGGGAAACACTACTAATTCAGTGTGATTGTACTAGTACTATTTGTAGGTGCTGCCGTATCGCGCACTGCATTGCAAATTCAACCATGCATGCCGTGGCGAAAGCATCCCTTCTTCGTATGGGTCGTTTTCGTTTTGTAAATTTTGTTCCTCCGTTCCAACCTGTTGAAGTAAATTTCGTCTGATCTAGAGTATGTCCGATGTGGACCGATGGTTGTTTGGTATCATGATGATTTAACAACGACGACCAACGCGGTTTTTCCGCCTGGGCACACGCATACCGGTCTTATCCATCGGCCACGAGTAGTGCAAGATTCGTGCAAAGGATATTTGCAGAAACAACCTGCACATTGGACATCTTCCCGCTCCTATGGGTATCAAAGTGTACCGGTACAGCTTGGTTTCTCCAATCCCCATCAGTTCCCTCTCTCCTCCAGGAACGATTTCTTCCATGCCTCACCTCGCGCGTCGCCCCCAAGCTGAGAGCCGCCACCCCAACCACCGCCGGATCCATTTGCCGGCGACAGAGACGGGCTCCTGCCACACTGGATCCGTCGAAGCCGTCGAGTAGGTGCTTCCCGATCTGGATTCGTCGCTTCCCCGGCGGCCCGACCTAACCACGAAGAAGCCGTTGGCGATCTGGATCCATCGCTGCCACTTCATGCATCATTATCTCTGCCCCCAGGAAGATTTGTTAGCTCGGCCAGGTGTGCGTCCATCCAAGAATATCAGGCCGATTTCTTTGACTTTTTAAGGTTGTGTTTGTGTACTACATGTATCCCAGCAGCTTAGCTTCACGTCTATGTTACACAGATTTATCCTATCGATTTTTTATGTGTTGTTTTAATAGTTCAATTGATGCGAACATTAACAAGATTGGTCCTTCATTATTGGATTTTTTCTCTCCTTTATTCTTGGATTTTTCTCTCTTAAAACGAATCATGAACATAATATTGTTCATGTAAAGAAAGATAGTACATCCATCATGAACACACTATTGTTAGTGCGGCAGAGGCTGAGAGGAACGATTTTTATTTTCCTGCCCATAATGGAAATGGTAAGAAATATATAATTTTTATCTGAAAGAATATGAAATTTTCCTCAAAAGTTCTGAACCAACCAAACACTGATTCGGACCGAAAAACATGTAAAGGTGAGGTATGTTATGTAAAAGCGGAGGGGCCGACAGACACGAAACCAATATAGCTTAGGGTGCTTTGTACAATGTACACAAAGGGCTGTACGAATCTCAAACAGCGCCTCAACGTAGGAAGATAGGACGGGGACACGCAACCCCGGGCGGGATTGCTTTTTCGCAACGACGACGGCCCTATCCGTTGTTGTTACGTCTATCTGACTTGCCACCGTGCCATATCATGGTATGTGCCATATGCGTTCAGAGCACTCTAGCTACTCCGGCTTCTGCAGATAATAATATTAATACACAGAATTATCGAGTACATCCGGGTTCTGCAACAATTCAATGTCACAAGCAATTCAAGGCATCGAGAATATACAAGGCCAAATTATTTTAGAAAACAAGATCAAAGACGGGCTACAACTAACATCGACATCAACTACTGTCCTAGTAACAGGGGCAGGTTTTACAAAAGCAACACCTCCATAAAGATAAGGCTTGTGCTAATGCATCGTCTCTTAGCACGTTAGCGTAGGAGCATTAAAAACTTAAGAGACAACTACTAGTCCAATGCATTTATCTCTTATGGGTTGTATCTAAATTAAATGATTTGATGCTCATGTATCCATATGATTGGGCTAGCAACATTTTTTTTGCCTATGGTCACGTACAAAGCTTGTATATTAGCTAAGTTACAACATCACTCTCTTTCTTCATTAACTACCATGCCACATCAGCAAAATGCATATGAAACCGTGCTAAGAATTTGCATTGGCATAGGCCTATCATATGGATACATGAGCATCATGATACCACAAATATGATACTACCCACTATGAACATAGTAACATAGACTAGTATCATACGCATGATACTAGTCTATGTTACTTTGCATTGTGAGTAGTCTAATGCAAGGCTACCCACAATGGGAGTAACTAAGATGGTAACATAGATGCCACATATGCAAAAAAGATGAGGTGGCACATAATTAATGAGGAGAGAGATAAATAGAGTAACATAGCTAGTAGTTATTATAACACATAGCATTTCCCTAGATAAGATAAGTCTATAGACTAATAAATAAGATCATTTATGTTACTTTGCAGTATGAAGGTAGTAACATAGACTAGTAATATATGCATGTTACTAGTCTTAGTTACTCTCCATTGTGATCAGTCGCCGCTAATGCATTCATAGCTTCTTTATTGTATATTTCTGTCTTTTAATGGTCACAATATGGGAGCCAAAACCAGCTGTATTAGCATTAACAAATGGATCTTGGGCTACGTTATGTAAGACAATGATTAATCCATGCAAGCTACAATAATAAAATTTAATAAGACGATCGAATATAATATCACTAAGCATTTTAATTTTTGAATAGACGTGGCTTGTTCTTATTTATTTATTTCAGTAAAAGTGTGAACATGAAGTTTTATTTTAGGAAATATTTTAAATGAACTCATAGTTTTTAAAATAGCACATATATTGTCCAAACTTTGGTGGACATCGGAGATAGGATTATCACTAGATTTTAGTTCATTTTCAAATAAATCAAGTTTCTCCATAAGAACTGAGACAAAATCATCCATAATGGCAAGCTTTTCATTAAAAGTCTCAAGATTATCCATGTTCTTTTTATTAGGAAACCTTGCTAATGAACTATTAATTTTACCAGTAAAGGCATTCATAAGTTATTAATTTGTAGGCTTCCTACAAGGTTTGGGTTCCTTAGCTTCCATTTCATCATATCTAATCCAAGCATTTCCACGGCGTTACTTAAAGATGGCAATTAATTTTTGACCAGAGGATAGTGTTTCTATCAGAATACATGTTTGCAAAAATAAGGTTTACACTGCTGTTTTTGTGTTGTTGATATATGATGAATGTAAAAGCGAAGCTAAAAATAAACTACACCATTCTTACTTTTTCAAAAAAATGTTATAAGGTAACAAGAAAATTAGAACTATTTTGTAGGATCTAAAGGAAAAGGATGAACTCAAAGAGGTCCTCGGTAACGGCGTGAGATAAAGATTTTGATTAAAGCAGATTACATGTATACCAACTCATTAGGAGTATTACCGTAGAGTGTTGTAGCATGTGTCTCTCATGGTTGATTATCGAACACATGACCTGTTGGGTTTCCTGCTTCCTCTCAATTAATGTCTACAAAACAATTAGAAATTGTCGGTTTCCAACACAACCGTGGTAGTTTTCAGCCAACACGGTGTATTAGAACGAGACGAAAACTATGTAAATAAATATAAAAACAGATACAATGGTGCTAAAAAGAGGCGTTGTCATGAAAGAACTAGTATGGAAACTATAAATTAAAATGTAAAATATGTTTTTATATTTTCGAAATATTCAATATCTATGTAAAATACAGGGCAACAATGTAAAATGTGTTTCTTATGATAAAAAGTGAACCCGCGTTCATCGGTTCACTTGAGATCTCTCTCATAAATATGGTGGCATGAAAGTAGCACTTATTGAGAAGATAAAAGCATGGTAATTTTTTATAGCAGTGTGTGATTCGCATTCATATGGGCATCTAGTTCCAATGTAGAGATGATGCAACACATCTCCCTAATACTCATTCGAGCAAGTAGGTTGTTCGCATACTTAAAATTAAGCGGCAACACAATTACGTGATGGGCCGTATTACATTAAATGATGACACGATGTTGGGTGATCTCATGCACTGCCTCGAACAAAAAAGATCACACTTTCTATCACCAGATGGCCCAAACTAGAGCTCGATTCATCGGCGCCATTAGAGACGCCACACCAACGGGAACGACGTCCCCATCCACCGCCACCTTGCCGAGTCCGTCGCTGGAGCACCACGACAGCGCGCCGCTGAAGATCCATGTGGACATGCCACCGCCGCAACGAGGAAAATGAGGCGCCACCTACGGGGAAAGCTCCACTGCCGCCATGGGCTTTGCCCGACAGTGACGTCCGACGACAACAAAGGGATAAGGAAGGGTTGTTGGAGTGGCCATCGGCGTCGCCCCCTGCCTCCCCCTAGTAGCCGTTCCCTAGCTAGTATGAGCGAACACCTTGGATTGTTGCACACCGACAAATGTTGCGGGTGAGCGGGTCGAGTAGCGGTCCACTTTCATGTCATTGGGCATATCGTGGGATAAAACTGAGAAAACACATGGAGCATCGGGAGCGAAAGTCCGGAAAGGTAACTTTGAAGATCAAGTCATATTTCTTTTTTGTTTCAAAGTGCCGCTGAACTCGAGCAGAGGGAAAAAAGAAGAAAAATGAAACATGGCCCTGCCGTAGGGGCCATACAAAATCCTGAAAGTTGATCGGTATGCAAACTTTGCGCTGGCAAATTAAAACGCAAAATTCATACTGGAGTACATGACACGTGGACAGATGCCTCCGATGCATTTCGACCACATGTTACATGAAGTGAATTTGGAGTGTACGATACGTACTTTTCGTAGCTGACGCTTTGGCGGATATGTTGATCGAAGCAAGATATATAATGGCCACATCCTGATGTTTTTCCTTACCTGCTACGCGTAAGAAACAGTTCGATCGTAATCCCTGCAAACACCACATACATTTACCTGTGGTATACCACATGCTTGCGTCCGTCGGCACGCTATGAGATTATTATGTTATCATCCTAGGAAGGATGGCGGCTAGAGGTTCAGAGATTTCAGATCCTTCCGTTCCACCTCCACAGCAGCCAGCGGCCGCCGCGCATACGACCAAAGCCGGCCGGTCACCGCCGAGACCGGCGCAGCCAAGCGATCGGTACACTCACGTGTGCGACTACAACGACGACGAAGGGGGCGGTGACGCGAGCGGCAAGTCGCGGTCACCGCACCCGTGGGCTGTGTAGCGCAGACTTTGTTTTTCATTTTTTAAGGACAACCGCGAAGACCTGACGCGTCTTGCTGCTGGCGGGCTAGTAAACGGAGGTGCAGGTGACGGCGCCGATGTGGCCGGCGGCGGCCGCACTGACCCGACGAGCAGTAATAAATGCGGTAGCCGCCACCGATTCCATGCGGTTCGCACCGATGCAGAGTCGGGATGTGTGCAGGGAACCTACTCGTACCTGCGTCATAATTGCTCTGCACTTGCTCGGCATGGACTTGCCTCGTTCTTATTTTTCTGTCTGGGAAAGCCAGGTCTTGTTTGGGAGAGGAGCGCAGATCGAAGCAGAGGCTTCCACGTACTGCTGGAGTACCATGGGTTCGTCTTGCTCGCTCTCCTTTTTTTTTTATTAAACCAGCTGGTGGGATCACAGCTGGGATGTGGATTCGTCTGCGAACCGAATAAAGTACGGCGTCAGTAGTTGCAGGGACGGAAGAATCGTGGCTCCGAAAGGAAGTAGTATCAAATTCGGGCTGGTTGCCGATTTTGAATTTGGGACGGGAAGGTCTCTCTGTCCGGAAAGGATTTACCAAAAAAAAACAGATCCTCGGAATGGGATGCTTTCGTGTACTCCTTCCCAAATCGCAGACAAACGAGAAATCTCCTGCAAACCGAAGCATCGTCCCCCGACACCCTTTCTGAAAAGAGCGGTGCCACCCGCCACCTGTGGCGTTTGGCGTTCTGTGCGTTAATGGGGTACAGGGTAGTGGCATTTTCCATGTGCAGTGCAGGATTTGAAGTACAAGGAAGGAAGGAAGCAGTGGATCCCCTAGCTAGCTGCTGGCTGTCATTCTCATCTGGTCCTAGAAACCCAAGAAGATTCGCACTCCGACCGCGCACCTGATCGAGCACGTGAAGCCCTCTCTCTCTCCCGGCCAGGCGGCCACCGACACAAACCCCTACCGACCGTCGACCAATCATGCACACCCGACGTACTACGGATCAAACACTACACTTGTCCACTGAACCCCAACACCGGCCGAGGTCACTCATGCCATTGCCACTCCCTCACTCGGGCGTACGCGGCGTGCGAATCATGGAGGCTCAGTGAAACTCTGGCTAGCTGAGTAGCTGGTCGGTCGGGGGCCAAGTGGTCGCTGTGGTGCCAGACGCGCAGCTAGCACGGACGGACGGACGGAGGCGCAAGCGCAACCGACGACGAGTCTAGACATATGTATGGCAAGGCACAAAAGTACATGCATCTCATCAAGTCGTCGTCGTCGTCATCGTCATCATCATCGGCATGGATGGATCGTCGGCTGCAGGGGCAGTGTCTACACCGCAGCGCAATAAATGCATGGGCCGACATTTATGGTTCGTGTGTATGGATCGGAGTAGGAGTGTGTGTTCTTTTAAATCGTCGTCGTCAGCATGATGATTCGTAATTTCGTGGAGAAACTTTTCCCTAAAGGGAGTGGAGATTTTGTGGTGCAAACTCTACTGATCCTAATATAAAAAAAATCATTTTTTACAAGTTTTATAAATTTTTAAATAAAATCTTGGATGTAGCCAACAGTGTATTCCGCAAACGTGCATAAAATCGGTTTCAAATAGTTCATATCCCGAGCTACACAAAAATGATAAAAGTGTGGATCTGAGTATGCTTGTTTTTAAATATCTAAATTTATCAGATTTTATCATTTTTTGTCCTTAGAATACAAACTATTGGAAATTGATATTATGCACATTTGTGGGATACACAATTGGTTATATCTAAGATTTTTTTTCAATTTTTTCGGAAATACGTCGGTATTTATTTTAATTTTTGTAAATTAGCCGGATCACTTGTGCTTAGCAGAAAAAGACACTTTCCGCCAAGTTTGTTTCTTTTCACTATTTTTGCATACGAGCTTAGAATAACAGAAACGAAAGCAGCAATATTCATTCATCCCTTAACCTTTTTGTTGATGAATCAATAAGAAAAAAAAAGGTGAAGCTCTGCGCCGGCAACAAGCAGTGACTGATACGGTGTGGTTCAGCATAATTTAAAAATCTCCACAAAAGCACGCTGTCATATTGGGCCACGCCATAGGATTATTTCGTCCTTGGTATATACTAGGAGTAGTAACGGAAATTCGCATCGACGCCCGGGCGCACCAGCTCCCGTTTTTCGGGAGCAAAAAAAAACTTATGAAAACTTTTCAAAAAAATGCGAAAAAATCATGCACATACCCGACTATGTTCCGCACCATCGTGAAAAATTTCGCATCAAAATATCATCGTATGCGCCCTGGGGAAAAATGACAAAATTCTGACAAGAAATTCAAAATTCCGGATCTCACATGCTGTCAGAATTTTGGCATTTTCGCCCAGGTCGCATATGATGATATTTTGATGCGAAATTTTTCACGATGGTGCGGAACATGGTCGGGTACGTGCATGATTTTTTTGCATTTTTTTGCAAAGTTTTTCATTTTTCATTTTTTTTTGAAAATCACCGGGAGCTGGTGTGCCCGGGCACAGAAACGCCGCTCTCGAGTAGTAATGCGTTTTCTGTGGTAAACTGCTTTTTGACGAGCGCGCAAGCGTTCGGTGCGAGCCACACCCACACCTAGCTTCTTTTCCTCCCCCACCCCCTCACCCTTCGAGACGGCGCTGGCGACACCGCCGCGACTATTAGGGAGCCACGGGCAGAGAAGATGCCGACGAGACTGGAGTGAGCCGGAGGCGAGCAATGGACTTATCGGGTAGGGGTGCGCCGCCGATGTGATCTGGTGTTGGGGGGCTTTAGAGGGGGGATGCCCATGGTGACGGTGGACCGGCGAGAAGCGGTGGCAGGTGGTTCGGCCGGTGGTGGCTTCAAGGGTGGAGATGATCTTCTTCCTCCTCGGTCTCGTTGTCGTTTTGCTGTCTAAAACCGTGCGAGCTCGCACGCTCTAAAGATAACTTTGCCCTTTTCTGTGCTAGTGGTACTTTGCAAAACTTTTGGCCACTTCTGGCTTATGAGAAAACCCAACCATTTATGCCCCCTTAGAGTCCTGCCAATTTGCCGCTTAATTATAGCTACACCAGAAAGTTATTCTCAACATGAGACTAGGGCCTGCATGAGCATGATAATTGAACCATATAAAATGGAGGGGACATGTGCATCCTTCATGCGTGCTTCCTTGCACCAAAATAAGGATCATGGAATACTGCTCTGATTTTCAATGCCATGGACGAACCGCCTGCTAGGCGTGTTGTTGAGGACCTTCAGCTAGGGATGATGGATCCAGCGCTGCTGTAATGCTCATGTTGTGGATTATCTTATTTATTGGTGTAATATGAAGTCCGATTGTCTGCCCTCCTATCTTCTGTCCCTGTCCGTGCTCCTCTCTCTGTAATGAACCCTTTTGTAATTAACCCTTTGACTGAAAATATAAGTTCAGACTGGCTTTGACGCGCCATAGTGTTACAGTAAAAGAAATACTGCTCTGAATCAAAATTTCCAATTCAGCATCTAGCAACTATAGTGACATTTGATCACGCACGTACTCAGCTGCCAAGAAGCAGAATCATTCACAGGAGTAAGCTAGGACAAGAAGATGCAACAATAGTAACATCAGGACAAGCGATGTGGAGTAGTATATAGTGAATAGCATCTCTCAAAGGGAAGCAAACTCCACGTAACTCTATACTCTACAGCGACGTGACTAATCCATCAGCTTTGTTTAACGTAACTATCCGCTAGCTAATTGATCCCCTCGAACCTAAGCAATCTCCCTGCTGGTCGAACGATGGAACGCCAAGTACCGCAGAGAGCGGAGTATACTCACCAAAACAAACACGATTCAGAGTTTTCAGACACGAGGACAAAATGGCTTTGTTCTTTCTAGAACAAAAGGACACACGAACCCACCACAATTATTTCGACATTTCGCTTTCAGCCTTGCATAGCGGCAATGGCATGCAGCGTAAACAGAACACGCACGCACAAAATCCATCTAATCATTTCAGCATGGCTACTGCGTTGGAAAACGACTCTTCCATTGAAAGGTGCTTTATTTATTTAGGTTGGTTGAGTAGTTTTGATTGAGGTTTTATTTGTTTATTACTCAAAACTAAATCATATACATTATCTAAATTTATTCGCTTTAAATACAAAAAATAGAGTAAAGAGTTATAAACATGGAACAAAATATAACCATATCATAAGCCGCATAACAAACAAACAATGAATAATCACACGAGCTCAGTCTAAATCCAACTTCATTCACCATGGCCATCTTTTTATTTTACAAACTGAAGTCCTAGGTGCTGAGTTCCCAAATACGTAGAGTTGTTAGAAATATTTCCTAAAAGGCATCGATGTGGTGCAGACACCAGGGGCGGAGCCACAACTTACTAGCCGGGTGCACAGGACACCGGCTAGAAAACGATTTCTTTGCAAAATCGTATTTTTTTCACCATATATGCACCCCCTAAAAATGGTTTTTATCTGTTGAGGCACCATGTGGGCACCCTGGTTCGAGAAGTTGTAGCTCCGCCCCTGGCAGACACCCTATTCGACATCAAGGGTGCAGAAAATTTGATTTTGCACCCATCATTGTTTTATGTAGTTAGATCAATAAATTATGTTACATCTGTAAATATTTACGTTCATGTTGACCCATAACAGAAAAAATCGACATAAAAAATCGAAAATATGAGTCAAAATAACGTAAAAGTTACAATAACAACATAAATATGTGTAATTTTTGTCGTATTTTTGTGACATCATGTAATTTTTTTTCATCTATATATTTTCTTACTCTTCACTTCCTACATAAGATAAAATTTACGTGCCGTAAAACATATACGGTTGTGAAGATAGAGGGTGGGTGTACTTTTGTAACGTCCTTTAGATATTATAACTTATGAATATACTCCCTTCGTCCCATAATATAAGGCGCGCTATTTTTGTGCTGGCCTTTGATGCTCAACTTTGACCACTAATATATAATAAATTAGAGAGATTGGAAATGTGTAAATGGTACCGTTGGATTTGTCTTGCAAAATACTTTCATTTCATATATAGATATACTAATTTTGTGGACATATTATAAGTAAAAATCATGGTTAAAGTTGTACGTTTTTTACCAGTGAAATTATAGGGCGCCTTATATTTTGGGACAAAGGGAGTACTTAGTAAATATTATCATCACATGGGAGTCAAATAGCACGTCCCCCATTTAATGATAATGTTTAGTACTCTCCTTGCCAGGAGCCTGTACAATCTAGCCGAGCACCAATCGATTTAAGTAAGCACACCTACAACATAATTCGTTTTATTTTACTGTCAACAAATTGTAGTGGGCTGTGTTAATTTATGTACACTTCGGTTAGCTATTTTTTATTGTACTAAGTTGAGTATTTATCTAATATGTGTAACAGGTTGAACAATCCCTTGCTGAATATCCCCACCAAAAGCTAAATAGGATTTGGTTGAGTCATCAAGCATGCATGAGGGAGATCATCAAGCACAAGGGGTCCATCCACTACGCGTTGCCTCACATGAAGAAACAAGCATTAGAGAGACAAGGTCTCCTTCCGGTTCGTTTGACGGTCGACAAAGAATATGTTGAGGCCGCAATTGAGTATTTGAACTCAACATGAATTGTAATGATAAAATTAAGTTGATGCAGATTCGTGAAGCCTCCTGGTTATGTTGCATTGTAATGTAGTGGTGAACTTTGTTTGATGTAATTTGAGGACTCTTATGATCTTCATTTTAACTTTGTTTAATTTTTCTAAAGAATTCCTTGATACATCTAAGTTACTAATTGCTGCCACGTACATGTATTAGCATCGAGAGAAAATAACCAGGACCATCCACTTCAAATAAAATTTGGATAGACCATGTACTTCAAATAAAATTTAGAGAGACCATGTACATGGCTACATGCAGATCCAAACCATGTTCACACCACACGGATGGGTTGTTGCATGCAATATTTCCACTTCGCTTTTAGAGCAACTCCAGCCTTTGCGCCACCCAAGCGCGATATGCCGGCGAAAAAACGGCCGCCTAGGGGGCAAAATCCTTCCGCCGGCGGTAAAACGACGTCCTGGGTTTGCTGCCTTCCCAGCCGTGGGTGGTTGCGGCGGCAATGCAACACTGGGGGAGGAGCCGCACGTGGGTGGGCCAGCAAAAAGAAGGACGCGTGGTGGAAAATAATTGGACTACGCGTTCGCCGGCGCCTCCAAGCCGAACCCAGCCCTCTGCGTTCGCCGGTGCCTTTTTAAACTCTTGGGGGGGGGGGGGGGGGGGGGCTGTGGGGGTGTGGCTGGGAGAGTTTTTACACTTTTTGCATATCCGGCGACGAAAAAGGCGTCCTGGGGGGCTCCTGGGGGCATGGCTGGAGTTGCTCTTACACCAGAGAAGGGATGGGAAGGAGACAAGTCTGCGGGCAGTTTCCCTTTCTCACCTCCCCTAATCAAGCTAGCAATTAATGCATTACGCCTTAAATCACTCCTATTCTGAAAATGCATGCTTTTCAAACTGCGCCCAGTAAACCGTAATGGAGGGAGTAAGAGTATTCATAAGTTATAATATTACCCTTAAAGAATATCAATGGTATGTACGTGATTCCGCTGTGAAACTATATATTATATGATATTGTTCTGAAGGTCTCTAGTCGTCATTATGGTTATGGGCAGTGGCCGAGCTAAGATTAGCGGTTAGTGATGTCAAAACTTGAAAGAAACCACAATGCTGTCAGAAATTACTATTTATGGGGTTAATTATGGTGTATTTATGTCTGGGTCTTTATTGCTCACTTTTTTTCTGTGTGTTGTCGCTTGACCACATAGTCTGTGTGCAGCTCCCCCGCTGGTTATGGGGACATGTATCGTTGACTAGTGTACGACTCAGCTGATCATTCGGTTTTACAAGTCACGTGGATGGGCATGATGATACCAATCCGATAGTAATTGATTTGGTGACCCATTTTGCGACAGACCCATTTTGCGACACGATGAGCGAGTTGTTATTTGTTAGTCTCAAACACTGTATATGTCATCTCGTTAAACCTGACACTACTAGGAAAAGGCTTACCCGTGACGCAGGGGGTTGCGCCACGGATTGCCACGCCACGGGTAACAAAATAGCCGTGGCGTAGGGGTCCTGGTGCGCCACGAGTATGCGCATATAGCCATGGCGCACCGAAACTAGGTGCGCCACGGCTATGAATTTCCGAATTAAAAAAAAAGCCACCGGCCACCGCCCATGTCGGCGTGTCCGGCAGGGGGGTCGCGGCAGCGGAAGCCGCTCGGGTGGGAGCTTCGGTACGGTATCGTTCAGGGCGTGGCGTCGGCGCTGCACTACCTGCACGTTCAGGGTGTGACATCGACGGCTTCCACTTCCTGGTGGACTGGGTGTGGCGCCTCCACCGCGACGGCCGCGCGCTCGAGGCCGTCGACCCCAGCCTCGACGGCGCGTTCGATGAGGACGATGCCGAGCGGCTGCTCATGCTGGGCCTGGCGTGCAGCCACCCGACCCCCGCCGAGCGGCCCAAGGCACAGGCCATCTCGCAGATCCTGCTGGTCCTCGTCGACGTGGAGGTGGACGCCATGGTGGAGGTGCTCACCGGCCATCGTGGAGAAGGAGGAGGAGCTCGCCCTCATGGACGAGGTCGCCGTCGGCCGTCGAGGAGGAGGAGGAGGAGGAGGAGAAGATAGAGAGGAGGAGGAGATAGAGAGGAGGTGGAAGAGAGGAGGAGGAGGAGAAGGATGAGATAGAGAGGTGGAAGAGAGGAGGAGGAAGAGAGGATGAGAGGTGCCAATCCAGGCCTCTATCCTCTCGACCAATCAGAAACAAGAAGAAAGGAGCACATGGATTGTGTGCTAGTTTAAGTCGCTGTGAGCCGTCGGATCGCTGGGAGCCGTCGGATCGCGGTGTTGCCCCCCCCCCCCCCCCCACGTTACCCGTGGCGCATCTCATAGTGGTGCGCCACGCGTATTGCTACTACCCGTGGCGCACCATCTCTTCCATGCGCCACGGGTAAGTTTTATTTATTTTTTCTGGCCAGAAAACTTAAACTTCAAAAAATAGGTGTTCCCTTTCGAATTTGGGGATTCTGTACGCAAAAAATGGATTGGATGCGGCATAGTTGATTAAGAGGGAATTCCCCTCCTCCTACTTGGACAAAGTCAAACTTTACAAAGTTTGTCTAATTATGTTAAAAAAATATGATCATCTACAATATCGAATCAACATTGATACAATCAACATGTAAAATATTTCCATACTTAAACATTTAGTATGGTAAATTTTAATATATTTTCTTTTCTACCTATATGTTTGGGAAGGGAGGAGTATCTCTGAGTGGGGCTCGTTGCCGATATTTTGTGGGTCTTGCAGTGGCCTAGAAGATCCAAATCGCACTGACCGGTGGAAAAGTTCATGCGAACCAAAACACTTGTCGGCGTTCTACTACGTGTTAATGGAGCAGTACCTGCATTTTCCATGTGCAGGGTTTGAAACACAACAAGCCAGTGGATATAGTACCAGGCCACGCACGCAACAGCGACACATCCCTTAGGGCGTCTCCAATGTAGGCATAAGCCTCGGCCATAGGGGGGAAAGCGAGCTTATATCCCGGTCCTAAACATTGTGGCCATCGGTCATAGGGTAAAAAATTTAAGACCAAACAATACCGGTGCTTCCCGGACACAAGACAATTTAATACTATATTTTGTTAACTTTACACTGTTTGCATGTGGCCATTGGCGTCAGAAAGGCAAGTTGGGTAGGGAAAAGCGGAAAGAAAGCTGGCAGCTGGGCTCCAGCTTGTGACCCGGATTCATCCTTAAACATTGCTGGAGTTTGAATCAGCTATAGCACAAGTGATGGGACCCAGCTTATGTCCCGGATGAAAAATAAACATTGGAGACGCCCTTAGGGCATCTCCAATGTTGACATAAGAGAGAAAAATGGCTTTATGACCCGGCATCAAACATTGTAAGCATCGGCATTAGGCTCAAAAGCTTCAGACCCGGCCATACAGCTAATGCCTGGCCACAAGACAATTGAATTCAATTGTTTGCATGCTTTACACTGTTTTCTGACGAGCTATACACTGTTTGCATGTATGCCTTAGTTTCACGTTCAGAGTAAAAAGGAATAGAAAAATGGCAGGTGGGCTCCATCTTATATCCCAACTACCGTTTAGACACATACGCTAGGACCCACCTTATAACCTGGTTGGAAAATAAACATTGAAGATGCCCTTACCGACCGGCCGGCCGGCCACCAATCATTCACGGTCGGGCCGCACCCGGTGGATGGATCAAATCAAGCACGACACGGACGCTCCGCTCCACACAGTGTTCATCGATCAGACTCTCCTGAACCAGAAGCACGAACAGTGTACCACTGCTGGCTTGGCACATCACGCACTGAAAACGTACGATCGGTTGAGCTCCCATGATGCGTGTAGGAAGGAAGGAATCGATCGATGCCGATCATGGAGTTGTCATCAGCTCCGTCCTCCGCTCCGGTCGCTGTCGCCGCACTTAAGCCGCGCCGACTCGCCCCGCCCACAGCCCAGCCCCCTGCGCGCATGTACACGTAGAGGCATGCGGATGTAGCCACGTGGTATACGTACGTTGCGGTGATTTGTGTAGGGAAATCAATCACCAAGAACCGTAGCAACAATAACGACAAGACAACACCACGTACGACTCAACTAAATTAATGGACGTACCCAGCCTGTCCTGATTGTTAGAGCACAATACGTATATACACGTAGGAGTTTCATCTTGTAATAGAAATATATCCCTCTATATACTCCTATATATACCTCGTCGGGATCACCGTAATACAACAATAAATATTAGGGATCAATATTTTTTTTGTACTGATTCGTGTGTACGGCCATTTTACAGTCAAACCCGTACATACATATGTTGTCCTTGACGAGTCCATCATAATTTGCAGAAGAACCCCAACATTTGGGATGCATTTACCAAAAAACGAATCATGCTTTAATATAAAAATCAGATTACGTATTAATTAAAATTCAGATTATACATTAACAAAAATTTGGGAACGCACATTAGCTTTTTTGATAAAGGAAATTTCATTTCAATGTATCAGTGATACAAAGTATGCCTATACCCGGCCTCTGCATAACAAGATGCACACAGCCAAAGAGCACAAAAAAGAAAAATACATATGAAGCACTTAGGCGCCAAAATAAACATCAAAAACGCCTATGACTACGGGGGACCTAATCGTTGATCCCTAAGCCACCCATGTCGGATAAAAATATCCCTCGCCGTGAGCTCCAGTCGTGCAGACGCCACCATAAAAAGGTCTCGATTTTCCACACGTTGTAATGTGGACCACGAACGGATCAAACCTGTGCATCGGTAAATTACCTGTAAGAGAGATGTATCTTTATCATTAAAAACCTTGTCATTTCTACATAGCCACAGCGACCATATAACGGCTAACGCTCCCACTCTAATAATCGTTCTGTCCTTACTATCAACCCCATGCAGCCAGTTGCCAAAAATATTTGCAACCGAACGAGGTGGATATAGGTTAGAAGCTATCTGAATGGCTGACCATATAGAACGTGCAACTTTACATTGGAAGAATAAGTGTTTGATAGTCTCATCATGTGTACAAAACACACACTTAGTACTCCCGTTCCAGTTACGCTTGACCAGGTTGTCTTTGGTGAGGATTACCCCTTTACGAAGATACCATGCAAAAATCTTTAACTTCAATGGGATCTTCATACACCAAATTTTTTTGTTATTATCGACTGGCACATCAGAATGTAACAATGCTCTATACAAGGAATCCACAGAGAACATACCATTCCCAGTTAGATTCCAGCAAAACTCATCAGACCCTTGTGTTAACTGAACTGAAGCCAGTCGCCCCAACAAGGCATTCCACAACACAAGACGTGGTCCATAGAGAGTGCGTCTAAACGACATATTAGTAGGCGACATTTGCATAACCGAAGCTAGCGTATCACTCTTATGTCTGACAATATCGTATAGAGTCGGATATGCATTAACAATTTATTTTTATCACGCGTTGACGAAAAGTTCGGATTTATGCATGGAGACACTTTTTGAATCACAGGTTAACCAAAAAAATAACGAATTACGCATTATTTTGAATCAGGCATTAACAAAAAAAATTAACAAGGAAACTATCCTATTAGAAAGCTGATAGAGGCAGAGGTATCCGATCTTTCGATTAGATGATAATTATCGATTTGGGTGGCGTCGACGTTGACGATTCGACTACAAACGTGCGAGGACGCTGCGCCTTAGCAATCGCTACACCAACTCCGGGAAGGTTTATGACAGCGCCGAAGCACAATCGACCAAACCAACTAAGGTCTATTCCTGCAGGCAATCGAAGAACAAGCAAGAACAATGAATTGGCAATCTGAATATTGCGAATATGAATGATTATAGATGAAAGTGGGGTTCCGAAGAGCGGTCTTTGTCTGGACGATCTGGCACAAACGAAGTACGGCGAAGTTGCAGCGACAGCTAGCTAACTTTTGACTAAACAAAACCCAAACCCTAAAGTGATGACCTTGGGGGGTATTTATAGGGAAACTTAGGGGAAATTCGTGCAGCCTTGGAAAAGAGGGCTGAATTCCTTCCTAAGTCGGATTCCCCATCAATACGGACTCTAAAAACAGCCTATGAAAAGGTATCTCGAAAATACATGGGCCTGGCCCAAAAATATAGGTGACGCAGCACCATATAATGCTATGGACAAAAATATGAAGTGTGATCTTTGAATATTTCGTCCATGAATTCATGTTCCCTTATAGTGGCTTCACAACCCTCGAATCTCCATGTGTGGCGTCATCTTCAACACTCGTATGCTTGCTGCCATCTCCATGGACGATCATGCTCCAATAATTGTCCATCAACTCCTCGCTAGGTCCATTATTCCTAAGTGTAACAAACACATCGGTTTTAGGCAGTAGCATATTCTCATGTAAATTTGGAATAGTTCCAAGAAACGAAAGTACCCTGATAATTTAGTTGACGTGCACGAGCTTGAGTAATAGGTCCTTGTATTTGTGCAGTGGTAGGACTAGTGGTTGTAACTGTAGTTGGGATGTCCTCATCAAAAGCAAAGGTGCAACACATAACATAGTGACAAACCTCTTAGAAGTGAAGGTTCTAAACATAAAAAAATACAAATTGTCGTTCGATGCACATTAAAGGGTCTAAATAGGTCGTGCGGGTCCAACTAGTTGCGGAAAACCGCGACTAACTTACAACTCTTAGCTAGCCAATGCCCTCGGCAACTGTGGCAATCCCCAATGTTAAAGCCATTTGCTTGATGTCCTCATAAGCTAGGGCGGGGATCTCAATGTGTGTCATTCGGATTCCACAAAAGATGCTTCAGTTCCGTTACTTCCAGATGTTAGAGTGTATAGGAACCTATCCCAAATATGTTGCTTGTCCTCCTTGGATCTCAAATGCAGTGGCGGAGCTATGTGGAAGCCATGGGCGCCACCGCCCCCTCCCACCGAGAGACAGGCTTATGTTGGCCTTTTCAGCTCATAACCCCCCCCCCCCCCCCCCCCCCCCCGTGGGCTGAATCTCCGGCAGGGAATGAAGAAATTTCCATCTAGTAGTTGCATGATCGAATCTAGAATACATAGGACACATTGTGAGGTGAACTGATTTTCTTGTTTGTTGGTAAGCTGACTAGTATTTTCTGTTCAGGGAGCAGAATTGGAAACCAATCCAAGCCAATCTCGCAGCACGAGGGAAAAAATTAGAATGTGTTTATCTTTTGTTTCCATCTTTCCATCTCTATCGCTCAGCTCCAATGGCGGGGCTAGGTTTGCGGCCGCCTCTGGCTGGCTTGAATCCCAGGCGACGATGGAGGCTGCATCACGGACAGCGGTAGCACGTGGCAGTGCAGTTCTGTGACCAGTGCGTCCCTACGCTCGACCATGATTGGCGAGTGCATACATTAATTAAAATTAACTAATGATTAGCTGAGTGCATGTTACTATATGTACATCAGGAACATGAATCATTTTGTTAGTGCATCAACAGAAGATTAGATACAACTTTTTTCTGATGGTAAATTTATTTGTAGTTGTCTAGATTCTAGAGATGGCATCGATCTAGTCGTGCAGGAACCGGCGGAACATGGAAAGTGTATCCAGACCAAATTGCTCTTATGGAAAAAGAAAAAACGAACTAGGAAAGGGGTCTATAATAGCCATAGAATCAACGGTTGATCTTGTATAATACTACTCCCGCCTAGTATTTAGTAATACTAGCAAATGTGCCCGTGCGTTGCTACGGATTAAATTGCATGACCATGCATTTTAAGCCCGGATGTGGTACACAACTTCTTTCAAAATACTTTTAGCTCATTAGAATTCCAAAATTGCAAGCATAGTCATTCCTAATAATTGAATTCTTGTAAGAAGGAAATACAAAACTACCTGAAAAGATTAAGCAAAGCTGATAGCACAAAGAACAAATAACCAAAAATGATACGACAATGGATCCTATAAATTAGATTTAAAAAATAAGGACTGCAAAATTTTGACCAATAAGATCAGTAGTGGAGGGTGAGATGCAACTTATCACTGTGTTTGTGCTGCTATGAAGGCACCATGGTTGGCGGGAGTTTCTCGATTTCTTGTATGTTGTCTCCAGCAACCTGGATGTACGGTGTTCCCAGGCAAAAAGAAGTGACACAATCGTTGTTGATGTTGGCCATTAATCAACTAATAGTCATTTGTCAACGGACAATTAACAATAGTTTTTTTAATAGAAATTAACAATAGCTGATTGGTTTCCGCAAAGAAAAGAAAACTGATTGGTGTTAGCCAATTTGCAAACCTGATGGCATTTAGTGTTTCAGACTTTTAGTCTGTCAGTTAGCTAGATTGTTCAGTTAGCAGTTTTCGAACACAGACGTCAATGTGTGCAACGCCGTGGGATGGCATGATTTCAGCCACTGTTGGAGCAGCTTGCTCACGTCTTGTAGTTGATAGTAGATAGTATTTTTCTCTCCAATTTCGGATCTATGTTTCATAAGGAATGAGAAGCAAACGAAAGCTCAGTAGGTAGCACAAAATATCTCTTGCTCTTGCTTGCTGTGTGTTCCAGGCATTCGCGAGGAGTTTTGTTGCCTTTGCACCTACAATTGGTGCGTTTGTGCATTCAGTCTTCTCCCCAAACTAATGGCACACGCGACATAAAACAGTTAAGCAAAAAAGCAAGAGACGAATTGCAGTATAACACAGTCCTAGCTCCTAGGATAGTACGTCTGGGTGATGACCATGGTCATCGATGAGGCTCATGAGATGCCGAGCCTGAGTGTCGCCCACATGAACACCACCACGTACGTATGGCACCTGCGCCCCTATCCCTGACCCCTGACGCACTCCACCGCCTACTCCTCCGGTCCTCCCCATTCTCTCGCTCGTCCCTCTCGACCACGCCGGTACGACAGTGCATCGGCAGCGGACAGCCGCGCGAGTGCGCAAGTGTGCGGGCACGGCGGGTGGAGTGGAGCAGAAAACTTTCAAAAGATAAGATTTTCCACCGTTATCAGTACAGAGACGTACTCTTGAATCAATCGATTATCTATCGTTGCCACGGAGAAACCCTCGCCGTAGGGATCGAAAACGGAGGACGTCGCCTAACGCTCAAAGATTCCACGCCAGACGGCCAGACGGATTTTCCATCGCGCGTTGAAGGGCGGCGCCATGCTGGGCACCGGCTGTTGGCCACTATCGCTGCCACACTTTAGGTGGACGCGTCGCGGTGTACCGCCATTTGCAAGAAGCCGGGCAGAAGGAAACCGAGCCAGTTACAGCGCCCGCGCGGTCACTTGACCTCTGAGTACGCCGCCGCTCATCACCGAGCTCCTATCCGTCGAGTTGGTCTCCTACATCCGCGCGCTCGGCCGGCGAGGGTGCGAGTTTTCCCCTGCTAGCTTCAGGTCGGGAAAAAATAGACCGGATCTTAGAGTTTCTATTTCTTTTTGAACCGTTTTTTTCACTTATTGATGGCAGTGGTGTGTAAATTTCTACAACTTTAGGGGTAATTTAAATGACGTACCAAACCAAACCGCGGAAGCCTTATTGCTTTTATTATTAGGTATAGATGTACCGTAAAATACCTCAAAGATAAACCATCGTGGTTTTTCGGCATCGCGGCGGTCGTCCGTGTTTTGACGTTGGTCCAAACTCCAACCCCCCCTAGAGAAATTACAACCAATTCATTGGTGGGTGGTCGTCCCAGACGCGCTCAGGCAAACATGCCAGATAGGGTCACGCGGCCAACCCCATAGGGCAAGCCACTTCGGCTCTGTGTGCGCCTCCCGAATCTTTGTCACATCGAATTGGGGGAATGAACACACCCTGTAAGCTAAGGCGGAGGTGTAGATCCCATCAGTTGTCCAATTACAGAATATGGTATCCTTGACGATTTTGACCTAACTGAAAGTGGCAATGAGGTTCCAAACATTGGTGAACTCGAAAATCTGTGCCGGGGTACTTAGCCTTGCGACTGATCTTATTTAGTTGTTATCCTGATCAAATCTCCTATGGCATTGCCGAGGTTCGGGAAAAAAAATCCTAAAGCCCCTTCTCTTTTATATATCTGGCTAAAGATAAACCGAACCAATGATTAAAAAAAAGGGGGGCAAAGCTCTGTACCGACAACAACATGCAAATGAGAGTGATACGTAGTGGCTCAAAACATTTTGTATGAGCATGATAAAAGGCACGTTACTCCTAGCCTTTTTCATTTTTTTCTCGAACATAATTGCTAGTGTGTCGGTCAGAAAGATCAAACGGAATAATATTGGATCGGCGGACTAGAAAGTAAACGAGAGTGGCTCGCTAGCTTGGACACTGTCAAGTCAGTCGCTTGCGGATTTGATTCTTGATTGTCGTCTACTGGTTAAGTGGAGTTATTTTAGAGCGCGCGCGCACGTATGGTCGCCAACGTGCTGCTTATTTTATAGCTGCACCGGGAAACTTATTCTCAACATGAGGTTAGGGGGTGCATGACCCTACTCCAAGATATCATTATAAACTACAGTATAGGATACTGGACTTGCGTGTGCTATTCGTTATTTTTCGAGACCCAGGTTAGGTGCCAGGGATGCATGCATGGATCACATTGAGCTACATTCAGAGGGAAAGGAATATCTGCATGCATCCTGCAGCTCTAAACATAAATTTTCCAATCAGCGTCAGGGATCAAAGCGATGTGAAGCAGTGAATAGCATCTCCCATAGGGAAGCTACCCGTAACAGTTACCTCCACATATACAGCGACGTGACTAATCCATCAGGTTTGTTTAACGTAACTGTCGCTAGCTAATCGACCCCCTCGAACCTAAGCAATCTCCCCGCTGCTGATCGCCCGATGGAACGCCACGTACGACAGAGTGAAGTATGTATACTCACCAAGATAATCACGATTCACACAGCAAAATTGATTCCATTTCTTTTAGACAAAAAAGAGTTGTTTCGAAGTATCGCTTTCTTTCTTGCCAGATCCCCACGGCATGCAACGTAAACAGAACACTATCACCCGCACAAAAATGTAGTATACGCTATTTAGAAGATTGATCATGAAGCTAGGTCACTGGTTGGGAGTAGGGGAGCTGAAACGAATCCATCAAGAGAAAGACAGGAGGAAGAGGAAGAACAACGCTCACACACTCATGCCTGCCTGCCATCTCTGCTACTACCTAATGTGTTTAGGCAGGATGAGATGGCCAATTATTTGGGTGGATCCATCGGGTCGGGTGAGACATCGATCGCAGGCACCAAGAGCGAGCGCTGCACCCTCAACGAAATCTCTGTCACGGGGTTGCATTAAAGCAACTAGCAGCATTCACCAGTCTCCACCCGTGGTTGTTAGTTCAAAAGCGATACTGAAACTTTTACGCGCAAATTCGGTCTGCTGCAAAACCAGAACGATCGTGTAAACGCAACAGACCAACACACTCGAACAGTCGTGGAGATAGGCACTAGCTGTGCCATTTCAGGGGGAAACTGAACTGCCGTAGCTGGAAGCCTGAAGATACATCAACCTTATGATGAGGATATAAGTGATCTACTAATTGAATGGGGCTACATGGATGCTTAACATACAATGGTTTGCAATATGACTCTGGTCGCAAGTGTCTTCTAGTTTGGATCGAAGCAAACGTGTGGATGACAAAACCAACAAATACATATATCCTCAATGGCAGAACATTTCTCTAGGGATTAACTAAGCAAAAAACAAAGTGCTACGAAAACTGATGAACAGAAATACAAAGGAGAGTACTCATTTATAGTCATAGCATTAGTTGTAATAATTAGAAATCATTGTTGTCAATACTAATTTCTTCAACTGTAACAGAGGTGGACAGGAAGTGATGTCTCATATGACAGTGACAAGTGCACATAACAACCTACTGATGTTGATTGACAATAAATGCTGGGACCATTCCTAGAGAAAAATTAAATCCCATTACTAATTTTCATGGCGAGGCTGAAAATTAGAGGCTAGATGTGGTGTATCTTCCACCTTCAAGGCTTTCAACAAGGACATACTCAATACGAGATGTTTTTTATTGCCCAGTACAAAAGGTGCGCAGTCCAATTATATATACATCATATAATTTGCTGGTGCTGGAAATTGATATCACTCAAATCCTAGCGATGCGATGCAGTATATATTGATTGAGAAGAGGGGCACAATATATTGTGGAATGATGGAAAGGCTATGACGGCACTGAATGAGCGCATAATACCCAGGCAACTCGCTGCAAGACCTAGTACAAGAGAGCCCTTGTTGCCAATAACTGTTATCTTCTCAGCTTTATCTTTAGTGCCTTCTTCATAGAACAAAGACATGTGGGTGCTGACAAGGCAATGCCATGCCTAATGCCTTCTGTGATATTTTAGACCAAAAGTCATGTTGGTGTACTTTGGAAAAAAAAATGCAGCGTTCAAATACTAGTCCCGTAATTAGGACTGGCCATGTGTAGTCCTGTCTTTAGGCCAAAGCCTTCCAAATCTTTGTTTAACAAGTAAAAGGCCTTGAAATCCATAACAATATCATAATACTAGCATGATTAGTGATTAGGGCATCATGTAGTTCCTTTCAAAAAGCAAATTTGTTATGTGACCTTCTTTGGTTCACATACTATATCCTACCGGGTTAATTGTAGAAAAAGAGGAACTTGATGCCCAGCTCCATTAAAGATAATGAAACCCATACAAAGTTCCATAGTTCTGATAAACCCATTAAAGTTCTCTGGGACTCAACTGATCTCTACATCAGCAGTATGAAAACAAGAACTAAAACAGCATAAAGAAAATTATTATATTTGCTGGTAGCTTAAGCCGCAGCCTTCTTTAACATCAAAAGTCCTACAGAGACTTAAATCGGCCTCTCCACTTTCCTTTTTCACGAAAGAGATTAGCCACACCGTGAGGCGTGAGCATTGTACAGAAAATTTTGGGATCTTATTCAGTAGTTCCAAATATGAATTTACCTAAATCATGGTATAACCAAATTAGATTGAGTATATACTAGCATCATATATGGCTCAACTGACTGTAGTTGCTTTCGGCGTACCGTTGTCATTAATACTAACTGCACTATGAAAAGGAAGCCATACAGGGAGCTATCATGGTGAAAACTAATACAGGAAAAGAGAAGCATGCGTCAAACTTGTGCAGGGACAGAAGAAGTGTTTCTTATTTCATATCCAGTATTGGAATCCTTGCTTGTGTATTAGTGATGCAGCATTTTAAGAAATTGAGTCATGTATGTACACATCATATGGTACATGGTGCATGGTTCACCAAGTTTAATGCTTTATGCGATTCTTACCCATGTGATGATTTAGTATTTTTTAGAGACTCTAGGAACCATGAAAAGTAGCATTGCATAGAAATACAGTCTTGTATGAGAGCATTTCTTGCAGCCATTCTTACTTACCATTTTTAGCTCAACCAGTATTGCGCCTGTGAGTACAGAAGCCAAATACGTAGTATAGAACGCTAACACTACAGTAAAACATCAGATCTGGGTCATCCTTTCTCTATACAACCGATCGAGTCAATCTAGTTTCTTCACGGTACAACACCTACAGCTTCAGGGTTCAGTTACTCTCTATAATGCCTCCTAGGGACTCAAACTTCCTGCAGCTGCAGCTCACTGTGTCACTTGCAGGGCTGAAATCCACAACAGCATAGCTGACTTTCAACGTAAGATCCTCCATCAATTCCTTGCATCATTCAGGAGGCAAATTTCCAGCACAGACACAAAAATAACGGAATAGAGGTTTAGAACCGCAGGCAAAAGCGAAAACTACCAAAAACTCCCCGCTGCCAAAATGCCCAGCCAACCGACAAAATACCAGGTTACAACTGAAATCCCATTGAAGCGACTGATATTGCCCACACACGACCTAACTCTGCTACGTGAGATATCAGGTCATCAAGTCTCTAATTCCGGCTGCCTCACCACTGTCACATCAGCTCTCAAATGTAGCACGCCGTCGATGAAGAGGCTGTCGTCAGCAATTGACGTCGACCATGGAGTCCCAAAGGATCCTCGCATCCACACCCCCATCCATCTTCAAAGGTGTGCTCATCTTCAAACAGGCTGACAAATTTCCCTGACGGGTTTCTTCTTGCAGCAAATTCATATAGTCCAATGTGACACACTTTGAGCACTTCGGATAGCAGTGCAAGTAGAGGCCGAAGCTGTAAAAGTTACTGTCCTCGTGCATTTCACAGACCGCCACGAGATGCAATCGATGCCCTTCAAGATAGAACGGGTGCGAGTAGATCCCTTCTGACAGGAAGAGTCCAGAGCACTCCTCACGCTTTAGATCCAAGTAAACTATAACCTGTGGGCGAGGTCGATCAAATGCAACCACTTTCACAAGTTTGATCTGGTAAGCCCGCTCTGCAGATTGCCAACGGGTTGTTGCATCAGCTGCAAGAGGACCTTGCTGCCATTCTGGGAAAGCTTTGTACATAAGTACCGCAATGATATGCTTAGCTACTTGCTCGTGTTCTACTTCCTCCGTTCCATAATATAAGCCTTTTTAGAAAGCTAAACTAGCTTGCTAAAAAGGCTTACATTGTGGAACAGAGGTAGTATATAGTTATAAGTGCATGTTAGAATATCCTGGAGTGTCCTATAAGTGATATGACTGAGGCGCACCAGTGGAAGTAAGCGAGAACTCAAGATCTTATGTCTGTCCTCCAACTTTGGGTATTGCGCACTAGGCCCAATCAAGCAAGAAGTCAAATATGGAACTTTCACATACCACCTGTAGGTCACTACTTGCAAAGATGGTTTCGATAGCAGAAAGTGGTAAGTTCATCATTTCATCTTGGAACCTGAAATGAGACAAACATGCCTTGAGTGCAATTCATACATGATTGTGTGACAACAACGTCCGTACTTCCCTCAGTAAACAAAATAAAAGGTGAATGAATCAAATAGAGATGACTCACTCAGCTAAATTCTTGTATTTCTTGGCAAGGAATTCCTTGGCTGCATCTGTCAAAGCCTGAACTTCAGCAGCCATTGACATGGAGCATGGATGTTCTAGGTAAAGCAGTGCAGATTCTGTGGTCATAGGCAAGCTTGTGAGCAACTGACTGCAATGCCTCATGCAAGAAAGAACCTCAAACTTATCGGCAGCCATCAAGATGTCGACCACAAGAATGGATCAGTTGTTGTCAACTTTCCACCGTACGTAAAGCTCAAAAGCTCCATAAGGGCATTTTCCTCTGTTCCAAGTAGAGCGAAAACAAATCAGAAAGGCAAAGGACTAAGAAAATAGTTTAATAATAAACTAAACAAAAAAGTGACAGTAAGCGATTATTTAAAATTGATTATAAATTTCCAGTACTGAAAAAAGCTACTACCATGACACTTATTTCAGAACGGAGGGAATATATGTGAGGACAAACCATTTCATTGTCACATAAAAAAGGGAGTGGTAGAGACTCAATATGTAAGCACTTATTTACTATAAATAATTATGTTTTCATTTTAAGAAATATAAAAAATAATGACAAAATCATGATAGCAAGTTGTAATCAGTTAGGAAGAATGTTGCACTTGAGTTATCACATTGCCTGAATCAGCAATCCTAAGTGTTGGATGCATCTGATCAGATTCTTTCATGCCATTTGAGAAAAGCTAAGAGGCATGAAGCTTATTAGAAATTGTGAACTGACAATAGAAGGCATGCATTACACGAGGTTATCAGAATTACCTTAAGAAAGAAAGGACTTCTTGCAGCAAGAATTGCTGAATTGATATAAACTGTCTTTACTTGTAAAACAGGTGTATCCACAATGGTTGAAGAAAAGTCAATACCCTGCCCTTTATCACCTGCAAAATGTCAAAGACCAGTAAAATAGACGACAAACTGGATAATGTAAAAGGTACAGAACAGAATCAGACGAGTTTTCTGCTGTTAAAAATACTTGGAACACTCTGTTCTTCTATGGGTGCAGAATCATGCAATAAATCTTCAGAATTATGGTAAAATGTTTAGAACAACGTCAAGGAAACTGAAGCCATTTAGCTGCATCCTGCAAACTAAGAATGCTTGCAGCTCATTGAGTAAGGTGATTGTAAATGTTATCCCAAGGATCCTGTTAGAACTTCGTATAACATTATCCGGATGGTGTGTTATATGTTATCTAATGAAATAGTGTACTCTACACCACACAAGCAACCAGTAGAAGAAGCAAGTTCGTGACGTATCTAAAGAGGAAATAGTGTGTTTCTGTATGGAGAGAACATGCAACCAATGGCTATCTTTTGATCAGCAGATTCTGCCAGTACCAAACTTACCTGTATAGCGCAGGTTCCGTACTACATGAAAGTAAGTTATTAATCCTACTTATTATCAAGCATTGCCAGAATAACCATAAATGTTTCAACAAACAAAGAACGGAGGTGGACAAAAGAATGCAGACTAATGTTGACCTAAAGCGAAGGCACCAGTTTACATCAACATGGGCAAAGTTACAATGGACGCACTGGCACCCAACAGAGAAACATCAGCAAAATAAACTATATCCAGTGTCAGCTGTAAGGGTTTATCAACTGCCTAGACACTCAGTAGACACTTGCTTCAGCTTGCTGATTTTATCTTGGAGCATGAATACCCCTCATTACATGCTACACATTAGACATGATGGAAAGCCCTCGGCGAATCTTTAACCAAATGGTACCCAAGAAAAGTTTATCGAAATGGCCACTAATAGCTAGGATGAAAATAGAGAGCGTTTATGATGACTCTACTAATAGCTAGGTTGAACAGGAAAGAAAAGAAAAGAGAAGCAAACTGGGATGCATCTTCAGATAACATGGAGCAGACCAAATGCTACAAGATCCGAACCCAGCTGCAACAACCATACAACGCAAGTTAGGTATATATACATCATCCATCCGACAGAACAGAGGACAGACGCACCGAAACACATAACACTCCATGAGGACTTGCTATCCTACTGAACCTCCCGAAGGATAATGAAGCAAAACGCAGTGGACAACGGCGCAGGAATGGCATCTTAGGCATGGCAAGAACAGGGTCATGAAGAAGAAACTAACTCAATGGGATTAGGCCGTGATCCGGCCTCTGGGATGGCATCAGACCTACAATTTGGTAGAGTAAGATATCAAGTTTGTGAATCAGACTGCTCCGCCACCGTCCAATCAGCTCTCAGATGTATCAGGAACTATGAAACGGTTGTACTTACAAATAGAGAGAACTCAACATGTGAGACACTGGAGTACGAGTTTGCTACAAGGACAAAAATGCCGGGGAAATCTGTGAGCAGGTTTGAGATTAATGCTCCTTCACTGGTGATTTGAAGCTTGGATGTGATTATGTCTTTTATACTACATCATCGACTTTTACTGCCGACAACAGCCTCTTGATCGAGGGCGTGCTGCATCTTGCTATGAGAAGAAGACCAACCCTGCATGACGAAGTGGGTGCGAGTAGCACATGGATGTTGCATTATGTGAGAAATGTTGCACGAGCAATTACCGTCCCAGTCAACTCACAAACCACAAAATTTGAAGACAGAAATTCAATCCTTTTATCAAGGCCTTTCATCGTTATTCCATCCGACTTGAAGTTAGGAATGCACTATGTGATAATCATATACTTTGTTACCAATAGTCCCCACATGAACAAACTCCTTGCACAATATGGTGGAACCTGTTGATGTCTTTGAGGATAATTTCTCTATCTGTGATAGTTGAAATGAGCTTTGCAGCATGATGGCAATCACTACAGGTTCTCAGGTTCAATGTTATCCTAATAGGTGTCCCTGGACTAGTGTTTATAAGAACAAACGCGATAGCCAATTTTTCACTGTGCACTGAAAGATGGCCCTCCTTGTCTTCCTCTTCAACATCATGAAGTGTACCCTCAACTTCTGGGTTATAACCCATTCCCCTGATCCTTCCTAATAACTCATCCAATTTCTCGTAGATCATTTCCGATTGTGGGTGAGATCTATCACCGACATGAAATGTGTGAACCTGATCCCCTATCTCAACATTGCTACCACCAGGCAATTTCTTGATACCTTTGCTTGCCATGACACTTCTCACCGAGTTAACATCAGCCCATCTCCCAGCCCTAGCATAAATATTCGATAGTAGCACATAGTATCCCGATTGATTGGGTACCAGTCTGAACAAACTGTCTGCTGCCAACAAACCAATGTCCATATTGGAGTGAATCCGACAAGCTCCTAATAAGGCTCCCCAGACTCTCTCATTTGGCTTGATAGGCATCGCCATAATAAAATCATATGCCTCACTTATACATCCAGCGCGTCCAAGAAGGTCCACCATACAAGTATAGTGCTCTGGTTTTGGAGTTATCCGATATCTACTCGTCATGAAATCAAAATAACGCTTTCCAACATCCAAAAGGCCAGCGTGGCTACATGCTGCAAGAACAGCAACGAAGGCAATAGCATCCGGTTCCAGACCTTGTCCTCTCATGTTCTCAAATAGGTTGATGGCCTCTGTCCCATGGCCACGCGCACCATACGCAGAAATGATTGAAGTCCATGATACTACATCCCGCACACTCATGGCATCAAATACCTCCCTAGCATCCTTCAAGCATCCACAGTTGGCGTACATGTCCATGAGAGCATTCTCAAGCAACATATTAGGGCACATCCTTTTCCGCTTGATAATCTCATGGATTCGCTTCCCCAGTGAATACGCTGAGACCTCTCCACAACAAGGAAGAACAGTTGCTAATGTCACCGCATCTGGCTCAACCCCTTCCTTCTCCATCCTCATGAACAGCTCAACAGCCTTAACATGCAGTCCATTGATAGCATATATGGACAGCATAGCATTCCAAGAAATAAGCCCTCTAAAACTCATCTCATCAAACACTTGCCTCACGAATGCGATGTCCTCTGCCTTGGCATCACCCATGGCGGGCAGGATGCTTGCCATGGTCCCAGCATCAGGCTGTGTACATTGCAGCCCCATCAACTCCCTGAAAACCTCCACGGCCCGGCCAAACAAGCCTGCGTGAGCGAACCCAGAAATCATGGCATTCCAAGAAACGACATCCCGGTGCGGCATTTCATCGAACATCTGGTAAGCATCGTCCGGGCGGCCACACCGCGCATACATGCTGATCGCCGAGTGTGCCACAAAGAGATTTGCGTCGAGACCGAGCCTGGCGATGGAAGAGTGGATCTGGAGGCCGAGCAGGAGGCAGCCCGACGCGGCGCAGGACTTGAGAGCGAGCGGGTAGGTGTAGTGGTCGGGGGAGCAGGAGGGGCCGTGCGGCCGCATGGAGGCGAAGAGGAGGAGGGCATCGCGGTGGAGCGAGGCCCTGGTGAGCGCGCGGAGGAGGACGTTGAAGAATACGGTGGTGCGGTCGGAGGAGGACGCGAGCACGGCGCGGGCGGCCGGGAGGGCGGAGCAGGCGGCGTAGGCCTGGATGAGCTTGACGCGAGCAACGGCGGCGGAGGGGTGGGAGGGGAGGTCCTGGAGGAGGAGGAGGCGTGCATGCGCGGCGCGGACGGTGAGGAGGTGCGCCGGGGAGCAGCAGGAGTCCACCAGGCCGAGGAGGGCGTGTTGGCCGCCGGCCGGGGATAGGTGCGGGAGGAGGCTCCGCGATCGGTTCATCGGTCTCTTGGCGCGGAAGCCGCGCGCAGCAAACGTTTGACTGGCCTGTGGGGGCGGTACCGACTACCGACTTACCGAGAACGTACGAATCCGGTGCATCCGGTCCGCCGGATTTCAGTTTATATGTTTTGAAACTCCAAATTTTTCCAAAATGGATACTGTAGATGGTGGAGAATATAACATTTTAGGTGTCGCTTGCATCCCATCATTTTAGAAGAATTCATTTCAGATTTCATGTCCAACGTGTTTGACTGTCATGAAATTGGAATGTCATTTCAATTGGAATTCCATACAATGTTTTTACTATATTAATCAATTTCTATCCCTAACCTTTTCATTTCTCAGAAATTTATTTCATTTCATTTTTGCCAAATGAAATGAAATGATGGGATCCAAACGACCCCTACAGGATTTCAGATCCAAATTCAAAATACGCCTCAAGAGAAAAATAACAAATTCAGAGTTAGTGATTTTTTTGTTGCAAAAAGATGCTTATTGGCCAAATTCGGAGTACTTGTAGAGAGATATTTATCTTTACTATTTATCGAGCCGTGCAGTAAATTTTGATTTGAATTTTTGCAGTACACACATACAACTCCTAAACAAGTTCACCGAGGTGCATCACTACAAGCGGTACTAATCCAAGATTATATATAGATAAAGGGGTTTGCTAATTCTTAGTTGACTGTTTTTTAAGTCCTAGTCACTTTTAGAAAAGTACAATTCTAATGCAGTTAGATAAATTGCACTATAGTTGCACTTTCCTGGATGACTCAGAATTTAAAAAAATTTGTCGACTAAGACATAGGCATTCCCATAAATAAATCTCCAACTGTCTGGTGGTTTAGATTGTAATGTGCTTATTTCTCGAGGGAGTTGATACCACAGAATGTTAGTGAAACTAAAAGGAATGAGAATTATAAAATATATTAGCGACTAATTAATTACCTGAAGGTCAGCGCTATAACGTCTATGGCATTTGTCGCACAGAGATTAAAATACTTGTTTCGTGCCTCTTTTTTAGCGCGAGGTTAAGGTTACTTTGAGACGTACTGGAAAAGTGTGGTGAATCTTCATGGAATTTTGTCCTATGGTCGTCTCTATCACGGTTGTTGTCGAAATCGAACAACGGGTGCTTATGGGGTGTTTCAAAGTGACGTAGTTAATTAGAGTTCGGTAGGGGTGTGTACTCGGTGTTATGACGAAGGTCGCCGTAAACTATGTGAAAGCTTACACTATGATATTTTTTAAGTAGGTTGGTATGCATCATTGTAGTGTGGCTTAATCCTACGTAGGAGAGAGTCGAGGGATTTGAACATGGACCCCAGGTCGTCGGCGACTTCCAGTGGTGAAGCCAAGCTACCCCACAACCACGGTGTGATTCATCTGCAACTTTTCGGATATGAAACTAGAGCACGCCATGTGAGACTTGGAGCTCTAGCGATCTCCCCTTCTTGTATTGCATAAGGAGTTAACGAGCTCCCACCCCTTCACGAGGTTTATATAGGGAAGGGGTTCTGGACAAATGACCAAGTTTACCCTTCATTATGGCAGGTGGCGGGGGTACATTTATAAAGTTTGATAAAGGATGGATAAAATTTTGGTAATGGGTGGATGAGGATACAAATGGCACGTTGAATTGTTTGCACAGATGTTTCCAATATCATACTCATTGGCTCTTTTTCACTTTGAGAGGTCTTTAGCTCCGGCACCGCAAATTCAGTCACTGGGCCTAGATGGTTTGTTTTTGGTTTCCTCCCGTGTAAGAACATTTGCTTCTTCGTCAGCTTAATGAAATAACGCGTATATCTCCTGCGGATTCTCGAAAAAAATGAGAGATTAGGCAAAATTATAAAAAACTGAATTCATTATATTTGAGTGGTTGAAAAAATTTTGGAATGCCCATGCTTTTGGTATACTATACCCCAAATAAAGAATATCCCTTAAATTTTTTAAAGGAACATAGACAACCAAAACCAACACAAGCAGAACAAGATATAGACACACGACTTACAAAACAAATTTTCTCAAAACACCCATGAGCAGTTACAATCCGAAAAAGCCACTCAGTTGAGATACGCCCATGACTGATAGTGATAATACATACTACCCACCATTCACTTTAACTACGAACATCTGATAATGATAAGGATCCAAACGTGCAGCTAAATAAGAGCACATTCTAAGCAAAAACAGCGGCTCCAATCCAAATATCCAGATGATATGGTGTTAAGATCTCAAAGCTTCATCCTCTTTTCACTTGCCCCTAACTCGCTTGCTTCTACCTCTCTCTCTCTCTCTCTCTCTCTCTCTCTCTAGATATGTCTGTTAAATATAATTCTCTCATAATCATCAGTCACATTAGAATTGCCATCGAAATAATTGTGCAAGGAAAACACAATGGAAGCAGAGTAACATATATGCAATACCAATGAGGCCTATGGCCTATGGGTACACCTACCCAGATTTGAAGTATACGCATCGATATTTGTTATTGGCCTATTCGATTGTGTTTTCTACATTTTTTTACAAATTGCTTATATTAACATTAAAGATCACAATACATCATTATATGGCTCTCAAGAACAGAGCAAGAGACGGATGTCCCTAGCTGCACAAAACAAGTATAAGATGGTCTTACACTGACAAAGAACATGAAGAAACTGAAGATTGTCTATGGAGCCAAGCAGCCATCGATCATTCATCGACAACTCGGATTCGAATATGCCGCATCCACAATCTCCAAGGGCCTTTGTGCTCCATACCAGTTGATGCCCCGCGGGTGGCTCTCCCAACGGTCTATTTGGCCTATGCACCTGAGTTAGGGGAGAGTTGAGCGGTAGATATGTGTGTACATCACCGAGCTCAACCTCGACATGTCCCCTCTGTTGAATCTAATTAATTAATTAGCACCATAAACACAATGGCATGCTATCTAAGGTCGATCAACTAGGCACTTAATTAATTGAAATAGTGGCAATATATGTGTCAACAGTCAAGCATAGTTTTTTTTACTTTCGACATTTTCCCTTCAGACCCTTGTGGGTGTTCAGCTTTAGATCGAATTTATGTTCCATGTTCTACATCCTTGAATGGACTTGGCTCATACAAATTCTGAACTTATAATAAAACTACTGAATTTGATATATTCACTTATTGTATTGGGCACATCATCAAAGCTTAAAGTGGAGAAGTGCAGCCAACTACAGCATAGTAGTTTTTGTTAGAGATATATTCCGTGTACGTATAAACGGATAGTCTAGGATAGAGATAGGACTCTCGTGTCTTGTCTTGCACTCCAAGATGACCCCCTGTACGCCTATATATACTCGCCCATGAGGCTCAATAATACATCCATCATATTCCGCCAATCTCCTCTCTCTATCCCTTCTAACATGGTATCAGCCTAATTAGATCCTACCCTAGAGCAGCCGCCGCCAAGCCCTCGCGCCGCCGCCACCGCTCCCAAACCCTAGCACCGCCGCCCCCATGGCGCCATGCTAGGCGCCGTCGACACGCTTCCGCCGCCCCCGGGGAGGTCGATCTCCATGATCTCTGCCGGGGGCTGCGCAACCCATACACAGGGTCCGTCCGCCGATCCGTGATCGGCTGCCCTGCACGTCTTTTTTTTTTCCGATCTCTTGATCGGTTTTCTTCTTTGGTTTACCGATCTTAGATCGGATTGAGTCGCCCACCGCCGTCGTCCACCACCGCCGCTACTCCGACATCGGCATCGACGATCTACACCGCGCCCGTGCGTCTGCCACCACCGCCGCCGTGCCTGCCTCGGTAGGCCGTCGCGGCCTTACGGCAGGCTGCCGCGCACCGCGGCCGGCTGTTGCGCCTTCCTCGGGAGGCTGCCGTGGACGCCCCCCCCCCCTTGGATCGTCTTCGTCATCATCGCCCGGTACTTCACCGACCACGACGCCATCGCCACCGATCTACGCGTCGTCCCCGCCATGGCGCATACGTTGCACCGTCGGTCTGATCAACCGGTCTGCGCACGTCGCCGCCAAGCACGTCCCCGAGCACGCGCCTACCACCGATCGAGCTATGGGCTGCCGCTGCGTCGCCCCTTCAGGGCCGTAGCGCCGCCGCCTTGGTCTCCGCCTACCGGCTGCCGACGCGCCTCCCACGCGCATACGCGCTGGTGGCCTCTAGCCGCTACACCGACTCGCGCCCTGCAGCTATGCCGCCCCCTCGGGGTGTAGCGTCGCTGCACGCTGTCACCTCGCGGTCCCTGCGCGCTGGCGTCCCCGGCTTCCACCGCGCCGTTCCACGGCGCGGATCGCCGCCGTCTGCGCCCGTCTTCGTCGTCCCGCCCGGTCCCACGGCGCCAGGGCCTGCGACACCGTTCGCGCCTGCGACACCGTCCGCGTCGACACCGTCCGTGCCTGCCTCTCCTTCGAGCACCGCCGCCGCGCTCCAAAAGGTAACCTGCAGGACGACTTCTCGTCATCGCAGGTCCCGCCGACTACCCCGCGCCCCTCTAGGCGTCCAGCGTGCCCACTCCAGGCTGCCGCTGGTTCCGCCGTCTTCTACGTCTTCGTCCACTACAACTTCGCCGCCAGCGTCATCGCCTCGTCCCCGTCTACACCACCTGCTACTCTACTCCGACAACCGCAGACAGCATCGGCATCTCTCTCTAGCCGCTCTGCGCGTCGCAACCGTCGTGGAGTCCTCCTCTGCTAGTCTTTCTCTGACATGGCGACAAGTTTATGATGGTCCCTGCCCCTCGCACGCCTGGTACTGGCAACACCGGGAATGTCTTCGTCCCCGACGCGTCCCCGAGTCTGGCAAACTCGGATCGGCTCCTCGTCTTCATCAGCCTCGACAACGTCTTCTACGGCATCGACCCCTCTACGACCACCTCGACTGCGTCACCGACGAGTTCTTCTTTGCATACTCGGTTCTGGCAAAACCGGAGTATGCCTTCATCCCCGACGTGCGCCTAGTTCTGGCAAAACTATGGCCGCACCTCGTCCTCGACGGCTCGGACTGCATCGGCTCCGGCATCGGCCCCTTCTTCGACGACTGCCTTGATGCGTCTCCGTCATCCTCCTCGCGCACTATGCGCATGCGGCTTCATGTGCGGCTTCCTCGACACCGGCCACGACATCGACCACGGCGACCCTTCGCACGACTACCCCGACCATGGCACCGCCCAACGCTCTCGGCTCCCTCGACATCGGCACAAGGGCTACCACCTCGCTTGAGCACTCACCAGCTGAAAGAACAAGCTATGCCCGGATGTCGCCTAGAGGGGGGGTGAATAGGCGATTAAAACCTTTTCTATTTAGAGGCTTGATAATTGCGGAATAAAACTAGGTGTTTAAATTAACAAGCCAACAACCTAATTACTAGGCTCACCTATGTGCACCAACACCTTATGCTAAGCAATACAAACAACAAGGTGATAGCAAGATATGAACTTCAAGCACGAAGGCTATCATAATGTAAATTGCATAAGTAAAGCTCGGGTATAGAAATAACCGAGGCACGCGGAGACGAGGATGTATTCCCGAGTTCCTCCTTGTTAAGGGAGTACGTCTCGTTGGAGGGGTGTGAGCTCGCCACAAGAGGCCTACTCAAGATGCCACAAAGGCCTCACCCTATTCTCCGATGAACCTCACCCAAGGGATTGGTTCACCGTCCACTATCGGAATCCTTCGGGGCGGCTTCCGGAGCCCTTTTACAACTTCCCTTGGGGCACACACCCACAACTCAATTGGGGGCTCCCAAACTCGTGCCGAAGCTTCACAAGCGAAGACTTCGCGGCACCTCCAACCGTCTAGGGTACACAATGCACCCAAGAGGCAACAAGCTCTTGGGAACACAATGCACCCAAGAGAAACAAGCTTCTCAACCTTCAATCCCACGTATCACCGTGGGGAACTCAAACCTATGCACCAAATGCAAAAGGCAAGAACACACTAAGTGGTCAAGTCCTTCACCCCAAAATCCAACCAAAGCAACTAATGCTACGGAGGGATTTAGGAGGAAGAACAAAGGAGAAACACTAAGAACTCCAAAATCTAGATCCAACGAGTTTCCCTCACTTAGAGGAGATTTTGTTTGGTGGAAGAGTAGATCTAGACCTTCTCCTTCAATCCTCCAAAAATCAACGAGTTTGGGTGGAGGGATTGAGAGATCTATGCGATTTGAGCTCTTGTAGCAATGGAGGAAAGAGAGGAAAAAGAAGCTCAAAGGTTAGGGAACCATTGGGGAAGAAGGCCCCTTAATAGGTCAACCAAATATCCAACCGTTATGCCCAGAAACGCGCCCGGGGGGTACTACCGGACTTTTTACAGGTACTACCGCCAAAATACGCCCAAATACAGTAGCTAAAACCATAAGCGGAAGTAGGGGCGGTACTTCCGCCCATTGAAAATTTGTCGGAACACCGATACCAAAACAAGCATAACTTTTGCTTCCGGACTCCGTTTTTGATGATCTTGGGCTCGTTGGAATCGTAGCAACGAGATCTACAAGAATATGCAAAGAAACTTCATAGTCCAACAATTTAGGATGAAACCAAATGGGGAAAGTTAAAGCCTCTCTTTTGCAAACCGGAAATGCAATATCTTTTGCAAATGAAGTCCGAATGAAGTGAAACCAATTTTGTTGGAAAGAGGACGACAAGAGAAACCCTTGGAGATAATAAAAACAAGCAAAAGAGATTTTGCAAATAATTGGAAAAATGATATCTTCCACACAGATGAACTGACAAAATCTCCAATACCGAAAACGCAATGGAAGACGCATATGAGAATCGTTTTCGATGAACTTGGACTTGTCATGACGAGCACGACAAGCACCAAGACCACATCACGATAAGATCCAAATAAGAACCAATAAAGATGATAGCAATGATGCAAAGGTTTGAGCTCTCCACGAACGATACGATCAAGATACTCGGTCGAGAACCCCTCTTGATAGTACGGCTATCTATCCTATAACCCGGTCTCTCAACTAACATCATGAGACCGGTAAAATAGAAACCCTATCAAGATCATACCTTTGCCTTGCACATTTTCCACTTGAGGTCGATGATCTTCATCTTCTCAAGACGCACCACCTTCCTCGATTGCGCTTCGGTGAAGATTCACTTGATGCACCCCCATACACCAAGATGGGAGACGCTCTCTTTGGCATATCTTCACTTGGCCTTTATCTTCAAAAGGTTGGCAAGATCCAAGCAAATGACATCTTCTTGTTGATTATCTTGAACTTGAACCACACCATTTGACACCGTCCTTCATGAGCTACACGAGATCTTTCTTTTGATGCAAACTCATGACAAGACACCTAACCCAACATAGAGATACCAAGCACATAGATCATGGGTTAGTTCACAAGGCTATATTGACAAGTGCTCACCATACCATGAGATCACATGATCCCTCATGGTACAAAACTAGCCTTGTGTGTTGATCAACTTGCACAAAGCCTTGATCAATATAAAATCTTCTTCTTCCCTTAGACTTGATTCTAACAAATGGAGATCAAGCAAATCAATGGACACACCTATAAACATAGCTCAAACAAACATTAGTCCATAGAGATTGTCATTAATTACCAAAACCATGCATGGGATCAACCATGCACTTTCACCAGCTACCTCTACAGTCCAAGCTTCGCGCCGCGACACCGTCCACGACACTCCCGCTCGGACTGCGGGGGAGTGTCAGCCTTCTGGGGTCCGGGGTCCACTTCGGTTTATCTCCAGTCTGACCGTCCGCGACGTTCCTGTTGTTCACGACGCTACCGCTACGACTGCGGGGGAGTGTTAGAGATATATTCCGTGTACGTATAAACGGATAGTCTAGGATAGAGATAGGACTCTCGTGTCTTGTCTTGCACTCCAAGATGACCCCCTGTACGCCTATATATACTCGCCCATGAGGCTCAATAATACATTCATCATATTCCGCCAATCTCCTCTCTCTATCCCTTCTAACAGTTTTGTCGATCAAGCCACGGTTGACCTGAAAGCATGAAAATAAAAGTATTCATGAGATGTGCAAGGGGTTCTAACACTAGAAGGGGAAGATTTCATTTGGCATCGATTAATTACAGTGATGAATGCTGATAAGCACTAATATCTGTCATCTAGTGTTCAACATGGGGAGGTGGCCAAATATCTCGACTTTCACTAGCAAGCATGAAGTTAACTGGATATGATGAAACAAGCAAACCTCAAAACTGTAATCATCTATAGACCTAAGTATAATAGTAGTACTATACAAACGAAAGTATGATTAGTGATAGTGAACCTAAGTAAAAGGAACAGTACTATGCAAATGAAACTATTAATTAGTACCAGGTGGTCCACTACTCCACTGCCCTGTTGGTATGCACTGAAATCAGTTGCCATCAATTGCGAATGGATCCACTTTGTACTTGCTGGATAGAACTGGACCTTGTTATTCCCCAAATGTCAACACGAAGCAAATACTGGCCTTTGTACTCCGGTTTGCAGCCGCCCAGTCTCACTCTCACATCAGTAAAGAACTAAAGACTAGGTAGACAACGTCATCTTCATCCATGCTCAGGACAGGGAGCGACGGCGCAATCTTTAGCATACCAATGGCTTGGTAGGTCTCGTTCTCCCAGATGTTCTTGTACTCACAGGTTGTCCCACTTTGAGAGGTCAGAAGACAGAGTCCAGACGGTGAGTTCAAACTCATCGCCGGGCTGGTGTTCGACATAGCCATCCATGGTGACGAACCTGATGGCGCCCTGGACATAGGCCATGGTTCGGAACTCCTCCGCTCGCAAATGTTGACCCTTGGGGGTGTAGACATTATAGGCTGGACAAACATGGGGCAACGCCGCAACGGAATGAAACGAAACTTGTTTTTTCTGGCCATTTCGTTCAGGACAAACATGGAAGCACGTATCATGTTTTGGATGGACAGAAATAACATGATTCAAGAGCGTTGTGGAAGCCTAGCTCAACATGGAGAGGAATCAAGGATCACCTCTCAAAGGTTTCGCTGTATTTGAGTATATCATGCGGGTAAAGTGTACTACACCGTTGAAGGTTTAAAATTTGAGTATTTAGCCGTGTCCCTGGTTACGGACATCTTGAGCCAACTAGACTAGAACCTACGAAAGTTCTCGCTCATCCCAATTTCTTAATTAAAATTTGATGGTTGAACCAATAGATAGGAGCACTGATTTCTATCGGTAATCCATGACGAATGTATCTCTGTCTGTGAAAAAGAGTCCTCTCCTTCCTCTGTAAATTCTAAGGGCACCGTTAGTTATCATGTGACCGAGACGACCGAGACGTGACGTAGCTCGCCACCCCCTACCCCCTCCCTCCTTCTCTCTCCCCCCGCCTGTCGCCGGCGTGCGCCATCGGGCAAAGCCCGCGCGGTGCCGGCGGCGGCGGGTCCTCCTCTACCCGTCCGCAGGAGGGTCCGCGCGGGGCGGCTCCGATCTGTGGCGGTGCGGCTAGGGTGTTTCGGCCTCCTCTCCGGCTGGGCAGACCCTCCGGTGGCGCGTCCGGAGTCCAGGACGGCGACGGCGACGGCGTCGAGCACTGCTTCTGGAATACCTCGTCTGGCGCCGCAAGGAAGGGCCCGATCTGGGCCGTCGCAGGCCAGGCGGGCCTGCAGCGGCCTGGGACGGGCATGGCCGGCGCGGCGACCTCTAGAGGTCTCCGAGGTGGTGGTCGCTCGGTGCGGCAGCCGGTTGCGCAGCCGTAGCCGTGCGGGCCGGATCTGGGCCAGGCGGGCCCAGATCTGGCGGCACCCTCGTGGGGTCCGTCCGGAACTTGTCTGGCTATTGTTGGTAGGGCCTCGGCGGTGCTGGTCAGGGGCCATGGACGCCGGGGTGGCGGCCCCAGATGGCGGGCTGCATGTGTGGCTCTTCGGCGAGCACCATGACGGCGGTGGTGGGGGCATCCTTTGGTCGTGTGGGCGGCATTGGGTGCAGCGGCGGGTGGCTCGGGTGTCGTCTTCGGTGGCGCCCAGATCTGGCTATGGAGGTCTGCTTTCCGCGTGTGCCCTTGGGCCCTCTTCGTGTCATGGGAGAGTTACCGAGCGAAAGCTCCATGCTTTGGCATTGGTGGCGGCGACGCCTGCGGGTGTCGTTTTCCTCTTGAGGACGTCGTCGAAGTGCTCCTTCCCGTGCCAGAGCTCCGGGTGAAAACCCATGTCCATTTGGACTCGACAGCGGCGACGCTTTGTGCCGTTACCCTCCTGGGGGCGTTGTCAGGGAGCTTAGGTGCCCTAGTGCAGTGTGCTGAGTGTTCATGCCTTCCGGTGTTCATGTATGGCTTCGTTGTTGTTTTGTTTTTTCGCCTCTGGCATTTTTTCGTGCAACTTCTGTTTCCCTATTTCTTCGAGATCTTCTTTGTAAGAGGGTAACCTCACCACCTTGTATCGTTCGGCCGTGTTATGGCTTTATTTATAAAGCGGGGCTATGGCCTGTTTCGAGAGAGAGTTGTCACGTGAGGTGTACGTGACGAACAGCTTTATTGATGGTGCAGCCTATAAGAAGCATGTCGACTAAGTAGTCTGTGGCGAATGTATCTCTGTTTGTGAAAAAGAGTCCTCTCCTTCCACTGTAAATTCCAAGGGCTCCTTTGATTCAAAAAAAGGATAGGAATCCCTAGGAATTTTTCTATGCTGACCGTTTGATTTATAGGATTGAATCATGATAATTCCATAAGAATCTTAGTGTAAAGATTATAGGAAAAAAGGTCTTACTTCACCACAATCAAATAAATTTCTCTTTCCATAATGATTCAATTAGACATGTTATCTCAATCCTATAGATTTCCTGCGGCATTTTTTAAAGGAGAAGCAACGGGCACACACAGCCTGCGGAGTCTGGGATTCGAACGTGGGGTGCGGGCAGGCGCGCGGCGCGCACTAGCCAACTAGTCGACGCCCAGTTCCCAGATTTTCTATTTCTATGCGTCCCTATCCTATGAATCAAGGAGCCCTGAAACTCAAATTCGTGAGTAAGATTGCCGAGGATGATTCCTCTCTCAGACTAGCCAGTAGTTGTTTTAACACTCACCACGGATGAAACAGGCAATCTGGTGAACAGAGGCTGTGTTGCAGAAATTCCGTCTTTACGACTGTTTTGCAAGAACACAGAGAAAGCAACAACATACTTCCACCTCTCATGAACAAAACAGTTGAAATTGTTCAGAACACACTATGTTGCATGTTCACATACAGTCATACACATTACTACTGTACACAAACACGAACATCTCAACAGACAGCAACGGCATTGTCACGACCTCGCCATGGAGATCGAGAACGCACTGGGAATTGAGTAGGAGGAAAGGGGAATTTGGGGTGAGGAACATAGCAGCAGGAGGTGAGAACAGAGGAGAGGAGGTGAGATACGTTTCAGAGTCTATTCCATTCATGCCTTCGATTAGAGAGACTGGGGGCTTATAAGGAGTACGCCACCCACACACGCTTCACACGCACTGCCCACAGGCTGGCACACACACATTGGCCCAACTACTCCTCCTGCATAGTTTGTCACACGTTAACAGAGGTTGACGGTGTGACATTGTCGCCTCCTTGAGATGAGACGTCCTCCCAGATCGCCGCTGCTGGAAATCGATTCTTCAAGACCTCAAAATCCTCCCAGGTAGTAGCTTCTGGGGTTGAAGTGGACCACTGCACTCGAATTTGCACCAAGGGTGTTGTGCCTTTCTTGACCAATCGCCTCTCCAGGATTGCCACCAGGGTCGCCTCCGTTGATGTCAGGTCTGGCGGGTGGGGGAGAACCGAGAACACTGGAGCATAAGAAGTTGTGTATGGCTTGAGTTGAGAGACGTGAAATACCGGATGGATGCGGCAATCAACGGGCAAGGCGAGGCGGTACGCCAGGGAGCCAATCTTCTCTTCCACCTTGAAGGGACCAAAGAACTTGTACGCGAGCTTGGCACACGGACGGTTCACCTAATGAGTTCTGTGCGTAAGGTTGCAGTTTCAGCAAGACCTCCTCCCCGACAGTGAACGAACGCTCAGTTCTGTTGCGGTCTGCCTTCTTTTTGATGCGCACCTGGGCACGCTCGAGTTGTTGGCGCAGAGCAGCACCGTGAGCAGCCCAGTCAATCTCGACAGCCTCAGTGTGATTCTCATCCCAGGTTGGAATAGCGCCCAAATTGGGTTCGCGTCCAAATAGTGCCTTGAAGGGAGAGCAATTCAGTGAAGCATGGTGTGAGGAGTTGTACCAGAATTCCGCCGCAGCGAGCCAGCGACGCCAGTTCTTGGGATTGTCATGCACTGCACACCGGAGGTACATCTCGAGGCACTGGTTTACTCGCTCCGTCTGGCCGTCTGTCTGTGGGTGATACGCCGTGGAGTGAAGCAATTTGGTACCTGTGGATGCCATCAGGTCCTTCCAGAACGCACTTGTGAAGATACGGTCACGATCAGAGACAATAGTTTCAGGGATGCCATGGATCTTGACCACGTTCTCCCAGAATGCTCGTGCCACTTGAACTGTAGTGAATGGGTGCTTCAAAGGAACAAAATGCGCCACTTTGGTCAAACGATCCACCACCACCATGATAACATCATAACCTATCAGACTTGGGTAGTCCCTCCACGAAATCCATAGATATGTCATGCCACGGCTCAGTAGGAATTGGCAATGGTTGCAGTTTGCCAGCTGGTTTGAGATGCTCATGCTTGGCATGTTGGCAGACAGCACATTGTTTGATAAAATCTTCGACTTCTGCCCGGATGCCCTTCCAAACGAACAGTTTCTTAACTCTCTGATGGGTGACAGTGACCCATGAGTGTCCCCCCACTGCACTCGCATGTAAAGCACTGATAATCTTGGTCTGCAGTGCAGTGTTGGCACCAATCCATAGCTTACCATGTTGCCTGATCACTCCCTGGTGCAAGGAGTGCCCTGTCTCATTAGGACTGACCACCGCAAGTTGTGTCAACAGGTCCTGCGCCTCAACATCTGTAGCATAGGAGTTAATGACTTCCTGTAACCCTGTGGCTGACAAATGACATAGCATCTGCTGTCAGAAGATGGCCCATGCGTGACAAGGCGTCTGCCGCCGTGTTGTCGGCACCTCGTTTGTACTGGAACTTGAACTATAACCCCACCAACTTGGTCATGGCCTTGCGCTGCAGTTCAGTGTCAAGAGATTGGTCGCCCAGATTGCAGAGGCTCTTGTGGTCTGTCAAAATCACGAAAGGGCCTCGCTGCAAATACGCTCGCCAGCGATCCACAGCCATCATCACGGCCAGGAACTCCTTCTCGTAAGTAGAAAGTTTCTGATTGCGCACCTCCAGGGCCTTGCTAAAGTACTCCACTGGTCGCTTGTCCTGCACCAGAACAGAGCCAATGCCGGTGTCGCACGCATCAGTCTCAATTGCAAAGGGCCGCTCGAAATTCGGCAGAGCCAGGACTGGTGTGTTGCACATAGCATGCTTGAGTTGTTCAAAAGCCTGTTGCGCCGCCTCGGACCACTGAAAACCCTTCTTGGTCAGCAGTTGCGTAAGTGGTTTCGCGATGATGCCGTACCTGGGACAGTGCTTGCGGTAGTACCCTGTAAACCCCAGGTAACCGCGCAGCTCAGTTGCTGTTGTCGGGACAGGCCAATCTCGAATTGCACTTGTCTTCTCACTTTCAGTTGCCACGCCTTCTCGTGAAATCACATACCCCAGGTACTCGATACGGTCACGAGCAAATGAACATTTGGACTCTTTGGCAAACAGTTGGTGTTGTCGAAGTAAAGAGAGAACGAGACGCAGATGCTCTTGATGCTCCTGCAGTGTTTTGCTATACACGAGAATATCATCGAGAAACACGATTACGAACTTACGTGTGTACTCGGAGAAGATGGAGTTCATCAAACACTGAAATGTAGTCGGGGCATTCGTCAGGCCGAACGCATGACACGAAAATGGAAGTGCCCGTGGTGTGTCTTGAAGGCGGTCTTCTCTTCATCCTCATCACGCATGCGAATCTGGTGATAGCCGGCACGCAGGTCCAACTTGGAGAAAAAGGCTGCTCCTGCCAGTTCATCCAGAAGTTCATCCACAATGGGCAACGGAAACTTGTTTTTGATGGTAGCAAGATTCAGGCGGCGGTAGTCCACGCAAAACCTCCATGTGCCGTCTTTTTTCTTCACCAGCAGCACAGGAGCAGCATACGGGCTCATGCTGTGGACAATGACACCTGAGCGCAACATCTCGTTCACCTGACGCTCAATTTCATCCTTGTGAAGAGGAGAGTACCGATACGGCTTGCTATTGGGTGGCCGGGCTCCTTCCTCCATCGTGATCGCGTGGTCGTACTGTCGTTTGGGTGGCAGACCGGTGGGTTCCGCGAACACATCCACGAATTCAGCCAGTAGCGACTGAATTGGTTCCGGTAAGTCTGAATTTTCAGTAGACACCTTGCCAGACACTGGATCGAGCATTGCCATCGCCCAGATGTCATTGGTTTCATGCAGCTGCAAGAGTTCGTCGATGTTCAAGTGTTGTAGAACAGCCTGCTCTCCAGACCGCAGCCCTTGAAGAGTAACAGTTTCACCCTTGTACTGGAACGCAAGTGTCTTCTTCTGCCAGTGGCAGTTCATGGGGCTGTACTATGACAGCCAGTCCATACCCAGTACACCATCATAAGCTCCCAACTCCAACACCCTCATGTCTGTGGCGAATTCATGCCCTTGCAACTGCCAATGGACACCAGGCACCAGTCTGTCACAGCGCAGCCGTTGTCCGTTAGCCACCTTGACTGCCACTGAAGGAATGGAAGTTGTCTCTGCTTCAATTTGATGAGCAAATGCTTCACTGATGAAACTATGGGTGCTGCCGGAATCGATTAGAAGTAACATGAACTTGTCCTTGACTTGAACTCGTAGGCGAATTGTGTCTGAAGATTCAGTTCCAGCAACGGCGTGTGCTGACAGCAAACAACATGCTGCCTCCTCAGGCGCAGGTTCATCAAGCAAATCCAGCGCATGAACTGCGTCGTCCGACAGAATTTCACCATAGTCCCCAACCTGAATGGTAAGCAATTGCCCCTGACGCTTGCATTGGTGCTCACGGCTGTACTTCTCGCCGCACTTGAAGCACAACCCATTAGCTCGGCGGAAGTCGCGTAGCTGACGCTCTCTGCCAAAATCGTCGCCCCCAGCACGTTGTGCTACCGGTGGCCTGGGTAAGACGGGTGCCGGAGCTGGTGGGGGGCGACCCGCGAGTGCTGGGCGTGGTCGAGGTCTGTGTGCTTCCAGTTCCTCCTCTTGAATCTTGGCAAACACCGTGGCACGCGTTATACTTGTTGGTGCCTGAATACGTACGGCTGCCCGAATCTCGTCCTTCAGACCAAGCAGGAATTGCGTCACGAAGAACTTGCTGCTGAGCGACGGGTCCAAGGCCAGCAGATAGTACATGTATGTCTCAAATTGCAGCCGGTACTCTACTACTGTCCCAGTTTGGCGCAGTTGCAGCAGTTTATGCATCTGGCCTTCAAACTCGTCGGGGCCAAACTCCTCAATCACGGCCTGACAGAAACCATCCCACGAGATGTTGTGGCGAGTCTGACGAACTGCCTGAAGCCACAGAGCAGCGTGTCCATCGACGTACAGTGATGCTGTCGTGAACCAATTTGAGGGTGGCACACGATACAGATCAAAGTAGGACAGGCAACGATCGAGCCATAGGGTAGGCAGGTGACCATCAAACCTTGGAAAATCATGCTTCGGCGGCTTGACGAAGACCTCTTCGTCCCTGTGCGCCCCTGGACGCGGCTGTGGGGGCTGCTGCAGGTGCAGACGCTGCGGTTGTGGTAGCATCGTGGCCGCTGGTGAGTCAGGCATCAGTGGCGCGCCGTCGTTCACCAACCGAGCGGGTGGTGCTGATGTGCTGCCACCACCCGAGTGCAGACCATGGAGCAGCGTGGCTGAAGGCGTCGGAGACGTTGCGGCGGACTTGCGCGTCTCATCGACCTCCTTCTGCGTCAGATCCAATTGGTGCCGAAACGCTTGTAATTCCTGGGCGAAATCCGCGTTGCACTTGCTCTGGTTCGCATGCCGCTGGTTGCCGATCGCTGCCTGGTCGTCGAGGCGCTTGATGATGCTCGCGAGCAGCGATTTGACCTCACCGGCGTTCTCCTCCATGGCTGCGATGACTTGCTGGGTCTGTGCGGAAGGTTTCGCGGGAGCCGTCGTGTTCGCCCCAAGCAGATCCTAGCGGCTAGGGATTTTGGGCGAAATCACCAAAGCGATCTCGCACCTTTCGCTCGGATTTACAGATCGATGCCGAGGGATTGATGAACACAGCGTGGCCGGAAATTTGTGGTGGGAAATTGGCTCTGATTACCAGATTGTCACGACCTCGCCATGGAGATCGAGAACGCACTGGGAATTGAGTAGGAGGAAAGGGGAATTTGGGGTGAGGAACATAGAGGAGAGGAGGTGAGATACGTTTCAGTTCAGAGTCTATTCCATTCATGCCTTCGATTACTCGATTACAGAGACTGGGGCTTATAAGGAGTACGCCACCCACACACGCTTCACACGCACTGCCCACAGGCTGGCACACACACATTGGCCCAACTACTCCTCCTGCATAGTTTGTCACACGTTAACAGAGGTTGACGGTGTGACAGGCATGCACTTTTTTATCTTGCTGCGACGGCCAAGTCACACGACTCACACAAGTGGCAAGTGCTGTACTTACACCCAACTAAAAACCTGCTAGCTAGCTCAAACAAGGAACTTGACACGAACATTGTACACAGTGGCAGTGGAGCCATCGTCGACCACAGGAAACGGCTTACTTCTTCTTTTGCCGACTGATTGATTGTTTAGCTACAGCGTGCGCTGCTGAGCTCGCCAGGGAAGATTTCTTAATCTGGCCCTTTGGGTCGAATGCTTTCCGGATCTTGAAAACAGCCCACGCAACTCCAAGAGCATTCCCGGTGGCCTGAAGGTAGTCCTGTGTTATCTCTCCTGCTTGGTCACCGTACCTGTAAAAGAAACAAGATCAAGGATGTCAACAACAAGCAGCATCAAACAATCATTGCGCAACTGCTGATGACTAGTCAACCAAGTATTATCTTCTTCGTTTTGAAGATGATCCATTAAGGCATGTTACAATGGTCTTATCTTAATAATACCATGTAGGATGATGGAAGAGAGAAACGGAAAAAAAAGGTTTGTCTTAGCTGGATATGACTCACCGCATATTTAGGATAGCTGATTATTAGATATAAGACGAAGAAATAACCCATCATAGATCATGTTTTTACTTTTACTGTTATATCAAGATCACGTGGCAGGTTTACGATAAAGCTGTCTTAACAAACATTGTATATGTCCTTAGAATAACAAACAGTCGCAGTCTAAGATTATATTGTTGCAACTTTGTTTCCTTTTCTGGTCGGGACTACTAGCTGTCACATTACAGATGTTTGTACCCATAATTACCTTATCTGCCTTCTGAAATGAAGGACAAATGCATAGTTTTCACTCCAGTAAGGTTTCTAACTTCCTATGCAGCACAACCATAGAATGACGCAATAAATCCTGCCTAGTTATCTTGCACAAAGAACATTTCGATTGCAGGAACTATAGATACATAAAACAGTGTAAATTACCTGTGTGTTACAACTGAAGTTGTAACAACTGATGATGTTTGCATCACGTTCTTGCCAGACACCTCAACAGCATCACATACTTTACCTGAACCATTGATTTTGTGTGAATCAGCAAATAATAAGATGTGATGCAGCATCAACTGTAGAATGTAGATATCAAATCTAAGGAGTGGGTTAAGATTTTAGGTGCTCGCATTCAATCTAGTATTTGGGCAAGCCAGGCCGTAAAAAACACTCTTGGTCTGTTGAACTCGCGCTAACAGAATTCTGAGCACATTAGCTCTTAGTGATGTGTTTTAGACTGAAAATGCATCTTAACCCAGTGCATTGTATAATAGCACAGTGAATACTTCAGGATTTGCTTGGAAAGGCATTCAGTGTAGAGCATAACAGTCCTAATCACAATATGATTTCACTCTATCTGGTGTTGTGTTAAATGTGATGATTAATCCACTCCACCTAAGATCGAATGTGGGGAGAACAAATCCATTTTTATTCGACAGATTATCCAGACTTCTAACTCGGAAGTCCAGTAACTATAGAACATCTAGCATCTTAGCTGCCTTTATAGTATATATCATTTTATAGTTTTATAAGAATATAGATAGCACGGATTAAACTTCATATCAAGAAAATGTAACATGCACCGCTAGTGGTAAAAGCTTACCAAACCCCTCGAGTGAAGCAAGAATAACTTCACCAGGCATCAACTTAAAGAACTTTCGGGTAGGTTTGGAGTTGATCACGGTGTTGGCAACAAATCCCGAGACCTTGAGAACACCCGAGAGGATTGAGTTGGCCACATTGTTGGACATTTCAGTGACCCTTCTAGCCCTGCAGAAGACAGAAGAGGAATACATAAGCCAACTACATGGAGTAAGCTGGAAATCGCAAATGATTGATTACCTTAAACATTTCAATAAATAATCATGATAGCAATAAACAGACGAAAGGAAAATGAGAATTGTCTCAGAAGAAGGGAGATGAGGATAATAAAAATAGAACCTGTTGAACATCTAACTCTAAGCTACTGGGATGGTTTTCATTAATATCTCATCATAATGAACAAGTGGACTATAGCCAAAATATCACGGGCGGTCATTATCAAGAGATGCTAGCTGTCTTCCAGGGTAGGAACAAGCAATAAGTGAAGAACGGATACTTGTAGCATTGGCTAAGTTCACGGTCAATTCGTCATAATAAAGATGAATGTCCTCCTCTTGATGCAACGATCAAGAGCGTTACTTCTGAGTGGGACATTTGCTTTGTATAACCAAAAAAGGGTGCTATGTCTTCTTGTTGAATAATGCAAAAGACCCTGCTCTGTTGAATAATGAATAGAACTAGTATGAAGTTAATTTTTGTTGCGGGAGAGAACTGCTATAATGTAACTTCATAATCATATTCAAGAAAACTGTGCAACTTCATAATCAATATTTTCTGTTTATTCTATTGAAGTTATGAACTATATGAAGTGCAAATTGAGTACAAGAACCACTCACTATGCTGGACGTGACATCCTTCGAAGCTATACATGGTAATTCGGACACCGATGGTGGATGATGCAACTAATGCCAACAAGTTAATCATATCACTCGCTAAACTTCAAATCGTCTAATAGTGTACTGCAACTTAACAAGAACAGTCTAAATTAAACGAATCATCATCTAGTTCATCAAATTCCAGATTTTTTTTAGTTGCATCTAAACTACTGCTCCGACATGATCTGCTCTGCAACGTGGTATGAGACAAAATTAAGCAAATAAAAGCAGTACTAGTACGTCTCTTCCTCATCCATACCTCTTCATCCTCCTGAGGGAGCTCGGGTTCACCTGCGTAGGCTTCCCGTTCGCCCCTGCACCCTTCGTCAACACGGCCTCTCCGGATTTGATGCCCCCAGCTGTGATGTCCCCGCACCAGATGATGCCCCGCACCAGCTGCCCCGAGCCCTTGGCGATAAGCCTCGCCACGGTTGAGCTGTAGTCGTCGACGTTTGGCGCGATGGTGGTCCAGAAGGCCGCCGACTGCTCCTCGATTATCTCCTTCTTGTCCCCGGCAGCCTCCTCCGGGGTGATCTCCGTCACCACCGCCCTGGTGTCCATCACCTCCGACTTTCCGCCCGCGCCCGCGTCGACCTCCTTGACGGAGAAGGTGGTGTACTCCTTGAGGACCGTGTCCAGCTCCTCCAGGACCTTCTCCTGCCCTTTCCCCGCGACGGTGAGCCCGTAGCTGAGCGGCGCCTCCCCGTCCGCGTCGGCGTCGTCCTTGCCGTCGGGGTGGTCCGTGTGCGGGACGTGGAGCGAGAAGAAGTAGTGGCCCCCGTCGAGCTTGACGACCGCGACGTCGCTGCCGAGCGGCCACTGCACGGGCTCGTGCGCGTCAGCTGGACGAGGACGAGCGGCCGCTGCTGCTGAGGATGCCGAAGAGGCCGCGCCGCTTGGGGGGCTTGTCCGGGGTGAGGCGCGCGAGGACGGCGACGGCGTGGTCGCCCTGGCGGAGGCGCACGACGGAGAGCGTGCCGGCGCCGAGGTCGAGGCTGCGGTCGGGGTCGACGAGGTGCAGCTGCGAGCCCGGGACGGCGACGAGGGTCTCCTCGACGGTGGGCGGCGCCGGGGCGTCGTCCTCGGCCGCGTCGGCCGGGAAGAGGTTCTCGGCGAACTCGTTGGGGTCGACGGTGGGGTAGAGCGAGTCGCCGGTGCTGGCCCCGGCGGCGGCGGCGGGGTTGGAGTGGAAGGCGGTGTTGTGGTCGGGGTGGGACTGGGGTACATCGGGGTAGAGGCTCTGCTGCTGCTTGTAGGCGGAAGCCATGGTGGATTCGCTGCTGGTCGGCTACCGCGTCGTGTCACCGATTCGAGAAAGGGGAACGAACGAAGTGGGGAGGATGCAACGGGAAGAGGGGATTTTAATACGGAAGGAGTGAACTGGTGAAGGCGACAGTTTGATTCGCGGTACGCGGAGATTTTCTGCGCCCGTGCGCCGACGCGGAACTGGTCGGCAGCCGCGGTTGGCAGGCAACAGGTTGTTTCGTTCCGAGACACGGTGCACCCGCCGCGGCACAGCGGCGGCTACGGAGATGGTGGTGGTAAAGGGAGATCCGGATTTCCGATAGACGGAGAGGACTTTGGAAGAAAGGAACCGGAAGCAAAGCGGAGACGACGCGTAGACAACGTGGGGATGGTCGGGGGCACAGCTCACGGGCCACGGAGGCGCGAACCAAGGAATAAACTTCTTCCAAGGCAAATACGAGCTGGCGCGCTCCGGTGCTCAACGCGTGTAGTACACTAGTACTCCGTACAACATATCAGCACCTGTCTGTACCTGCCGTTTAAGTTGTGACGATCAAAACGGCGCCGTGTTCGATTCACCGCGTCGCCGACAACTGACTGTATTTTTTATTTTTGCGAATACAACTGGTACTCAATGCTGGGAAGATACACAGTCTGTACAAATTTTCGAGGATAGGATCAACAACCAATATAGACACAACCACATGTACAACTACATGAAGATTTACATGGAAAATCCTCCTCAATATTAGAGGAAAAAATCATACATGTGTCCATGAAGGTTTCATTAGGAGATAATTGGTAGAAAGTCTTCTTCATAACCTTTAGAGACGCCACACCACACTTCAGCATGTTGCCAAACAACAACCATATGAGGCAAGATAACACCAAAAGAAAGATATCAAATTGTTATCCCTTTATTGATAAGGTTGTTGCTCTCTAGCTATATATCGAACCTTTCCACCCGCACAAAACTTATAGACAAGTAGACATATGTGTTCCCAACATGGTCATCGAGTTTGATCTCAATTGGAAACCGTTTACCTCAAATTGTTTGGGTACCATAACTGCTCTTTGCTGCAACTCTAGCAGCCCGAACTGATAAACTGCTCTAAAATCTAATGCTCCACTAAACCGAATCTCAAACATATAACCATATCAAAGTACGCAAAGCATGGAACAAAAATAGATCAAAGTACATGAAGTAAGGAGCAATGTCACCAAGTTTGAAGCCAATCTAAACACATTTGAGCCTCCAAAAGACCAACTTGAAAGATAAATTGGTCAGTAATCAACAATCAGGATAGAAATCGCCTCTCTTTCTTCCTCTATTCTCACTAGGTTGTGGTGCTCTCTTATTATCGTCGTATTTCTTGATTGTAAATTTGATCGGAGGGGGCGCGTTCGGTAGATCCGATGGTAGGTTTATTCAGGTTTGAGCCTTGTCAAATAGTGTGCCATAAGAGCCCTACTCATGTTCGTGATGACTTTGACCATCTTTCGATGCTCGAGCGATCTTGAGGGGTTCCCGGTCTCCCCTATTGTGATCTACAATGGGCGTGAATGAGGTGATGATGAACCAGTACCACTCATGAACCCCCCCCCCCCCCCCCCATTCCCCTTACATACATGGTGAGATCTAGGGTTACGAACTCTGAGTCGGTTTACATGCCAATTAAGATAAACACCAAAGCCTAACAAACTAATCTAGTTTGATCGTATTCGGTTACAAAGACATCCCGTAGAATATGTTTGTAGACTTTATCGTAGCTTGTATTTCCAGATGATGCATTTACGCCCATGCTCTTGGCCGAATCCTTGAGCTAGGTCACCTGGTGCTGAGTGGACCCTACATCCTTCGTGAACTTACCTATGACCTATGACCTCGTCGGTAGCCCTTGAATCCTTTGTGATCATGGGGTCATGCAATGTAACCATGACAACCCGTCCCATGACGCCATGCATAAAGGGTCAGATATGGGAAAATTTTCAGATCTGCCTCATTTCGTGTTAAAGTTTCACACAAGGATCAAATGTGGAGTGAGGTGTTTTGGCTCCCAAGATCTCGGTATTAAATTTTTTCAAAATTAATGTTTTTAAAAAATTCTTAAAAAAATTACATGTAGTTTTTCTAGATAACACGATCCATTGTAAGCTATACAAAAATCAAAAAATTCTGGCTCTAATAAGCAAAAAAGAAAACTCATTTTTTTCCTTGATACATATTTGACCGTACACACTATACATGTATATATTATTGTTTGTTTTTCCACAGGTTTTTAAGATGTACAAATAAAAAATTTGTTTAAAAAAATAAGGGGTTCAATTTAGCTCGAGAGCTAAAAAATGGTTTTCGGTCAAATATGTCAAACTTTCACTTTAAAAACAAAGGTCTAGGAAAGATTGAGGTCGGCTGGACAGATAGGTTTATGCTTGCGGGTCGGTCCGTTAGCATGCATGCTTGGCCCATTAGGGATATGGCCCGACACGTGACTAAGCAGGTCGTGGCTGAACCAAAAGGCCAGGCACAAGGAGCGGCACGACACGGCCCATTTAACTTTTTCAGAAAAGTAGGCCAAACAAGCCAAAAAATTAGCCCATAAACATCCCACCCAGAAATAGCCGAAAACAGCAGAGAAACGTTAAGGCCTCGTTTGGTGGGCAGGTTTTCCAGCTCCAAAAGGGATTGTGGATTTTTGGGGATCGGGTGAATCCCTTGCCTCCACCCAATCCCGAGATTTTCCTATCGATCTCCTTCTTGCTTCGTTTCCGATCGTTCCGCGAGGCTCTGCTAGCGATGTGAAACACACGTGGATCGGGATGGTTTGGAGTGGTTGGCCGGGTTGGTCCAACCCCACCCACGTCTACCAAACGTGCTGTGCGGGAAGTTTGTGGGTTTTCAGCCCCTAGGGGATTTTTCCTTCAAATCCCGGCCCACCCCTGTCTACCAAACGAGGCCTAAACGAGCCAGGCCCATTTAGCGCCGGACCGGCCCGTTGGCCAGCTTTGGCCAACACACCAATTCCGGACCATACGGGCGCAAAGGATCCGGATCCCCCGTGGCTTCCTTCCTCTGTAGGCCGTCTCTCTCCCTTTCTCTTCGCCAGTTTCCCTCTCCGCCTGGCCGCCTACTCCCCCAAACCCCAAACCGACCACGAACCCCGCCATTTCGCCGGGCGGCCTCCCAAGCTGTAGCCCTAATCCCTAGTCATCGGCACGGACGAACGCCGCCGTCTCCAATGGGGAAGCGGCGGACGCCGCTCGTCATCCTCTCCTCTTCCTCCGACGACGATGGCGGCGGGGCCCGCTGTACCGCTAGCCGCGCCGCACCGGCGCGCAGGACAAGGACTCCTGCGACGGCGCCGCCGGCGAAGCAGGAGCCGAGCACCTCGAGGAAGAAGCCGCGGCGCGGGAGCAGCGGCGGGAGGGGGCGCCGTCGTGCATCGGACACCGCGCCGTCAGGCTCCCTGAAGGTGCTAAACTCGAGTTAGAGTGCGGTTACAAATGCTTTATGCCGTGCATAGCTAGTACTGTGATCCGCTCGCGGTTGGATGTGATATATTTTGACTGCTTGGATTCGTACCCAACAAATTTTAGGTTACTTTTTAGTGGTATTGACTCTGAACCCAAATTTGTGTGTATGCGATAATTGATAGGTAAGTCTAGAATACATGTGTTCTGCTTTCATATGGTCTATACTTGATGTGGTCATTTTAGGCTGGCACCAGATGTGCTACAACATATGAAATTTGTATGGTCTTTAGGTTGCATTTAGCTGGACATCAGCTTATGAACTAAACCATCGTGTCTGTCTAGTACCCCTAATCCTCATTTATCATTTTTATTTGCATTTCAGTCGCAGCGAAAGCAATGCTCTTTTATTTTTCTGACAAGAGCAAATTCTAGAGTATTTGTTATCAGTAGGAACTACTTGAGATCAAAGTTGTATGCTCTTGTATGATAAGTGATCTTAAACTCATGAGATGATTCGAGCCTAACTACAACCGACTCTTTTATTGCAATCTAATTTCCTGCCTACTGACGTGTTCTCTCCTTGTTTGCAAAGGCTGAATTTGATATGCTCTCTGAAGATTTTTCTGAATGTCTGACTGACTTGGGTATGTCAGGTACATTACTTAATCAACTTTTTTTTTTAAGGTACGAACACAGTTTGCAAAATGCACTGCTATTTGAGTGAGGCGCCGTTCAGTATTACCAGTAGGTTGTTTCATCTGTACTTAACTATGAAGTTTATATCACTTCACATTAAGCTATTCCATTGACTATGCTGTGTACTGTATACCTCAGTTAAACTATGGATCCTGTTGGTACTTGGTAAACTCACTAAAGTTGCCATATTTTATATATAGGTCATGGAACATTGGAATGCTCAGTTAGATGTTATTTGCTGTATTGGAGCTATGATGCTAGCCTACATGAGCACCAATACGTTTCATAATTGTTAGTTTGTTACAGCTATGAATCATCTATTGGCGGAAATGAGATGCTGTCAACTCTTTATGTATGAATGAATGATATATTGTTTTCAAGGGGCTTTCCTTTGATTGGAAAACCAGTCATTCATATCATTCTCGGCATATGTTAAGTTTGCTTCTTAGAGAACCCTATCTATATTTATATTGAGCCACACAGGATCCACTTGCAAAGAATATAATTCTAGAATTAATAAATTGTATCTGTTGCTTTATGATGAATCTTATGCAGTAAACTATGATCATGGACAATTTACCCTTTTTTGGTTAGGTTGGCTTTTCCTGATCTCATTTGGCATGCACAAGTGGATCAATAACTTGCAAGAGTCAGCCACATAACAAAGCTCAACCATATGGATTTTTTCTTATAGATCCTTTAGTAACATCAAAATTTCCACTCTTTCGTATTCATGAACTGCCATGATGTTTCTTCTAGAGAATTCTGACATTTTCATGTCTTTCTTTCGTGTCGTTTCCAAAAATATAGCAAAGTTATTTCATCAGTAAGCAACGTTTTTCTATGGCGAGTCTTGCTAGTTTTCAATATGTTGATTAGACTACTTCTAGGCAGGGTCTATGCGTCAAACGGAAGAGCTTTGGGTTGACAAGTACAAACCACAATCGTTGGCAGACCTTGCTGTCCACAAAAAGAAGGTTGATTACTTTTTCTTTCTACATATTGTCATATTGTCTGTATTGTTGGTTTTTATTCGATTTGTGAAAGCCCTGCTCGGTCTAAGTTCTAAGGTACTGCACTTCTGGAAATTTATTTTCCCAGTTTCAACTATGCGAGCTTCCTGGCCTCCAAATGTTTCCTCTGTATCAGGGTGTTGATGTATGCTTTGAACTTAAACTTATTCACAGTTAATTTCACCAAGCACATAATCAAGGTTTATGAGTCCAAGAGGTGAGCTGGACTAGTTGATTACTGGTCTTTGACTATAGTTGCTACAAATACCACACCACTAGTTTACTACGCTGCAAAATTAGGAAGTAGGGAGGCAAAAGTACATGGGTACATGCTGAATCAGAAGCACGCTATCTTGCCATCAGATTATCAGAAGTAAAGCATAACTTCATAAGCAGATAAGCTGCACAAACCAACACAAGTTCATGCTGTGTGTACTAGATATTACTCATTTAACCACCTATTGCTGGTCTGCGACACACTTGATTATATGGACCACAGTGAGACTTGAGAGGCAGGAGAGGAATGGCGAGCAGAGCAGAAGGAAGAAGAGGAGGAAAAGAGTAGAGAGCAGAGCTGGAGGAAGGAGAGGAGTGGAGGCACTGATATTGGTGCTGACGGCGACCTTCAATAGCCCCTACACCAGGCAGAAGCTCTATTTGAGGGAGGCAGGGAGCTAGGGTGGATCCGTGGGCTCACTAGGATGTATATCTCCTTCAAAGAGAGCTCGGTCTGACTTAAGCTCTCTAATGGGCTGCACAGTGAGTCGAGCGACTAGTTACATTATACCAAGTCACAACCAGTCAAATTTGTTGAGTTAAGATGTCCAGTTGAGACCCATGTACCGACTCATAGACTAGTCAAGTAACCCTTAATCATTGCATAAAATAGAATAATTTTCACAAAAAAACAGGTTTAATGTACCAACTTTCAGGAACCTACTCTTTTTAACTTTAAGGACCAATATAACAGACTTGCAGATTTATGGGTATATTGTATCAAATTTTATATGTTTAACCATGCACCAAATTTCCCATCCGATAAAAATCCTTTGGACAATGTATGTAGTGAATATATTGCTTAGTGTTGGTTTTAAAGATGGTGTATATGTTGCTTAGGGTATAGTATGGCTGGTTCCAGTGAAGATATTGCTCAATTTTTTACCACGTCGGCAGCATGAGGTGGCAACAGGGGTGGGGTACTAAGGCCCAGTTCTTTTGAGCTTCGGCTTGTGCATAAGCCTTCAAGCCTTGAGCTGCCCACAAAAACGACCGTGAAATTAAGCTCACAAGAAAAACCGATCGAGTTCTTTTGTGGCTTCTTCCACTGAGTAGTAGAAAGAATGGAGGCTGCAGAAGATCGAGCTCGGCCGGTGAGCTGAAGCTCGGCTGGCCTAGACCGGCCTTGAGGGGAGCGGCGGAGTCAGAGCGCCGGCGGATGGCCGCTGCGAATCCTTCGCCGCCGCGCTCGAGCTGGGCAGTAGAGCCGGCGGCGGCGCTCGCCGGTGGAGCAGGGGCGGCGACGCTCCGTGAGTGGAGCAGGGGCAGCGCCAGCGCTAGGGCGGGTGGAGAGCCGGCGGACGGCTGCGGAGGAATGGAGGCCGTCGAGCTCAGATAAGGTGGGTGGCGGAGGAGCGGCTGCGGAGGAGCGGGAGGAGCAAGACGACGGGAGCTCGAGCGGAGGAGCGGCTGCGGAGGTGGGCGTCCGGGGAGCGGCGGCGTGCCGGTAGGTGCGGCTCGGGAGCGGTGGTCGCAGACCCGCAGTGGTCACATGCGGCGACGGGAGAGAGGAGAGGCGAGGAGAGGAGAGGATAAGGAAAAGAAGCTGGCGGCCGCGGTGAGAAGTTGGGGTAGCGCTGCTTATTCCCACTGTGAAGGAATCGATGAAGCCGGCTGCCCAGTTAAGCGGCTCAAAATCCAGTTCTTTTGGGCTTGGGCTTATTTTCACAGTTAAGCTGTCTAGAAGCCCAAAAGAACTGGGCCTAAGTGGGTTAAGACCAGATTGGAAATTTGGCACATGGTGGTTAATCCTGTAGGCTACAGCTATTTGATACAAAATGGTCCTACATGTGTAGTTATGTGAAATATATACACAAATATGTACTTTCGTGATAGTTTTGTATATTACTTTATAGTTGTGTGGAAGTTTACCCTGTAAAGTATGAACGCGAACTTTCTGTGTTTAAGATACATCTGTCTTCTTGTAGGTCGAAGATGTAAAGAAATGGCTCGAAGAAAAGTTGGAGGCACCAAAGGTGATTCCTCTTTGAATCCATGCCACTGAATAGCCAAAGAATCGTCTGCTTAGTGGTATATGTTTGGATAATCTTCACATTCACTACTAAGGTCATGTTCTTCATATTTATATTTCAATTGAGTCTAAATCCACAAACCTTTCAAGTGAGTATCAAAAAGGAAGATCTGATTGATGTATTTACCTCTCAAATTTCTATTCATTACTTTCGGTAGCTAGAATGCTTACTGAAAGAGTATTTTCCACATCTAGTCATGAAAATCTTTCAACTTGACTCGCTCAGAACCTGCACAATGCTGCACGTGATTGTGAGAAAGAGATTAGAAGTTAATTTTACCAAATATCTTGCACTTTAAACTTGTAGGCATGAACTATTTACTGTTTCTTAGTTTTGTATACTATTTTTCATAATAGAGAAATACCGACAGTGCAAATACAAATTTTGCAGGGAACATTTGGAGGGTTGAGTCTTGTCCTTACTGGCCAGGCTGGTGTTGGAAAATCTGTATGTCCTTTCTTAATGCTAGTATTCTACTACTCTCACTTTATTTTACACTCATTTTTTGGCGGACCATAAACACTCAACACCACGTCACAAATTTTATTGAATCAGTTAGCTGTTTGAATTTTGATACTTAGTCTGCTGGGCATGATAGCACAGCATGAACCCAGTGCGACTCGATCTGTTGAAAAGCCAACCCATCTTGGGTAATAGCGGATCCAATACAGAGTAGAAGTAAAAAAAAAAAGATAATTCTCTCTCAACCTAACACAATATCCTGTATGCTGGTGAGATGATAGTTGACACAAATGCTTCCTTCAAGTTGATAGTTCACAAAAATTTCCTTCAACTTCTCTCCATTCGATAGTTCACAAAGATTCTTCCTTCAACTGTCTCTACTCCAACAATTTTCTTCTGGGTTTGCGGCAATTCCTTGGCGACCCTCATTTCCCCAGGAGGATGTTCCTTCTTAATGCTTAATCTAAGCAAGTAAGCTAAGAGTACATATGTACAATCATAAATATCAGTATTTCAGAGTTGAGAACTTTAGCAGTTATGGCATCTGTTGAAGTACATTAGCTTAGAAGTGACAATTGACTCTTTGTTGCTTATTATAGGCAACTGTCAAAGCGATCGCTGCTGAGATAGGAGCCGAGTTATGTGAGTGGACAACACCAGTACCAACACTGTGGGCTGAGCATGTGCATGCTAATTCAGGTAACCTATCCTTGAGGTCTAAATTTTCCCCCTTACTCTGCAAACTGTTTGCAGTTTAACCTTCTGATAAAAGTGTGGTCAAAGTCCACACACTTATATAGTATTCATGATTTAGTACCTAGTGTTCTAGTACCTAAATAGGTTTGCATTTGTGACTTGAAGTGTCTTTTCATTTTGAATAATTTACGTATTTCTTTTCGATAATCATTTGAAGGACTTCAGTATGTATCCAAGTTGGAAGAATTTGAAAACTTTGTGGAGAAGATAAGGAAATACTCATTGCTTTCTCTGACCAGCACTGGAACCCAAAGAAAGCTCATTATCATTCTGATTGATGACATCCCTGTATCAAGTGGAAAGGCTTCTTTTGCAAGATTGGGGAAATGCTTAACAGGTCTAATTCAAAGTACACAAATACCAACTGTCATTTCACTGACTCACTATCACAAAAGTGAGGCTAATGATACATCAATGTGGAACTCCGAGGAACTTGAGTCTTTACTTCATGGTGCTGGTGCTCATAAGGTACACTACTCTAGGATAACTGTATAAGTACAACTGCGGATTTTGTTTGGCAGCTTTGATCACCATAATGGCAGCTTTGAAACTATTAATTTCTATGCAGATTGTTTTCAATCCGGTAACTGTAAGCTCTATCAAGAAAATTCTTTCTAGAATATGCAAACAAGAAAGCTCTGGCACAACTGAAGAATAGTTCATCAAATCGCTACATCTAGTGGAGGTGATATCAGACATGCGATAATGTCTCTTCAATACTACTGTCTTAATCCAAGAAGGCTAAATTCTGCATTGGCAAGAAATGCTACTCTGTTGGATCTAAAGGGTTATGGTACTCTAGCCCTAGGGCAGGATTGCCTCAACTCCGCAACAGCTTCTCCATGCGGAAGAGATGAGACACTTACTTTATTTCATGCATTAGGGAAGTTTTTGCACAATAAAAGGGAAACTGATGGTGATGCCAATATCGGTATGTAATAAATCACACCATCTTCTGTAAAATCTTCTTCTTGACTTTGGTACCTTTCATATATTTATTGTGTTGTATGGTTTATTAAGAACCCAGATTCAGTGACGTAACGTCACTAAATCCCTCTTCGTTTATTAAACCAGCATGTTGTGATTAAAATTTCTATGCACAATATTTTCTTTGTTTTCTATAGGTTGTTATTGTGTAAACATATTCATTCACATTTCTTTTGATTGGCTTGTTTGAACTAAATGGGATTCCATCTGATCTGCTAGTGCATGTTCTATACTAGTTGCATATGCAATTGTTTATTTAACAGTGACCGTGCATCCTTTTCAGTTCATCAGATCTATTTTATCATATAAGTTCCATGCCAATATACTTTTTTTATTGTTTCTCATAGAATTTCTTGCCCTCTTTGGCTATATCATTGGTACATGGAGCAGCACTGTCTTCTCTAAGTCCCTATACTTTGATTCCCATGCTCATGAGTTTCACACTTTCTATTAGTGCACTGTGGTGTTGGCTACCCAGCACTACATCTACTTTGTACTCTTTGTCTGGATTAACAATTAATTTATTATTTGTTGTTGTGGAGGGTTGTGTTTGTCAGCGTGCTTGCGTGTGTAGTTGTTTAGCAATTACGTACAACCAAGCTTTTGTTCTCTAAACCTTGTGATATTTGAGCTGTAGATCTGGAATCATTTTCACTCAAAGAAAAGCTAAGAAGAAATCCACTAAAAATGGATGTTCCAGAGATGATTCTTTCTCAAGCACATGGAAAAGTACGGACTGTTGCTGACTTTCTATATGAAAATGGTAAACAATAGAGTTCTAGTGAAGGAGTATTATATGCAAAGCTCTGGGTCTTACCTTACATGTTGTCTTTACCTTATGCTTGTTTTTTACTGAGTTTACTTGATTTTACATGGTAGTAGGCATCATGTATATTATGGAGTAATTTTCGCAAAACTGCAGGGTGAATGTATGAACTATCATAAACATACTGCTTTAAGAATCAATTTCATAAAGCTACATTTTAGGGGACACATTCTATCACAAAACTAGGTTTTGAGGTGCACCTAAATTTCCATTTGGATCCACACGTCATACTCACAAATCCTGGATTGGTTCCACCTTACAAGCCAAATCGTTTGTCCCTTAACACAACAAGCAATTTGCATGGAGATGTTCAAGAATTTTTTCACTATGACATGTGTGCACCGGAAAGCGTCTAGTTTTGAGAATATAATTGACCCCTAAACTATAATTCTGTGAATTTGGTCCTTAAACCTGTAGATTTATGTATGTACACTTAACCCTTTTTTTGCAAAATGTACTCTATACATTTAGATCTCATGCTCGTTAGTGAAAACAGTACTGTACTCCCGTGCATATGTAGGTGCCTATTGCTGCGCTAACTAAACATGCTGTATTTTGGTTTAGTACAGTAATATATTACCGTCCTCACAACCTCATGTATGAACATGTATCCATGGGCCATTTGATTAATACATTCTAATAGGGCCTAAAATTCAAGTTTGGTGGTGCATGAATGAGGATGGCATAGATTTGCATGCATTATTTTGTACCCGACTGTAGCTTCCGTCAAGAGAATAGTGTGCTCAGTTATTGATAATTTGTTCTCACTTTTTGTTTATTAAATGAATCGGTAATTGGTGTTTTACAGCTCTTTGATTTCATCGACGATGATGCTATTGATGACGCATGGACTGTGATGTCATATTTGAGTGATCGAGATGCCTTCTTGCTGGTAGTCCAATCGCATCAGCTCGCTGGGTTGTGAATGAATCAAATGAGTCAGACGGCATGTCACAACTTATTGCTGCATCTGTTGCAGCACGAGGGGTTCTTTTTGGAAACGCACATGCCTCACCCTCAAGGTACTTGGTTATCAATATGATCATTTATTTGAAGGATTCCGAGCTAATATATTTTTTGCTCTTATTTGGCCTAAGCAGATGGCATACAATCCGTAGCCCAAAGGTTTGGCAAATTGAGCGTACATTTCGATCCACGAAGGTAAATCTGACACCATGCCATCTTTCATCCATTTAACTAGATTGTAATTTGGAAAAACGAGTACTGTATGTTCTTCATTTTCTACCTTTTGTCTGCCATAATAAAGAAGAAACGTTGTGAGCATCACTATGTGCCTCCACTTGTCTTTCTTTTGAAGTCAATCTTTACAAAAATTCTTTGTATGCTTTTGAGGCATTCAGATGCTCATCGTCTGAACATATACATCTTGTTTTACTTTAATGTTGAACCGTGTTGATGAAAAGTTCATAGTAGTACTTTGAAGATAAGTGTGGCGGTGATTAATTTGACATCTTGGTTCTATTCATCTTTTTCATCTGGTATCTGATGATCTGCATTTTCGTTTTGTTGGGAAACAATGCAGGATCAGATTTTGCCAGATAGATTTGATGGTTCAAGTACGTCTGGTTCTCGCAACTTCTCCGACGTAGTCACCGACTTCAGGCCTTTTGAGAGATGGATAGGCCCTCGCAGTGATATGCCTAGGAGCGACTCCTCACACCACGATGTAGGAGTTCGCCCGAACTTGATTGGTAAACTGATGGTGAAGGAGATAAACTCCGAGGAGGATGAAGATGTGATAGAAGAATGCTAAAACCTTTCTGATCTAGTTCATATCAGATCTAATCTAGCTTATTGTATGATCTGTAGAGGTCTGTAGGAACTTGTAACATGTAAGCTTCAGGATGATACCTGGGTGGCTGGGTCATGCGTTTTTAGCCATCTTTGTTATTCCTGGCCCCAGTTGCGTACTGCTTGCTCCGGCTCGCTTTCATTTCCTCACTCTGTGCAGTGTGCACTTGTGCAGCAAGTGAGCAGTGAGCTGTTGTGCAGGTGAGCCTAACTTTAAGCAGTGAGCGTTTGGCCGGTCACCGACATGTGTGGGAGATGCAGTCTGACCTGAACAAAATCTCAGCTGTTGGCTTAAGGCCACAATGTGGCTCCCACGACCAAGAGAATCCTGGAAAACATTAGTTTATCGCTGGTCAATCCTACACGTAAAGTTTAATCACCTTCGAACGAACGGAAGATTCTGAGAATCGCCACCGCCACTGGGCAACCGATAGAAAAGAAACGGGGGCGGAGGCACGGGCAACTCTCCCGTCTGTCATCACATTATCACCCGACACGATCCTCTCCCGTCCCCGCCAATTGATTGCTTCGTCGCCCCGTCATGGTCGGTGCAAGCCCTCCTCGCCTGAGTATTCTTCCTCGCTTCCCGCCCGGCGGATCGAATCGCGCCTAGCCGCCTCGTGATCTCGCCTCCAGCTCGATTCGGGTGGTGGCGGCGGAGGCGGCGGCCATGTTCTGGAAGGACACCAGCGCCCGGAGCAGCAGCAGCAGCGGCCGGGAGCAGAGCGGCGTGGCCCCTTGGGCCAGCTGCGCGTCCTCGTCGTCGGCGATTCAGGTCCGTCCCCTGCCTCACGTCTGGTCTGGGAACCTCTGGTAGTTGGCGACGCAAATAGGGCATGTCACATGTGTCAGGTTCAACCTTCCATGAGCACTCGGATCAGGGATCACGATATGGTGAAGAAATCGAGTAGGAGATTGTTGAATCGCGTAGGCTTCATCTTTCGGTTATCCTGTTTGGGTGTGGGTGTGTGTGATTGGGCTGGCATTTGGGTCACTATTATCACAAGACTTATGGAGTGGGAGACAATAGTCGCTAGCAGTAGCAGGCATCCTGATTTTCCTAGAAATCATCATCATCCAGAGCCAGCGAAATCACACGCCAAAGTCGGAATTTCTGTCGGTGGTTTAGTGCCCCCAATTATTCATCAGGCACGTTCCTTATTGCCTTGACAGAATAATAAAAGCAGCTTGGCACTTTGGCTAGTTGGCTGGTAGTGGATCGTCGTAAGCTGTATCATCTGAACATAGATTTGTCCAGAGGTTCGCTCGAATGGCCATCTATGCAAAAAAATTAAAGTAGTTTACCGCTGCAAACATTTCTTATATTCTATCACAGCTATCTCTCCGTCAAGATCCAACCATCAAAGACCTATTTGCCCCTAAATTCGCATGTTAAGATGTGATGAAATCAGAATCCATTCTTTGGCACTTGTATCAATGCTGCAGTTTTTTCTACCCCACTGCTTATTTTCCCCTAAATCCAGTAAGCACACTGATAAATTTAAGTTTTTTTTTTTTTTTTTTTTTTTTTTTTTTTTTTTTTTTTTTGCAAAACGACCTTCTACTGGATTTTCAATTCTTTTCATATACAAGTTACTCTCTTACACCACTAGGTTAGTACGCTTAAGGGCTGCAACATTCCGTATGCCCCTGGAGAATCGGTTGTTAAAAAATCACACATCGCATGCTGTTGTACGCTACTGAATATGGTTTTTTCACCTGCATACATTGTCCTTATTTCTCTCTGTCAGGTGTCGGTAAATCTTCACTGGTGCATCTCATCTTAAATGGTTCGTCTATTGCTCGACCAGCTCAGACAGTAGGATGTGCGGTGGGCATTAAAGTAGGTACTCATGTTCTGTGCTTTCCCTGCTTGTTCCATTTCAGCATGTTATTATTTCACTTACATGGTCACTGTTATTATTTCAGCATGTTACTTATGGAAGTGCAGGGGGGTCTTCTAATAACATCAATAGTGATGCTGAGAGGAACTTCTTTGTTGAGCTCTGGGATGTCTCAGGGCATGAACGCTACAAAGCTTGTCGTCCGATTTTCTATACACAGATCAACGGTAAATGATGCTTTCCTCTTAATTACCAGTGTTTTACCGCTCTGCGTCTTTGTACCCTGAAGGCACACCTTTAGCAGTATCTTACAGTATGAGCAAGCTGATCTATTTAGTTGGTATTTGATGCAAAACAAAACTGTTCAAGGGAAGGACTTCTTATTATATTTTACAACTGCTAATGCCTCAATCCTGAGATGTACTCCATGGCAGCTCTTTTTGTATGTGTTTTTAGTGCTTCAGCTTGTTCTCCAGTAGTGATGTCAGCTGGTGAAATCTCTTAGAAACTTCCGCTCTTCTTAGATCCGTAAACAAATTAGTTGTTGTGTTTCTTATTGTATTTACAAATACAACATTTACCATTCCCAAACAATGTTGTCTGTCAGGTGTCATATTTGTTTATGACGTCTCCCAGAGGAAGACCAAGACAAATTGAATAAATGGGCAGTTGAAGTTGCCGAAACAGGCACCTTTCAGCTCCACTTGGATCTGGTGGACCAGGAGGTCTTCCAGTGCCTTACCTTGTAATTTCTAATAAAGTGGATCTTGTTCCAAGAGATGGCGCTAGAGTCAGAAACGGAAATATTGTTGATGTTGCTCGTCAATGGATTGAAAAGAGGGGTCTTCTTCCTTGTAGTGAAGAACTTCCACTCACAGACAGCTTTCCCGGGAACTCTGGTCTAAACTCGGTTAGGTTTCTTGCTGAAGAATTTCTACTTACATCTTGCTCTACATGCAATTCATGTTCACTTATGGAACATTTTCGTTCTGTGTCGTTTCAGTTACTCTTTTCTCGAACACTGTCTAAATGTGTGTCATTTTGTATTGGTACCATTTCAATTATATACTTATGTCTTGCATAATTGCAGGCTGCCAAAGAAGCAAGATATGATAAAGAAGCTGTGATCAAGTTTTTCCGCATGGTTCGTTAGTAATATTTCATTGATTTGTACTTTTTAATTTTCATCTGCTAATGCTGTTGAAATGCATCTTTCAGTTGATCAGAAGAAGATACTTTTCGAACGAGCCTGCTGCCCCAAGTCCCTGGTCTCTTACTCCAAGGGAAGATAACGTCCTTCCCGTAGTGACTCTCAAAGATGATGCTGATACCTTTCATAGGAAAAGGTGAGCGTGCCTAACATGAAACAAAATTAGCTCCCTACTCAAAGAAATCCAAACACATAAAATATATTGACATGAAAGTACAAAGGGGAGCAGTTTGTTCACCTGAGGCATAACTCTGACCTGAAACATGTATAGCTGCACTTACGCACCAAATTTTGCAGCTATAGCGGCGAGGACTATATGTTCAGTGGAGTACCGCCACTGCCAGCACAGAGGAACCTCCCACCGCCACCAACTCTCGATCCACAGCCGCCGGCGTTTTCTTCAGATAACTACAGATATCACAGATACTCCTCGCCATCGCTTACTGAGATAACCAGCAATAGAACAGGCCGTGAAAAATTTAATGTGTAATACAGTGGATGAAAAGGTGCTCCAAGATTGGAAGCAATGTAGCATCTGCTGCCTTGGTGTTGAATTTCAGCTGGTATCACGAACCGATCTGATGCCTTGCTTTGCAGCATACGGAAGGTGCCAAGTAGGTCTTCCCTGTTGTCCCGATCTCTAGCTGATTGCTAGTGGGCGACTCTTTTATTCGTTTTCTTTCATATCTATTCATTCAGGACACAGTGATCAATTTTTTTTTCCATTATGCAAGTAATGGAAATGGCCTATCCCGGTTCGAAAAATCCGTAGTAAGAGAGCAAATGAGAAAGAAAATTATACATGTATATAGCTTAGATACATTTTAATGTTATAATTGATGTAACTACGGATTGATCACTGTGTCCATTGTTTAGAAAACCAAGTACAGGTAGACGCTAACGCACTCAAACCAGTGCTTAGATACATCTTAGGGCCTTTTGGGATGTAAGATTTAAAAGGTAGAATAGGAAAAACATAGTAATTATATGTCATTGTTTGAGTGCGTTAGCGTCTACCTACCTGTACTTGGTTTTCTAAAAAAAAAAAGTATGTCATTGTTTGCTGATTCTAATATGAAACAAGGCCATAAGAATTGATTAAAAGATCTTCTCTAAAAATAATTGGTCATATTGTGTGTTAATTGGGTAAGCAAAGAGGAGAGAGTGGCATGAAGCGAGCCAATGGTAGTATGAATGGTTTGGGCCGAGAACAACAAAGTGCGAAGCATGGGTACACAGAGGTGGCACGAGCTGCAAAACCAAG
>QRDG01000370.1:334871-400412 GCA_012064385.1 Puccinellia tenuiflora
CGAGATCCTCGTCCCTGTAGGCGGCCGAGTCGGAGTCGGCGCCGGTAGCAGGGGCCGGGCTCGTTGCAGTCCGGGTGGCGTCATCATCGCCCCCTCATCGCCGGCATCAGCACCTCCACCCGACGACTCGGTGGTGTCGCCGCGTGTTCCCGCGACGACACGGGCATCGCCGCCGGATTCGCCTCCAGCGGCAGTGTCCGCACCTCCACCCGCCGCCTGCTCCTCGGCGGCGCTATCCTCCTCCAGCATGGCCGTCTGCGCCGCAGAAAGGGGACCCTGTACATCAGGCTCGAAGACTACTTCAAAATCTTCAACCATCTGGACCTCGCAAAGCTACCCGGCAAGCCGGCTAGATCAGGCGGCAGCCAGAAAAGGAATCGAAAGCAAAATGAGGAGGAAGCTAACCTCAGGAGCGCGGTCCGAGCGGGTGAAGGGATCGAGCCCGAAGTCCCAATCATCCTCAAGCCTGTCGGTGATGAGACGGGAAACCCACTCGCTTAATCCCTCCTGCGTCGGGATGTTCATGGAAGTACAAGTGGGATCCCGGACGCCGGAGTAGAAGCACATCTTGTGCGAGCGCTCCTGCAGCGGAAACATCCGCCTTTCGTCCAGGCCATGGTCAGATCCCTAGACGTCAGGCCGTCCGCCACCAGCTTCTCCAGGCGGGCGAACAGGGTACCTTGCAGATTCTCGTCGACTGCCGGCTTCCGGCTCCAGGATCTGTCCGCCGGACGCGTATTGGCGAAGGCGGGGAGTTTGATCCGGTCAACCTCAGTAGCGTTCTTGACATAGAAGTATGTATTCTGCCACTTCTTGATGGATTCGGGCAGATGGATCTTGGGGAATGGCGTGCTCTTCGCGCTGATGGAGACCGCGCCGCAGTCCCGTTGCAGCCCAGCGGTCACCTGGGACCGCAAGAAGAAGAACATGCCGAAGAGCTCCATACTGGGCCAAATGCCCAAATACGCTTCGCACAGCGTGACGAAGCAGGACAACTGCGTGATGCAGTTTGCCCCTAGATGGTGAGGCTGCAGCCCGTAAAATGCAGAAGAACTCGTTGAAGAACGAGCTGACGGGGAGCCCCAATCCTCGCTCCACAATGCGTGTAGAACATGACAAATTCGTTCGGTTTGGGCTGCGGCGAGATCCTCTCCAGGGGGCGGGGCGCGGGCCTCCACATCGCCGCTCTTCCCCATGGACCCATTCCGGTGAAGCGTCAGAAGGAACTTATTGTCGATGGTGGAACCCATCCAGGCACCCGTGCCCGCCATTGAAGATCTGTTGCCCGTGGTAGAGGAGGCGGAAGCGGAAGTGGCGAGACGGAGAAATCGGCAAGGAGCAAGAGGAGCAAGAACTGGCGAAGAAGACGAAGCGGGAGAGAGGAGCGGAAATTCTGAACCTTCCCCCTCTTTTCCCCTTTAAAAGCGGAGCAGGCGGAACCGCACCGCTCCACGCGCCACGTGGGGCGCGGGCAGGCCGTGCCGTCCACAAACGATCCCACCAACAGGCAGTTGCCACAGACGATCCGGTCCGTCGAAGACCGAAGCGACGTGCCCCTGACATCGGGCAGAGCACAACCGTCACGACCAAGCGGCGAAACGTGGCTGACGCATGCCACGACTCACGATTCCCAAGACATCCAGACTACCGGAGACCGGCTTATCCCAAGCCGGACGGTCCACCTCCGGTCGCCATCACCTTAACCCGGCAGGCCTCGAGCCGGACGACTTCAACTACATCGGCAAACAAAACATTGAAGCTCGAGAAGTCTACCCGGCAAGCCGGCAAGACTCCACGATCTCGGGTGCTAGTGTCGGGGATATGAACCCCGGATATCCCTAAAGAGTCCATTTCTTCAAGAACTGCCAGGGCCGGCTACAGCGTCCCGCCTGGAGACAGCCGGATAAAGCAAGCTGTTTCCTCTACCCGGAGGCGGACGGCCGGCTAGAGCAGCCGGCCTCTACCAACCGACCAGTCCGTACTGGTAGGCCCAGATCGTCCAGCCCCTGTCGGACGTTACAGCTACAATGTAATGATGATATAGCTCCAGCCGGCTCCAGAGTAGTGATGTCATAGGGGCAATCGTGTAATCTCCTTGTAACCCAAAACCCTAGACGCTGCCTATATAAGGCGTGCATGGGCCTCCTGCGCGAGGCACGTCGAACAGGACACAGAGATAGGTAGATCATCGTCTTCCACCTCTAGCCGGCTGGACATCTCTAGCCGGCACCACCGCCATACAGCTCCAGGAGCAACCTTTGTAGCTCGATTTGTGATCAATCAATAAGAACAAGAAGAGCAGGACGTAGGGGTGTTACCTCCACAAGGAGGGCCCCGAACCTGGGTAACCGACGTGTGTTTGCATGTTTGTTGCCCAATCCCGCGCGAGCATCCGATCGTCGCCTGCCCCACACTCTTTTCCGTCTTTGATGGATATGCCGTGCTACCCACCACGACAAATCCCGTCATGATTCAGATGATTTCCTGACAAGGATTCTAGCTAAAGCTAGTGACGAAGAAGAGCATTGTCGAGGAAAACAATTACGGCTGCAACCTCGAGCTTGAAGACTAACTTCAATTTTTGCCAACCTGATGTAGGGTTTGAGTTAACATCAGGCTTCAACGGAAAGATCTTGGGTTAAAGATCAGCTTCATGCATTGGGACCCACAATAGCATAATGCTCACAAGGGCGACAACCCTCATGAATCATTACACCTGAGCCCTAGCACAATCCGGGACCTTCGGTTCAAGATCTTGGCTAAAGCAAAGGAATGTCTTGACGATCCGCAATACTTCTTCTCTTCGGAATTTAGAATTTGCAGCCAAGCAAAGTTAACTACCAACTAAAGGTAGAACCCAACCCCGTGATCCTAAAGATTTAGAAGTTGCCGACGATCAGAAAACCGTTAAAATCAAATAGAGGTGAGATGGCACCGAGATCAGAGTGAATTAGGTAAGGAGTAAAAAGAATCCTAGGAAGGTTTTCACAACTCATTTTTAGGTTAAAAATAGTTTTCACGAACTAGAATCGACATCGACCAATAGAAAGGGTTTCCTACAGGCAGTCCTGCTCTGATACCAACTTGTAACGCCCCGACCCCAAAACTATACAGTGAAGCTTTGTGCAACAGACATAGCTATCCCGTATAGTAGAGAGATCAAGACTTGTGGAACAACTGGCACATTGCAGTCTCTACGACACAAAAATCATATAGCAACTCATATATGAGAAGAATACAAATATCACACAAAGAGTCACAGACCCAACAATTCATCAAGCGGAAGCGAAGTAGTGTTGTCTAACACAACAAGATCCAAATATGGCCTAAGAGGCCTACAGATAAACAATCCCAGCCAGCTTGTTCCACGGTCCCAAGCTGCCACCTGGGAACCCCGAACTACTCGTCGATGTCCAGAAAGAAACCACCTAGCTGCTCGGTGTCGTCCTCCTCTGAAACAAATTAATAGAGGCAGCAAAGAGAGACTGAGTACGACGTACTCGCAAGTTTAGTAGGGCGATATAGGCCCAATGCTGACGGAGGTTCTAAAGCTATATATGTATTTATTTTTGCATAAAGCTAGTTTTCCTTTTAAAAGATATAAAAGACCCATGGCACCGACTACTCAGAAGGTTTTTCGAAAAGGGATAAGAGAGTAAACTTTTATCTTTGGTTCTCATCGAACCAACTTGTAGCCAGAACCACTCATCTCCACCAAAGGCACTCCCTCGAATCCCCTTCGAGGAAATGAACCTTTATCACACGTTGATTATGCAACCTTTAGCTGCCATATCAATTAGGTTAATGTTCTCTATGATCTTATCGTCTATTCCCAAGTCGTCCATAACCGCGGACACGGCTTTTCGAAAAGATTAAACCCTGCAGGGATGTACTAATTTACCCATCGGTACCGTCCGACTCACCTAATTGACCCTCTTCCGGGGAAGGCCGGCGAGTGGGCGCGGTTAGACCTTTACATTGCATGAGGCTTACTCAAGGACCATCAGTGTGCGGAAGGACAGGTTCAGCGCTCCCAGCGCCCTGCCCCGCGGCCACATCCTAAACACCACCATCCTCGTTCCTTTTTCCACCCACACACTCACGCGCAAATGGAAATAGCAAACTAGAGGACCCTTGACAAGCCCCTCACAACTTATTCGGTCACAGGGGATTCCATATGTCCCCACCTCCGGAAGCACGCTCAGTCTTGGTTCAAGAGGTAAAGAACTCGCACCTAGGGGCTAGAGTGAGGCAAAACACCATCCCCGATGGCAACTCACCCGAGCCGTCTTAGCATTTTAATTAAGCATCACAATTATCCACCATGCCCGAATCATTCCATCACATCAAATAGTATGGAATTCAATAACGGACATAACTAGTATTTCCACTAACCATTTCTAAGCATGGCTAAGCATATAACCAACAATTATATTCTGTATCCGGCCAACACATCAACACTAGGGTTCACAGGTAGGGATACATGTGATTGGCTCGGGGGAAAACATGCAATCATAGGATTCTCTATATTTTGATCAAAAGAGACATTTGAATCGCATGCAATATTATGGTGGATAAAATAAGTTGATAAAACCATGGGAGACTAGATGCCAAGAAGGTTAGGTTATCTCTTGCCTTGCTGCCCGGGCGCGTAGTACTGCTCGTCGGGGTTGGTAGGGTTAACCTCCACTCCGGAATCTATCGATACCCAAACAATATGGAAAAACAAATAAATCACACGAAGACAAGGTGCAATGCACAATCACATGATGCCATGACAAGTTTATGCAAGTATCATCATTTAATGTATTTCATAGTTTAAATGGAGTTCCATATAATTAAGGTAATTGTTTGGAAACAACCCCACATTTACTTTAGTGGTCACATTGTTTATAAATTAACTCATTATTAAAGAAGTGGCTTAAATATGCATGAGCATGACATGAATGGATAGGGTTTGTCCTTCCGATCATTTTGGCACCTTATTGGTAATTTTTCCGAGTATCGACAATTAAATAGTGAATTGAATAATTATTTGTATTTGATTCGTTTAGTCATTTAAGAAATACATCAATTAAAGATTTATGATCATGATGTGATCTTAGCAGGGTTTGATAGCATTTGAAGTGTTGATCACTTTGGTATGTCATTTGCAATTTTTGGATCAATATTTATCAAGTTATGAATTGTCTAAATTTCATTTATATTCTTCCATTTCTAGAACTAAAATTCTATAGAAAGCTACTGATGTGTAGAATACAACCCAATTGGATTTAATTCAAATTAAGTTATTAAACTTCCTGTATAAATGTTTTAACCCAGAAAGTCAATATTCTAGTTTTTGCTACAACTCAAGTTAATTTTATTCAAAATTTAAATCCTCTTAGGGATAACTAGTATTGCTTAAATGTGAGCTGACAAAATTGGATTGACCTCATTTGGGTTAATAGAGTATCAGAAACAAACAAGTTTAGGTTTTATACCTTCTGTGGCATTTTGAATATCGTTATTTATTTATTCGTCTAAATGGGGTGAAACCACTTTAGTGAGTTAGATAATTTCATAAGCTTTCCAGAACATTTTTATTTTCTATTTTTAGATTCCTAGATCTCGAGATATTAGTTTTCAAAGTCTGGATAAATTTTCTGGCAGAGAAATTCCCTTTTTAAGTTTAACAACTTAACTGATTTGATAATTTCCTACTGACTTAACCACAATACCAAATGGAATACATCCAGTGGCATGGGGTAGACTATTTGATGTACTTTTGATACCATTTTAGTTTGGTATTTTTGGTTAAACCAAGTTTTAGGAAACATCTCCCAAAGATGGTATAAAAATAACCTTTCTGAGTTTTCAGTTAAAACTAACACATTTGTCATTTTTATTTCTAATTGGAGACATGTCCAAAAATAAACATGGCTTGCATCTATGTGAAGATGGCATGTTATACTAGCTATATCATTTTAGTTTGCTATTTTTAGGCCTGTGGTTAAATGGGGATTTGCATGGGAAGGTGGCTACCTTCTGTTATTTCATGTGGAGGAGTTATTGCTTAGCCATCTTCCTGAGCTGGTATCTTTTATATAGAATTTATTTTTGGGTTCACAACACTTGTTCATGGCAGTACACTATCCATACTAACATGTTATGCCAAGACAAACTCCTAATTAATCTAGGTGAAAATAATATTACCAGTTCAAAACAGAACCAAATATCCGTTTTCAGAAGTTTCTGAAAACAGACAGAACATAGCTACTTTTCCTACTTATTCGAGGAGGATAAACTAGTTACTTTGGAAAACTAAAACTTGCATTTGAATCTATGAGACTAGATCTTTCCAACCATGCAAAGATTATAAAATTTGGTGCAGTAGATTTTTCATAAGTTGTTTGCAAAGGTAGCTAATCCAGACTGGCTTCTCAGCACTTAGCAGTTTTCAGAAAATTCAATCCGAGCGGGAATTAACCAGGGCCGTTGATCTCGCGATCGACGGCCCACGGCCATCATCTTCCTCCCGACGGGGCAGAGAACAGGGAGAGAGAGGGAGCGGCCGGGGAGCTACCTGCCGGCGGTGAGGGGCTGCGGGGTGGCTTGGGGTCGACGGAGGGTGGTCGGGGCAGCTCCTGGGTGGCGGTGGCGTCGCCGGAGACGCTCCACAGCGGCGTTACGGCGCTGTGGCCGAGCGGCTCGAAGTGGAGCTCCGACTCCTTCTCTGCTGCTCCTGCGGCTTCTAGGTGAGGGAGAGGGAGTGGTGGAGGTGGTGTGGTGCTGGGTAGAGGCCAGGGGTGGGCCTTTTATAGGCGGGGGAGCTCGGGTTCGTGGCCGGCAAGGGAGAGGCGCGGCCATGCCGCGGGCGGCATGCGGGCGTGCTTGGTTGGCGTCGTGCGGCGCGAGGGAGGCACGGGCGCGTGCCGAGGGGGTAGAGGGGTGGCGTGGGCGCGTGCTGGGGTGGTCGGGCGCGCCTCGGGCGGGTGTGTGCTGGCCGGGTGGTTGCGGTGCAGTGCGTGCACGCAGGGTGCTCGACAGTGGGTCGGCCGGCAGAGCACCGGCAAATGCGGGCAGGGGAGGGGGTCCTGGTGCAAGGGGCTGCCATGGGGAGTCTCAGGGGAACACGGGCAAGCTCCTGGACGTGATGGTTCCTGCCCTTGCTGTGGTTTGGGGACAAGTGGGTGTGGGGGTGGCATGCCATGCCATGGCTGCATTAGGGCTAGGGTTTAGGGCATGGGAAGCGTGGGGTTGTGTCCAGAACGTGCAGGGGGAGTGCTGGGAGGGTGCTGGACATGTTGGGTGAGCAATTGGCAGGTATAAAGAGGGGCATTTGAATAAATGGGTGATGGTACCAATTTGCACTAGTTGCCACTATCAGGCACTATTAGGGTTTTAATGTCAAAGAAAAAGGTGAGGTGAACGACCCATTTGCAAAACATTTTATGTGTAAGTTGTTTTGTAATTGCTCACAGGCATTTTGGATCTTTACATAAATGTTTGATTTGGCAATTCAATAATTTATGAACATAATTATGGAGGCTCATATTATATTAATGAAGCACCTCATATTTTTATTTTGAATTTTGAAGGTCTAATTTTGGTTTCAAATTAAGTATTGGTTAGCACCAATTTGAATTCTCCAATTAAAACATTTGCTTGTCAAAGTTGGATTCTTTACCATTTGTTATAAAAAGTAATTGGGAACTTCCTGAACAAATATGATAGTTCAATTGGGATTTTGTTTGTCCAATAATATTCACCAACCTTGATTTAATAATTTAAGCCAAAGCATGATTTCATGTGGAGCAATTTAATTATAGATGCCATGATGCAATCATGAAAAAGAAAAAGTGAAAATTTGGCCCAAATTTTAGGGTACCAAATCTGGGCTGTTACAGATTGCTTCCCCAAGCTGAAGGAGTCGGTGTACGAGAAAGTGAAGAGTGCAGCGGCACTACCGCCAGGAGTGGCGGTAGTACCGCTGCAGTGGAGCAGAAGCCCCCCAACGGTTCACTGGAGGAGGAGACTATAAAAGGAGGGTTTCTCCCTCCTTTGTCTTTAAGGCTCTAGACTCAAATTCTTCTCTCTCCTCCATTAATGAGCCCAAGCTAAAATTGCCTAGATCTCCCACTCCCTCGCCCCAATCTTGTTGATCTTTTGAGGAGTGAAATAGGAGACCTAGATCTAGCCTTCCACCGAAGGAATTTCGAATCCCCCCACTTGTTGTTTGTGGATCTTGGATCTTGTGGGCTCTTAGGGTTCTTGGGAACTCTAGGAGCAAGAGCGGGTTTCGGAGCTTCATAAGTTGTGAGGAGCTCCGGGACATTGTTGGGAGTCTCCAACTCATTGTGGAGAGCCCCAACCTTGGTGTAAAGGTTTGGTCAACGCCTTCAAGTCGACCTCATAGTGAAACCGGAGAATTGGGTGAGCACGGACGTGCTTGTAGGAGGGCCAAGGAGCCTCCACACCTCTCCAACATAGACGTACTTCCCTTGGGAAGGAACTACGGGAATCATTTCCTCGTGTCCTCTTGCGGTGACTTCTATCCTTTACTTTCCGTTGCACTTTCTACTTGTTCCTTGTATCTTATCACCTAGGGTTGTTCATCTAGTTGCACATCTAGATAACAAGTTTTTATCTTGCTAAAAACCTAATTAAAAGAAAAGGAATTAAAATTGGTAGTCGCCTATTCACCCCCCCATCTAGTCGACCATACGTTCTTTCAATTGGTATCAGAGTCTCGTCTCTTATCAAAGGTTTAACAACCTAAGAGAGTATGGATGACAAAGAGGAATCCGAAGCACCGGCCACTATAGGTTACGTCAAAGACGCTATCGGTGGTCTTGTCTCAAAGGTTGATACTCTAGAGACAAGCATTACCGCTAACGTCAATGCTAACCTTGGTGATTTGATGCGGAAGATGTTCGAATAATATTTAGGGAAGGCTCCTAGTGTTAGTCCCCCTCCCATTCCCATTGTAGGTGGTGGTAGTGACATCATCACTAACCCCACCACGAGTGGAGAAGGAACCAAAGAGAGTGGTACTAACCCTAAGAGTTATCTTTGCCCAAATTCCTCCGGGGAAATCTATAACAACATTCACCCCATCATCTCTATGCCACACATAAACAATATGGGCCCCCCACCTAAAATTGATCCAATCAATTTTGCTAGATGGCAATTTAAATTACGCTCTCATTTGTCAAGCTCTTGCACTCACCTGTGGCGAATTGTAGAGCAAGGATTTCATCCGGTGGATCCTAACAACTTGACTCCGAGGGAGGACCTCAACTCTCAACTCAATGCCACCGCCCTTCACACAATCCAATCAGCGGCAACCGAAGAGTATCTCCCTCACATCCAAATGTGCAAGACCGCCAAAGATGCTTGGCAAAAGCTCGACAACCTCTTTTTGGGCAACAAAAGCATCCAACAATCCAAGTATGAAACCGCTTTGGATCAAGCGGAAGAGTTCGTGATGCAAGATGATGAGTCACCAGAAGATCTATATCGAAGACTTACGGCCCTTGCCGTGACATTGACTGAGTACGGTGACAAGCAAGTGGATGATGCATGGATCAAGAGGAAGTTTCTCAAGGCCATCACCCCCTTCAAGAAATCTTTGGCTACCACCATACGGTCAAGAGCGGACTTTGCCTCCATGGACTCCAACACCGTCCTAAATGAGTTTGTCTCCATTGGCATTATCAACAAGAATGCCGATCATGCTCATGCTCGTCAAAGCCCGTGAAGAAGATGATGATGATGAATATGATGAGGAAGAATTGGATGATGTTCGTGGCCTACATGAAGCAATATCACTTGCCGCGGACATATATTGGAAGAACCGGAAAAGCGGCAAGAGAAGGCCTCCACCAAAAGGAGGTGAACAAAGAATCAACAAAGCCAAGACATGCTATAATTGTGGCAGCGTCAACCACTTCATCATGAGTTGCCCCTTTCATAATAGAGAAGAGCATGGAGGAAGGCTCATCCGCAAGGACAAGTTCAAGTCGTCCTCAAGCAAGAACTTCGTCAAGAAGAAAGTTCCTAACGCCTTTGCCGCCCAAGAGAGAAAAGTTGAAGGAGAGTACATGTCCGGTGATGAAGACGAAGATGAAGTTTAGGTGTGTCCCACGCCGCCATAGCTACCTCTTCCTCTTCACCGTCATCCCTTTTTAAATCCCCCAATGAGAATGTTCCTTCAACTCCCACGTGTCTCATGGAAAATGCCACCTCGGTAACGACTCCTTCTCCCAAACCCATTGCTTCTACCTCTCCATCCTTATTGGATTGCGTAGATAAAATTGAGAATGAGTCACAAGTTACAAATGATCTAGATGCTTGGCTTGCAAAACTTAAAGGTGTAACCAAAGTTAATGTTAATGCTCTTATTGAACAACTAGATGAGAAAGAAGAAATAATTGACACCTTAGAAAGTCAAAGTGATGAATTTGCTAATGAAATTGCTAGTCTTTCTAAGGCTCTTGAAGAAGAGCAAACCCGTAGGAGTGCTCTTGAGGAAAAATATGCTAATCTTGATGAAACTTATGGAATTGACATGGCTTGACTTAAAAAGGATAATGAACATTCTATTGATCTTGCTAATGTTCTTAAAAAAGGAAAAGAGTGAGCTAGGGGTTGGCAATGCTAGACTCATCCAAGAAAATGAGAAGCTCGAAAGAGAACTCAAAGCTCTTAAGGAGTCACATAATCAACTCCTAGGTCAACTTGTGAAAGAAAAGGCTTCTCTTTCTATTCATAATGTTTCTAGCTCTAACCCATGTTGTGAGCATGCTAACCTTGTTGATGAGAATGGTAAACTAAGGGCTCAACTAGAGAAAGGGTTAGCCTCTTGCATTCAAGGTGAAAAAAATCTCAATGATCTTATTAGTGGTCAAAAGGAGAACTTAGGGAAAGAGGGTTTTGGATTCAAGTCCGAGTCCAAGAAGAAGAAGAAGAACAACAAGAACAAGAAGAACGTGTCAACTCCCTCTTCTAAGCCTATTGTTTCTGTTAAAGAAGGGGAGTTGGCAAACGGTAAGGAGGTCATCAACAAGGATATGGAAGTGGGGTCCTCCGGAACCATCTCACAACCTTTGAATGTGGCTACCGTTGGAACCATTGCCTCTAGTCCCGGCACCGTGAACCCTTGTGGGTCTCACAACAATTTTGCCGGCAAATACAACCCTTCCTATGTTCTCATGAAAGCAAAAAATGATCATTTTTATGCTAAGTATGTCGGCACCTCTTTTGGTGATGACTATCAATGGGCTATTTGGGTGCCTAAGACCCTTGTGACTAACAAAAGAGGACCCATTCAAAAATGGGGACCTAAGACAAAGACTTAATCTCTTGTAGGTCAATGCTTCCGGGACAACCAAATGGACGGTGGACAGTGGTGCCTCACAACACATGACCGGAAGCAATGATTTAGTAGGAGTGTTGGAACCTCCGCAATCTCATGCTACTCACGTTCGTATTGGATATGGATAGCTTCTTAAGGTATTGGGACGAGGCAAGGTGGTTGTTTCTAATGATACATCCATCAAGAACGTCCTCCTTGTTGAGTCCCTTGGCTTTAATTTACTCTCCGTTTATCAATTATCTCTTCATGGTTTTGGTGTGTACTTTGATGACCTAAATGTGATTGTTGTTTGGAAGAAGTCTCATAAATTAGCCTTTGTTGGACATGTCGAGAACGGCATGTATGTGGTTGACTTCTCGAAGGAAACCTCAAGTGCCGCGACATGTCTAATGGCTAAAGTTGATGTGGGTTGGCTTTGGCACCGCCGGCTAGCCCACACCAATATGAGAACTCTCTCCGAACTCCAAAGCGGTGGTCATATTCTTGGACTAACCGATACTAAGTTCTCAAAAGATCATGTGTGTAGCTCATGTGTCCTAGGAAAGCAACATGGAAGTCCACATCCTGCCAAGAACATCATCACCACCACGAAGATTCTTGAGCTCATTCATTTGGATCTTTTCGGTCCATTATCGTATGATAGCCTTGGTGGGAAGAAATATTGTTTGGTGATTATGGATGATTACTCAAGGTACACATGGGTCTATTTTTTCAAGAAGAGCGAGACACAACAAAAAGTGATTGACTTCATCAACATGGCCCAACGACAATATCAAGAGAAGATCATGGTGATTCGGAGTGACAATGGTACCGAGTTCAAGAACTACACCGTGGAGGGTTTTCTTAGCGGAGAAGGGATTGCTCATCAATATGCCACTCCTTACACCCCTCAACAAAATGGTGTGGCGGAGAGGAAGAACCGGACTCTTATGGATGCGGCTAGGACCATGATTGCGGAGTTCTCTTCTCCGTATAACTTTTGGGCCGAAGTCGTAGCCACCGCATGTCATGCCACCAACCGGTTATATCTTCGCAAGATCATCAACAAGACTCCCTATGAAATCCTCCTCGGTAAGAAGCCAGATGTATCCTATTTCCGTGTCTTCGGGTGCAAGTGCTTCATCAAAAAGAAAGGTACTCGTGTATCTAAATTCGAAGCTAGATCCTTTGAGGGTATTTTTGTTGGCTATTCCACGGTGTCACATGCCTATAGAGTCTACAACAAGTCCTCCGGACAAGTTGAAGAAGCTTGGGATGTGCACTTTGATGAGGATAATGGCTCCCAAGGAGCACGTATAGATCCTTTGATTGTAGGTGATGTAATTCCTCCAATCGCCATAAGAAGAATGGGTGTGGGAGAGATGCACCCCGTTGAGGAACCCCTTGTGGCGGAAGGAGAAGGACAATGCTCTACTCATGTGGAGCCATCACCAACTCGAAGCATCCTCATTGTGCCCCCGGAAGCCCATCAAGATCAAATGCCAAACCCTCAAGCTAGTGTGCAAGGCCAAGGACAAGATCATTCCAATGACGTTGAAGACCCACCTAGTGGCTCCTCTTCACCAAATGATGTCCAAGGCCAAGCTCAAGGTGACACGGAAGATCAAGCTCGTCATGATGATCCTCAATCCCCCAATGATGAAGGTGATGATCAAGCCATTTCACAAGAGTCCCTCAATGAGATACCAGAAAGAAGAGCAAGGGCAAGAGATCGTCATCTCGAGCGTAATGAACACACTTTGGACAAGATTCTTGGAGATGTTCGAGGCAAGGTCTCCACAAGAAGACAATTGGCAAACTTTAGCTCTCATCACGCCTTTGTTTCCGTCATCGAGCCCAAGAAAGTATTTGAAGCTCTTGAAGATCAAGATTGGCTTGAGGCCATGCATGATGAGCTCAACAACTTCGAGAGGAACAAGGTGTAGAAATTAGTTCCAAGACCCAGGGATTGCAAGAATGTCATTGGAACCAAGTGGGTATTCAAGAACAAGCAAGATGCAAACGGTATCGTGATCCGTAACAAGGCGAGGTTAGTGGCTCAAGGGTTTTCCCAAGTGAAAGGAATTGACTTCGGTGAAACCTTTGCTCCCGTAGCTCGCCTAGAATCTATTCGTATCTTGCTTGCATATGCTTCTCATCATAACTTTAAATTGCAACAAATGGATGTTAAAAGTGCTTTTCTTAATGGACCCATAAATGAGTTGGTTTATGTCAAGCAACCTCCGGGGTTTGAGGATCCCAACTTTCCCGATCATGTCTATAAACTAGACAAAGCTCTCTATGGGCTCAAACAAGCACCTCGTGCTTGGTATGAGCACCTTAGAGAGTTCCTAGTAGATTGTGGATTCCAAGTTGGAGTAATCGACCCTACACTCTTTACCAAAAGGGTTGGAGGTGACTTGTTCATATGCCAACTTTATGTGGATGATATCATTTTTGGCTCTTCTAACACTCGATTCAATGATGAGTTTGCTAAGTTGATGTCAGACAAATTGAGATGTCCATGATGGGTGAATTAGAGTTCTTTATTGGTTTCGAGATCAAACAATTGAGAGAAGGTACCTTCATCAATCAAGCCAAGTACACCCGTGACATGCTCAAGAGGTTCAAGTTTGAAGATGCCAAGGGTTGCAAATCTCCTATGGCCACCTCCACCAATCTACATCCGGATCATCTTGGGAAGGATGTGGATCAAAAGGTATATCGTTCCATGATTGGCTCTTTGCTTTACCTTTGTGATTCTAGGCAGGATATTATGTTTAGCGTGGGCATGTGTGCAAGGTATCAATCCGCTCCTAAAGAGAGCCATTTTACGACGGTTAAGCGAATCTTTCGATATTTAGTTCATACCCCAAACTTTGGTTTTTGGTTCCCCAAGGGTTCAAGCTTTTCTCTCACGGAGTACTCGGATGAGGATTATGCGGGTGACAAGAAGGATAGGAAGTCAACTTCCGGGGCTTGCCAATTTCTTGGTAGGTCCTTGGTGTGTTGGTCTTCCAAGAAGCAAAATTGTGTTGCCCTCTCCACCACCGAAGCCGAGTACATCTCCGCCGCAAGTTGTTGTGCTCAATTGCTATGGATGAGGCAAACTTTGAAGGATTTCGGCATCACCTATGATAAAGTGCCTCTTCTTTGTGACAACCAAAGTGCTATCAAGATCGCCCACAACCCGGTGCAACACGCCAAGACGAAGCATATCGAGATTCGTCATCACTTCATCCGGGAGCATGTGGAGCGAGGCGACATCGAGCTATTGTACGTTGGCACCAAGGATCAACTTGCCGATATCTTCACGAAGGCCCTTGATGTCCAAAGGTTTCTAGAGTTGAGGAATGAACTAAATGTCATGGATTCGAGTAACTTTGAGTGACCGTATCGCACATGCCCATGTTAGTCATTCTATCTAGTTTAGATGTAGGCATGGATATAGGGGGGTGTAGTTTAATTCATGAGCCAACACTCTCTCTATTATGCGCAAATAGACAAATCTTGCATTATAGTCACTTTGTGACAAATTGTGCTTCAACGATGAGTTTAGAGTGAGAACCCAAGATATATCTTCGCGGTGTCTTACTCTATTTTACTCATACATGGTGGCCTCGGCCACCGACCTCCTCACGTGAGGAGTTGCTTCTTTTGGTTTCTTTTGGATCTTCCTAGACCTATATGTGTCAATATGTGCGTCTTGTGGAAAAACACTCATAAATTGGCCTTTTTGAATTGCGTCTTGCAATTATGAGTGTCGTACCATTCTATGACAGTTTGATCTTTCTATCCCATGCCAACACCTCTTTCCTACAAGCCATTCCCCTTCAAAATGCTCTAAAACACAAGTTTTGGTCTGGCTGTGCAGTGGGTCGGCGGCACTACCGCCGGACCTGGCGGCACTACCGCCGCGGCAGAACTGTCCTGACAGTTCTGCAGCACGGTAGTACCGCCAGGGCCGGCAGTGTGCCCAGGTGCCGGCACTGCCGCCAAGTCCGGCGGTACTGCCGCTGCTGCGGGCTCGCAGCATGCGGGGTACCCCAGATTTGGCCACAGTGCCAGGAGCGGCACTACCGCCGGGTCGGGCGGCAGTGCCGCTCATGCGGGTCTGGAGAGTGTCTCTTTAGGGCTCGCGTGGGGAGAGATCTTTAGATCTCTTCTTCCCCACCGAGCTCCCAACTCTCTCTCTCTCCAACCGCATCACCCTCCTGTGCAGCCGCCGGATTGGAGCTCCTCCGGCCCCGGGACTCGTTCTCCGGTGCCCCCTCGAGCTCCTCCACCATCTCCTCCTCCGATCCCCTCCAATGGACGATGGTACGGTTCTCCCTCTCTCTCACATCTAGTTGATGGATGGGGATGCACTAGGAGTTCCACTCTTTTTGTCCTTGGCTAGGTGGGGGTAGTGGTGGTTTCACCTTGGTTTGGACATGAGGTTGCTAGATCCGTATAGAAACTACCCTATGGTTGCTCTCATGCATCTAGGGTTTTCGTTTCCATGTGAATCTCGCATCCATGTTTCCATCTCAATGTGACTTGTGTTTGTGAGCATACTTATCTCCTTTCCCTCCCTATCCATTGCTTATCACAGGTTCGGGTAGCTCTTGTCCGAGAACTCGCACCAAGACCGTGGGGCGCAAGAAACCTCATTCCGTGGATGAGATTGAGGAAGAGTTAGAGGCTGAGTTTGGACCCCATGAACCCCCACAGGCTCCTTCTACAAGACGCAAGCAGATCCCGGCAAATGCAAAGAAGGTTCCCAATAGGCAAAAGACAGCTAGCACTATGCCCGATGCAACGTATGTTGAGAGGAGGAAGGAAAATCCCTATGTGGTTGAAAGAATGCACCTTATTCCGTCTATTCAAGGCAATGATCCCCGCTTCCACACTGTTTTTCAAGCCCAATGCTTTAGAGAATTGTTGATGACCGAGCCGTCAGGTAATGTGGTGCCACAACACTCCCTCAATATGGGCCACATTGAAAGGAATCCGGAGTATTTCTCCGAAGCTATGAGTTTGGTTGATGAGTTGGGGATTCGTCCGCTTATGACTTTCTCTCAGAATTTTGATGAAGCCCTTGTGTGCCAGTTTCTTGCCACCGTGCACTTTGCCAATGAGACCGAGCGGTATATAATTTGGATGACCAAGACCGAGAAGTTCACTATGACTTGGGACAAAGTTGGAGGGCTGTTTGGCTTTGAGGATTATGGTCCGTCTTGTATGCTTCCTCCTAACTTTGATGATGAGTGGATTCGCATTCACTACAATGTGAAGTCAAAGGCAAAGGATGTTCTTGAGCCTCTCTACTTTTGGAAGACCTACATTTGTGGTGCCTCAAAAGGTCTACATCCCTCTTATGACATCTTGCACCGCATCTTTCGTGAAACCCTCAATCCTAAAGTGGGCAACTTGGATGAGATTATGGGCTATCTTAAGGATCTTTTGCTTGTCGTGCATGAGAATAGGGGCAAAGGAAAGAAGCTTGATGTTATGGATTATCTTTGGCATGAGATGTGGGGCGTTGTTGTGTGCAAAAGGAATGCTTGCTATGGCCCGTTCATTATGAGGATTATCTTGGCTGCTTGGGAGGAGAAGTTTCCCGGAGATGAAATAAGTGACCCGGATGGTTGGGTTCTTCACAAGGAAAAGCGGCTTAGGATCAAGGATCACACCGAGCCTTCATCCCCTCCAAGGCAAGGTCGTCGTGGAAAAGCAAAGGATAAGAAAATTGTGGATGAAGATGATGTTGGTCCCTCCCGCCCGCCCTCTAAGGGTGGATTTGCTTGGATGGCTCGTACTCTCAAGAAGGTGTTCAAGCTCAACAAGTCTATTGAGAAACGTCAGTGGGAAGCTCATTATGATAAGGAACTCCAACGTCGCAAGGAAGCTCAAGCGGATCTTCAACATCGTCGTGATGCGGGAGAGGTTGTGCCCAATGTGCAGGAATCTAGTATCACCACCTATGGCCGTTGGCAAGCTCGTGATTCTGAAGGTCAAGTTCTCCAGTGGTCCTCCGAAGACGAAGAACCGGAGATCTCCTCGCGCCGTCGTCCTCGCCCCCCAAGCAATGATGATATCTCGGACGTTTGAGCTGGGACGCTTTAGCATCGGTCTCTCTCCTTTTTGGTGTCTTGATGCCAAAGGGGGGGGGGGAGATATCTATTAGGTTGTTCGGGGTGTTTGCTATGGGAGTCACAAGCTATTTGATTCTCTAGTTGCGTCTTTAAGCTTGTGAAACTTTCTTTATCTTTGTGTGAACCTCGTTTATGCATGGTGTGAGACATGTGAACCCTCATTTGTTTAAGTACCATTATCTTTGCAAGCTATGTTTCTCTATTCCTTGTTGTATCATAGGCTTGTTGCAGGGGGAGCTTCCCCTCATGGTGCTATGCACATGTTGAGGGGGAGTCTCTCCCTAATGGTTATCTTGCTAAATTGGTATGTTGTCATCAACACCAAAAAGGGGGAGATTGAAAGTGCATCTAGTCCCCTAATATGTTTTGGTATTTATGACAACATAACAATTTATTTATAATATCTTTTTGCGAGTGTGTGCAGATGTGTGCAGTTGTGTAAAAGAGTGAAATCTGCTCCAGCAACAGTACCGCCAGGTCTGGCGGCAGTACCCGCCGTGCCTGGGGCTTGCGAGCTCCCCCCCTGGGGCTGGCAGTGCCGCTAGCAGTGCCGCCAGCACTGCCGCCTGGGAGGCTCTCTGTGAGCCCACAGCGGCAGTACCACCGCCTCCGGTGGCAGTACAGCTGCTGGGCTTTCGAGAGCTCCCCTGGGGCTAGGAGTGCCGCCAGCACTACCGCCCAGGAGGCTCTCTGTGAGCCCACAACGGCAGTACCGTCGCCTCCGGCGGCAGTACAGCTGCTGGGCTTTCGAGAGCTCCCCTGGGGCTGGCAGTGCCGCTAGCACTGCCGCCCGGGAGGCTCTCTGTGGGCCTACTGCGGCAGTGCCGGCACTGTGGGATTGCTTCCCCAAGCTGAAGGAGTCGGTGTACGAGAAAGTAAAGAGTGCAGCGGCACTACCGCCAGGAGCGGCGGTAGTACCGCTGCAGTGGAGCAGAAGCCCCCCAACGGTTCACTGGAGGAGGAGACTATAAAAGGAGGGTTTCTCCCTCCTTTGTATTTAAGGCTTTAGACTCAAATTCTTCTCTCTCCTCCATTAATGAGCCCAAGCTAAAATTGCCTAGATCTCCCACTCCCTCGCCCCAATCTTGTTGATCTTTTGAGGAGTGAAATAGGAGACCTAGATCTAGCCTTCCACCGAAGGAATTTCGAATCCCACCACTTGTTGTTTGTGGATCTTGGATCTTGTGGGCTCTTAGGGTTCTTGGGAACTCTAGGAGCAAGAGCGGGTTTCGGAGCTTCATAAGTTGCGAGGAGCTCCGGGACATTGTTGGGAGTCTCCAACTCATTGTGGAGAGCCCCAACCTTGGTGTAAAGGTTTGGTCAACACCTTCAAGTCGACCTCATACTGAAACCGGAGAATAGGGTGAGCACGGACGTGCTTGTAGGAGGGCCAAGGAGCCTCCACACCTCTCCAACGTAGACGTACTTCCCTTGGGAAGGAACTATGGGAATCATTTCCTCGTGTCCTCTTGCGGTGACTTCTATCCTTTACTTTCCGTTGCGCTTTCTACTTGTTCCTTGTATCTTATCACCTAGGGTTGTTCATCTAGATAACAAGTTTTTATCTTGCTAAAAACCTAATTAAAAGAAAAAAATAAAATTGGTAGTCGCCTATTCACCCCCCCCCCTCTAGTCGACCATACGTTCTTTCACCTAGACTTCATACTTTCACTAGTGACTACTCTCAACATCATTAACATAATTAAACACATGATAGTTCCCACAAAAACACATGCATGGTAGACGTTACTCGGAGATCATTCTTTTGTGAATCAAATAGGATGAGAATTGTGTAGGGCTACGAGAAGCACACCTTAAAGTTCGCATTCCACATCTATGGACACTTCATACTGTCACTATCCGCATCCAAATATAGTACTAACAAACAGCACAACCTATTTCTTGAATAGTCTCTTTCTTCAATAACACAAGCATCAAGAAACCTCATGATCTATTCAATCCAACAATAATAAAGAACAAACTCATGATGAAGATCCCTCTAATCTTGATGCATAGAATCACACACGACACCCACACTGTCACCGAGGTACCGTGATCACAACGGTGGCTCCGCAAATTATACTAGATAATACCATTTGAGAAATATCATATCCATTACACATAGGGAAACATCATGTATTCAACTATACTAACAAAGCTCATGATCACAATGAAGATCACATCATAGGAGAGAGAGATAACCACATAGCTACTTCTATAAGCCTCAGCCCCGGTGAGGTACTAGTCCCTCCTCATCGCGGGAAGCAGCTGAAAGAACAAACGATGTCCCGGATGTCGCCTAGAGGGGGGGTGAATAGGCGATTAACACTTTTTCTATTTAGGGGCTTGAAAATTGCGGAATAAAACTATGTGTTTAAATTAACAAGCCAATAACCTAATTACTAGGCTCACCTATGTGCACAAACAACTTATGCTAAGCGAAGCAAGCAACAAGGTGATAGCAAGATATGAAGTTCAAGCACGAAGGCTATCACAATGTAAAGTTCATAAGTAAAAGCTCGGGTATAGAAATAACCGAGGCACGCAGAGACGAGGATGTATTCCCGAGTTCCTCCTTGTTAAGGGAGTACGTCTCGTTGGAGGGGTGTGAGCTCGCCACAAGAGGCCTACTCAAGATGCCACAAAGGCCTCACCCTATTCTCCGATGAACCTCACCCAAGGGATTGGTTCACCTTCCACTATCGGAATCCTTCGAGGCGGATTCTGGAGCCCTTTTACACCGTTCTTGGGGCACACACCCACAACTCAATTGGGGGCTCCCAAACTTGTGCCGAAGCTTCACAACTCGAAGTCTTCGCGGCACCTCCAAACCGTCTAGGGTACACAATGCACCCAAGAGGCACAAAGCTCTTGGGAACAGAATGCACCCAAGAGTAATTATAACGCCCCGACCCCAAAACTATACAGTGAAGCTTTGTGCAACAGACATAGCTATCCCGTATAGTAGAGAGATCAAGACTTGTGGAACAAACTGGCACATCACAGACTCTACGACACAAAACTCATATAGCAACTCATATATGAGAAAGATACAAATATTACACATCAAAAGGTCACAGACCATCAATTCAACAAGCGGAAGCGGGTAGTGTTGTCTAACAACAAGAAGCAAATATATGGCCTAAGAGGCCTACAGATAAACATCACCCAAGCCAGCTTGTTCCACGGTCCCAAGCTGCCACCTGGGAACCCCAGACTAGTAGTCGACGTCAACGAAGAACCCACCTAGCTGCTCGGTGTCGTCCTCCTCTGAAATACAAATTTAGAGGCAGCAAAGAGAGACTGAGTACGATGTACTCGCAAGTTTAGTAGGGCGATATAGGCCCAATGACTGACGGAGGCTCTAAAGCTTTATATGTATTTCTTTTGCATAAAGCGAATTTTCACAACCGAGAGATATAAGACACATGGCATTCGTCTACTCATAATAGTTTTATAAAGGGGGTAAGAGAGTAATCCTTTCCTCTTCGGTTCTCGGCTAACCAACTTGTAGCCAAACCCACCCATTTCCACCAAGGCACCCCCTCGAATCACCCTCGAGGAAATGAACCTTTACCACACGTTGGTTATGCAACCTTTAGCTGCCATATCAATTAGATTAAGGTTCTCTATGATCTTATCGTCTATTCCCAAGTTGTCCATAACCGTGGACACGGCTTTTCGAAAAGATTAAACCCTGCAGGGGTGTACTAATTTACCCATCGGTACCGTCTGACTCACCTAATTGGCCCTCTTCCGGGGAAGGCCGGCGAGTGGGCGCGGTTAGACCTTTACATTGCATGAGGCTTACTCAAGGACCATCAGTGTGCGGAAGGACAGGTTCAGCGCTCCCAGCGCCCTGCCCCGCGGCCACATCCTAAACACCACCATCCTCGTTTCTTTTCCACCCACACACTCACGCGCAAATGGAATAGCAAACTAGAGGACCCTTGACAAGCCCCTCACAACTTATTCGGTCAAAGGGGATTCCATATGTCCCCACCTCCGGAAGCACGCTCAGTCTTGGTTCAAGAGGTAAAGAACTCGCACCTAGGGGCTAGAGTGAGGCAAAACACCATCCCCGATGGCAACTCACCCAAGCCATCTTAGCATTTTAATTAAGCATCATAATTATCCACCATGCCCGAATCATTCCATCAACATCAATAATTATGAAATTCAATAACGGACATAAATAGTATTTCAACTAAGCATATCTAAGCATGGCTAAGCATATAACCAACAATTATATTCTGTATCCGGCCAACACATCAACACTAGGGTTCATAGGTAGGGATACATGTGATTGGCTCGGGGAAAAACATCTAATCATAGGATGCTCTATATTTTGATCAAAAGGGACATTTGAATCGCATGCAATATTATGGTGGATAAAATAAGTTGATAAAAACATAGGATGCTAGAATGCCAAGAAGGTTAGGTTATCTCTTGCCTTGCTGCCGGGGCGTGTAGTACGACTCGTCGGGGTAGGAGAGGGAACCCTCGACTCCGGAATCTATCGATACCCAAAATAATACAAAAGCACAAATAAATCACACGAACACAAGGAGAAATGCTCAATCACATGATGACATGTCCAATTGATGCAAAGATACCTTCATATAAATTAAAAGCAAAATTAAATGGGGAGCCAAATAGTTAGTGCAATTATTTGGAAACAACCCCATATTTATCTTGGTGACCACAATTCTTTATATATTATCAAATTATTAGAGAAGTGGCTCAATATGCATGAACATGACATGAGGTGGGTAGGGTTTGTCCTTACGATCATTTTGGTACTTTATTTGTAATTTTCGGAGTACCGATGAATAAATAGCAAAATAATTAAATAATTGAATTTAATTCATTTAAACAAATAATGAATATCATCAAATAAATATTTGTGATCATGAATTGATATTAGCATGGTTTAATAGCATTTGACATGTTGATCACATTGATATTTTATTCATAATTTTTGGATAATTATTTAATGAGTTATGAAATTTCCCAAATTGTTATCTTTTATGCCCATTTAGGAATTTCATAATTAAACAGCAAATTTATTTAATCAAAAGGGCAAGACAATGTTACCAAAAGATAGGAAATGTTTTTCTGAGCAATTTCATATTTAATTTGCAATTTTTGGAACATTATTTGAAAGGATATTCAAGTTTTCATTGGCCCTTTTTATTCACAAAAGAAAAAGGAAAAACTGCCAGACAGGCCGGCCTCAGGCCGGCCAGGCCGGGAGAAAGGCCGGGCAGGTGCCCGAAGGCACCGGCCTTTGGCCGGCCCAGGCTGGGGCGCAGGCCGGGGCAGTGGCCGAGCCGGCCGGCCTTGTGCCGGCCCAATCCGCGAGGGAGGCCGAGTCCAGGCCGGGCAGCCGGGCACGCGCGCGTCCGCGGTCAAACGCCACGACCGGCGCGGCCGACGCGGTGACCGCGGCGCCGGCACGGACGGGCACGGCGGAACCCGGCATGCGGGGACACGCAGGCAGGGCGCGATCGGAGCGGCATCTTACGGGGTGTCTAGAACGGCGGCGCCGCTAGCTAGAGGTCCACGGGGTGGCGGGGACGACGGTGCCGAGCGGCGGCCGGCGACGAGCGAAAGCGACTACAGCGAACCAGAGAGAGGGGGAGAGAAGGAAGAGGTCCGGGAGGACCGCGTGCTCACCAGGGACGCTTTGGCTTAGTCGGGAGCGGCTGGGGACGACCACCGTGGCCGGATTCCGGCGAGTATGCGGTCGGCGGGTAGCGGACGGACGCGCTCGGGCGAGCACGATTTGCTCGACCCCGAGCTTCCCAGCTAGCGCGATTTGGTGGAGTAGCTAGAGGACGACGTGGAGGAGGTGCGGGGCACGTCGATCTGCACGGGGCGCACCTAATCGTCGTCGACGTCGGAGGCGAGCGGCAGCGGGCTCAGGCTCTGGAGCGAGAGAGGCGGGGACGGGGAGAGGAAGAGTGAGCAGGGGAGGGAGCAGGTGAGCGAGGAGAGGGCAGGTGGGGGTCCTCCTTGAACACCTCAGGGCAGCAGGTCGAGCGGGGGCAGGCGTGCGGTGATGGCATGGCGCCAGTGCCATTGCCACGGTGGGGAACAAGAAAAGGAAAACTGGTGGATACCCCCCTGGCAGATTTAATTTAATTACAAAGAGGTCCTGCAGCAAATTTTAACAATTTAATTGGGGCCTTTATACACTTTTATAAAATGTGCAAAAAAAATTACATAGGCTCCATTTAACCCTTAGATTCTCACCAAAATTTAGTGGTCCAAAATAAAATGTTTTGGGCTACATTTGTTCACAACTTTTAATTTACGGTATTTTTGCCAATTCACAATTTGTAATTAATTAGAGCATTTAAAAAATTCCAAAAATAGTGAAAATATTCATGGAGGCTCCTAATATATCAATGAAGCTCCCCATAATTTTATTTTGAATTTATGGAAAGTTGAACTTGGTTTCAAAAATAGAATTGAATTAAGCCAATTTAAATCCTCATTTTTATTTCTCAATTGACAAAATTTGGGAATTGAGAATTGGGGATAAGAAGCAAATTTGGAACTTCCTAAACAATTTGGAAGCTCAAGAATAATGTATTTTGCCAACTTGAGCTTTGCATTTGATTTGGCCACTTAGGGCAATGCATTTAGTTTGGAAATTTGAGGAAGGGTTTTGGCTTCCTTTGTTTTAACTTCCAAGGGTTGCTTTATTTTAGATTAGCAATTTTAAATGGATGCCATGATGCAATGCAAAACAAAAAGTGAAAATTTGGCCCATATTTTAGGGTGCTAATCTGGGGCTGTTACAATTCTACCCCCCTTACAGGAATCTCGTCCCGAGATTCTAGAGTAGGAAAAGGTATGAGGGAAACACGGCAACTCTTAACTTCAACGATCTACTCGATCCCACGATGATCTTCCTTGGTGCATAACTTGGAGCTAGGAAGCTTGACGCGTCAATGGGGCGGAAAGAACGGAAGATAGCTTACGGTGACGGACAAAAGTGATCTTTGCCCACAACCATAAGCCATTGGGGAAAACTAGGAACGACTTGACCAAACAAAGGTCGAGCCGAGGGTAGGACAACCGATCACTTTGTTCAGGATATTGGTCCAAGACCAAGACAATACTTCAAACCACCAAGAGGTGTAGATCATAGAAACTTGAAGCACCGCGAGGAGAAAAGACACCTTTTGGACTAGACGTTGTTGACATACCAAATGTTTCCATAAGGTTGGAATCTCGGTCCTAACGGAACTGGTGAATTGACACACTATCCGTGCGATTGGGAAAACCCTTGGGTTCAACTAGGAGGGGAAAAAATATAGCATTGATCCACATGATCCTCAGCTGGTTAGGGAGGTAAAACCTCGTACACGAGATATTGCCATGATACAAGGAGTAGAAGGATCGACCGATGGATATTTAGCAACTCCATGGTGATGTTCTCCTAGAGGTTCTAGATATCACATGCATGCTTCGGAATAGCCTTCATTCGATCCTCAAGCGAAGGTCGTACTTGAAGATAGAGAAAATACCTTAGGGGAAAACTTCTAGAACCAGTTACACATGATTCTCATGGATATCGGTTGATTTTGAAAGAGCTAGGAGATTTGGTCAGAAGTCCTTTCGGTGAGGTGCGTGAACCACAACACCGGGCTTGTCGGGTTACTAGTAGGCTTAGGTCATGCTCTTGATAACTCCAAGCATCACTTCATCAAGTACGGCATGAGACTAAGCACGACCTCTTGATATATAAAAGAGTGTGACACTCCAAAGGGGAACGGAACAAAAGCTAGACAAGCTCTTACTCCGCGGTTACAATACTTTGACCTTTTTCCGAGAAATGGAAGAGGTACCGGAGTTTGTTTCTCCTGACATCCTGAAGTGGAATGCCTTGACGAACCACAAGAATAACATGCATCAGAACACCCCAATGCACGATAAAACTTGACGGTCAACCGACCGATAGAGGTCGGACAACAGATTTAGAGTAAGGAGAGGGCTAACAACCATCTCAAGATAATGCAGAAGCCCTTGTTAGCACTCTTCCGACAACTAGGACTGAAAGGTTTTCAGGAACGGGTGTTAGTGGAGGAATCACAAGTATTGATGGAAAAACTCGCTAAGAGCAATCCCGTCGTGATTCAGATGATTCCATGACAGAGAGCCTAGCTAAAGCTAGTGACGAAGAAGAGCATTGTTGAGGAAAACAATTACGGCTGCAACCTCGAGCTTGAAGACTAACTTCAATTTGCCAACATGATGTAGGGTTTAACCATTAGCACCAGGATTCAATGGAAAAAGATCTTGGGTTAAAGATCAGCTTCATGCACCGGGACCCACAATAGCATAATGCTCACAAGGGTGACAACCCTCATGAATCATTACACCTGAGCCCTAGCACAATCCGGGACCTTCGGTTCAAGATCTTGGGCTAAAGCAAGGAATTTCTTGACGATCCGCAACACTTCCTTTCTTCGGCTTTAGAATCTGGCAGACGAGCAAAGTTAACCACTAACTAAAGATAGAACCCAACCCCGTGATCCTAAAGATTTGAACCTTGCAGACGATCAGAAACACCGTTAAAATCAAATAGAGGTAAGATGGCACCGAGATCAGAGTGAATTGGATAAGGAGTAAAAAGAATCCTAGGAAGGTTTTCACAACTCATTTTTAGGTTAAAAATAATTTTCACGAACTAGACTCGACATCGACCAATAGAAAGGGTTTCCTACAGGCAGTCCTGCTCTGATACCAACTTGTAGCGCCCCGACCCCAAAACTATACAGTGAAGCTTTGTGCAACAGACATAGCTATCCCGTATAGTAGAGAGATAAAGACTTGTGGAACAAACTGGCACATCACAGACTCTACGACACAAAAATCATATAGCAACTCATATATGAGAAAGATACAAATATTACACATCAAAAGGTCACAGACCATCAATTCAACAAGCGGAAGCGGGTAGTGTTGTCTAACAACAAGAAGCAAATATATGGCCTAAGAGGCCTACAGATAAACATCACCCAAGCCAGCTTGTTCCACGGTCCCAAGCTGCCACCTGGGAACCCCAGACTAGTAGTCGACGTCAACGAAGAACCCACCTAGCTGCTCGGTGTCGTCCTCCTCTGAAATACAAAATCATAGAGGCAGCAAAGAGAGACTGAGTACGATGTACTCGCAAGTTTAGTAGGGCGATATAGGCCCAATGACTGACGGAGGCTCTAAAGCTTTATATGTATTTCTTTTGCATAAAGCGAATTTTCACAACCGAGAGATATAAGACACATGGCATTCGTCTACTCAGAATAGTTTTATAAAGGGGGTAAGAGAGTAATCCTTTCCTCTTCGGTTCTCGGCGAACCAAATTGTAGCCAAACCCACTCATTTCCACCAAGGCACCCCCTCGAATCACCCTCGAGGAAATGAACCTTTACCACACGTTGGTTATGCAACCTTTAGCTGCCATATCAATTAGATTAAGGTTCTCTATGATCTTATCGTCTATTCCCAAGTTGTCCATAACCGTGGACACGGCTTTTCGAAAAGATTAAACCCTGCAGGGGTGTACTAATTTACCCATCGGTACCGTCCGGCTCACCTAATTGGCCCTCTTCCGAGGAAGGCCGGCGAGTGGGCGCGGTTAGACCTTTACATTGCATGAGGCTTACTCAAGGACCATCAGTGTGCGGAAGGACAGGTTCAGCGCTCCCAGCGCCCTGCCCCGCGGCCACATCCTAAACACCACCATCCTCGTTTCTTTTCCACCCACACACTCACGCGCAAATGGAATAGCAAACTAGAGGACCCTTGACAAGCCCCTCACAACTTATTCGGTCAAAGGGGATTCCATATGTCCCCACCTCCGGAAGCACGCTCAGTCTTGGTTCAAGAGGTAAAGAACTCGCACCTAGGGGCTAGAGTGAGGCAAAACACCATCCCCGATGGCAACTCACCCAAGCCATCTTAGCATTTTAATTAAGCATCACAATTATCCACCATGCCCGAATCATTCCATCAACATCAATAATTATGGAATTCAATAACGGACATAACTAGTATTTCAACTAAGCATTTCTAAGCATGGCTAAGCATATAACCAACAATTATATTTGTATCTGGCCAACACATCAACACTAGGGTTCATAGGTAGGGATACATGTGATTGGCTCGGGGAAAAACATGCAATCATAGGATTCTCTATATTTTGATCAAAAGAGACATTTGAATCGCATGCAATATTATGGTGGATAAAATAAGTTGATAAAAACATAGGATGCTAGAATGCCAAGAAGGTTAGGTTATCTCTTGCCTTGCTGCCGGGGCGTGTAGTACGGCTCGTCGGGGTAGGAGAGGGAACCCTCGACTCCGGAATCTATCGATACCCAAAATAATACAAAAGCACAAATAAATCACACGAACACAAGAAGCAATGCTCAATCACATGATGACATGTCCAACTGATTCAAAGATACCTTCATATAAATTAAAAGCAAAATTAAATGGGGAGCCAAATAGTTAGTGCAATTATTTGGAAACAACCCCATATTTATCTTAGTGACCACAATTCTTTATATATTATCAAATTATTAGAGAAGTGGCTCAATATGCATGAACATGACACGAGCGGGGGCAGGCGTGCGGCGACGGCATGGCGCCAGGGATGGCGCCAGTGCCATTGCCACGGTGGGGAACAAGAAAAGGAAAACTGGTGGATACCCCCTGGTAGATTTAATTTAATTACAAAGAGGTCCTGCAGCAAATTTTAACAATTTAATTGGGGCCTTTATACACTTTTATAAAATGTGCAAAAAAATCACATAGGCTCCATTTAACCCTTAGATTCCCACCAAAATTTAGTGGTCCAAAATAAAATGTTTTGGGCTACATTTGTTCACAACTTTTAATTTAAGGTATTTTTGCCAATTCACAAATTGTAATTAATTGGAGCATTTAAACAATTCCAAAAATAGTGAAAATATTCATGGAGGCTCCTAATATATCAATGAAGCTCCCCATAATTTTATTTTGAATTTATGGAAAGTTGAACTTGGTTTCAAAAATAGAATTGAATTAAGCCAATTTAAATCCTCATTTTTATTTCTCAATTGACAAAATTTGGGAATTGAGAATTGGGGATAAGAAGCAAATTTGGAACTTCCTAAACAATTTGGAAGCTCAAGAATAATGTATTTTGCCAACTTGAGCTTTGCATTTGATTTGGCCACTTAGGGCAATGCATTTAGTTTGGAAATTTGAGGAAGGGTTTTGGCTTCCTTTGTTTTAACTTCCAAGTGTTGCTTTATTTTAGATTAGCAATTTTAAATGGATGCCATGATGCAATGCAAAACAAAAAGTGAAAAATTGGCCCATATTTTAGGGTGCTAATCTGGGGCTGTTATAGTAACAAGCTTCTCAACCTTCAACTTCACGTATCACGTGGAGAGAGCAACCCGATGCAACAAATGCAAGAGGCAAGAACACACAAAGTGGTCAAAATCCTTCACTCTCAAATTCCAACCAAGCAACAAATACTTTGGGGGGAATAAGAGAGGAAGAACAAAGGGGATGAACACAAAGCCACCCCAAAATCTAGATCCACTAGTTTCCCTCACTTAGAGGGGATTTTGATTGGTGGAATGGTAGATCTAGATCTCATCTCTTGAATCCCTAAGTTTGGGCAAGAATCATTGGAGGGATTGAGAGGAATCAAGCATACAAGGTTAGCAACAATGTAGGAGGGAGGAAAATAAGTGAGCAAGAACTAACAGCCAGATTTTGGGGAAGAAGGAGGCTTTTTATAGCCTCCCCCCAAAACTAGCCGTTACAGCCTTTTCAGGCCGTACATTCCGGCCAGCCTCCGGTCTCCTTCCGGACTGGTGCCAGAGGCGCACCACACTTTGCGGAGAGGCAGGCACACCGGAGACTCCTATCATCAGGGACGGAGATTCCGGCCAGACCGGAGACTCCGGGGTTTCTCCGGGGTGCCTCCGGACACAGTCCAAGAGCGCACCACACAAATCCATTCGACAGCGAAAAACAGGGGGGGCGGAGACTCCGGGTCCTCTGGACCGGAGACTCCGGTGTGACCGGAGACTCCGGACCATCTCCGGGGTAGATCCACACAGAAAAAACAGAACCCCATAACTTTTGCAAACGAACTCCGTTTTCGATAATCTTGGACTCGTTGGAATCGTCACAATGAGCACAACAAGATTATGCAGAGAAACATCATAGTCCAACAATATATTGTAAAACCAAATGGGGAAAGTTTAAAAGCTCTTTTTCGCAAACCGAAAAACCGTTTCTTTTGCAATTGAAGTCCGAATGAAGCAAAACCAATTTTATTGGGAGGAGGACGACAAAAGCAACCTTTGATAATGGCAAACTAGCAAATGGAAAGCATAAAACCCAAATTCCCTTAAACCCTCTAAACTTCTCCCCCATTGGCATCGATTGCCGAAATGGGAAGAAAAATTTAGAGAGCCAATATAATATGAGTTCCTCCATAAAGGTGATGACAATCCCTTTTAACGAAAAATTAGAGGAAATCAAACTATATTGAGGATCAAAAGATTGCAAAGAAATGAGTTCATTTTAAACATCTCCACAAAGAAGAAAAACAATCAAAAGATCCAAAGCGAGAGCTCTAAATAAGACGGAGAAGCTCCACAATGTTCATGCACAAAAGAGTGCACAAATATGGTATCCTCACTCCCCCAAAATCATCTAGAACACGCAACAAGTGCAATAGTGCATAATGCAATAGCAAATCATAGCACTTGCACCAAAGATGTGGTTGAGCCATAAGGAGATATCAATTTTCAAAAAATTCATCATAAGATAGGCCCAACCGAGATAAAAAGATCTTTTAGAGAAATATGTTCACAAGCTTAGGGATACCAATTGGAAACTAAAACCAATTGAAAATGCCAAAAGCTAGTGAGATCATTTAGCCAATAAAATTCAACATGCTTACCATGGTAGGCATGAAGTCAAAGATCTTCAAGAAATACATGAGTGTGCAAAGATACCAATAAACAAAGAGACAAGCACTCATGAGACAAATTTGGAGCCACCAAAGAATTATAGATGAAAACAAGGTAGCTCAAAAGAATTAGGATACCAACTAAAAGGTGACCTCTCTCATATGTATAGGTTTCTAATTGGACAAACCATTGAAGATATACATCCGCAAAGAAACATATACATACGAAATGGTTAGGGAAAAGGAGAACAAGGTATCCAAAAGGAAGTCATAAATATACAAACGAGATTATTGCATAAAAGCATAGCACATAGCTCAAATTTATCTCATTGTATATAAATGAACTTCAAATATATCAAATGCATCACACATATCACTAAGGGAACAAGAGATAGTGGAGATGCTTTGAGTTAGGCAACAAGTATCACAAGGAAATAATATCAATTGAAAAAAAGGTTTTGGCAAATTCAACACACATATCACAAAGATATATGAAGTGAAGGAAAAAGCCAAAACCACAACAATTGCATATAAGAGATTTCATGCCAAGAATGTAATAGCCCAGATTTGGTACCTTAAAATATGGGCCAAATTTTCACTTTTTGCTTTGCATTGCATCATGGCATACATATTTAAATTTCTAAACTAAAAATACTGCAAACAATGGAAAGCATTAAAAGGGAACAGACACTTCCTAAAAATCCAACCCAAATGCAATTGCTCAAATTGGCAAAACAAAATATTCTTGAGCTTACATATTTGTCCAGGAAGTTCCAAGAATGCATTTCATAAAGATTTGGCAAAGTCAAATTTTACCAAACAATTAAATAAATTGGGACATCAAATTTGAGTTAAACCAATTCCTATTGTGAACCCAAGTTAAACCTTTTCAAAAATTCAAACTAAAATCATAGGGAGTTTCATAACTATATGAGGAGCCTCCATGATTAATTTCACTATTTTTGGAAATGCCTAAGTGCTCCAAATATTTATATTTGGAAATTGTCAAAAATGACTATAACTAAACCCTATGAACAAATGCTGTCCAAAACATTTTAAATTGCAACACCAAATTTTGTGGAGGTTCTAAAAGTTAAATTGAGCCTATATGAATTTTTGCACATTTTATAAAAGTGTCCTGGTGCCTCAATTAAATTGCTAAAGCCTGCCTCAGGACCTTTTTACAAATTGATTAAAGGTTGCCAGGGGGGTTTTTGCAAATCGTCATCGTCTTGTTCCTGTCGCCACAGTGGCGCCCTGTGCGCCATGCCGCCGTGGCCGTGCGGCCTTGCACCCTGCCGGCCCCCCCTCTCCCCCTGGTGTACAAAGAGGCCACCGAGCCGCCCTGCTCTCTCTCCTCCTCGTCCCTCCCCTTTTTCCGGATCGAACCCTAACCCTAGCTCCCCCTGTTGAGCTCCTGCCTCCGCCGCCGCCATGCCGCACCATGCCGTCGATGCAGGCCGTCCCGGAGCCAGCCTACGCCCCCATCTGCTCCGCCGCATCCTCCTCTCCCTCCCGGCGCGTGGGATTGGGCCGGGGTCGCCTGGAGGCGACGTACGCGTCCTCGACTCCCCGCATCGGCCGCGCCGCCGCCCGGGACGATTCCGGCGTCCCGTTCGCTCCTCCGGCCTCGCGGACCCCTCCCCTAGCTCCCTGGTGAGCCACTGGTCCTCTGGGACCTCTCCTCCCTCTCTCCTTCCCGCTCTATGCACTGCACCACCGTGCACCGCCGTCGGCCGCCGCCAAACCTGGTCGCCGGCGAGCCGCCGGTGACCATTTGGTCCTCCTCCGCCGCCCCCTCTGCTCCACTCCTTCTCCTCTACCTAGTGCCGCACTTCCCCGCGTCCAATTTCGCACGGAATCGACGGATTGAAGATCGACAACGCCACTGCCCCTTGATGACATCACGCTGACGTCACTGTTCTTCAGTTTATGATTTTCAGAAATTACAGAAAATAGAAAATGCCATATCTTTTAATTGGTAGATCCAAAAATTGCAAACAAAGTATCAGAGAGTTTGTAATTTCATAACTTACCAGAATATGTCACTCACACATGCAAATGAATTTTTGAATTTGAATTTAAATGAGAAATGCAAGTCATCTGTGAGTTATTCAAATCCAAATTAATATGAGGCTATCTAGAGTTTTATAATTTAGAAAAATGCAAATAATATGTCAAAATGCTCAGCTAAATAAACTCTAAATGTTAGTGCCATTAGTTGAATTTTTGGTTAAACTTAAATTGCCTGTTTTAATTAAATAAATAAAATGGCAGAATATAAATGGAATTTATAAAATCCATAACTTTATGAATTTTGATCGAAAAATTATAAATAAGATCTATAAATGTTCAGGAAAACAACATCTACATGTTAGTTCTATTTACATGCAATAATGAACATTTAAATTGCTGTTTAATTAAAGTTATTAAAATGGCAGATTTAAATCCAATTTTGTAAATTGCATAACTTGAGTTTTACTCATCCAAAATTTTCAAATAAGATCTCAAAATGTTCAGGAAAACAACATCTAAATGTTAGTACCATTCCATGCAATAATGAACATTTAAATTGCTGTTTAATTAAAATTATTAAAATGGCAGATTTAAATCAATAATTGGAAATATCACAACTTGATAAATATTATTCCAACAATTGCAAATGATATACCAAAATGATCAGCAACTCAAATGCTATCTATCTATGTTAAGTTCACAGCATGAAAACAACTTTTCCTTTGATGTCACTTTCGAATTGGTTAAAATGATTTAAATTGCATAACCGTTTAAATCACCATTTCCTCATCGTTAATCAGAAAATTGCAAACGAAGTACCAAAATGATCAGTGGAACAATACCTATCAAATAATGTCATTTTCATGCATATGAACCTAATATTTCAGTACTGGACATTTTGTATGATTAGCAATTTCACTAAGTTAAAGATGGAGTTTTAAACCGTTATTTATAATAATTGATGTAGGGGTTCCATTTAACTTGTGGGACTTGCCCAAATACTTTTTATTGCATAATATGATCATCTCATCATGATTGTGCATTGCACCTTGTCTTCGTGTTATTTATTTCGTTTCTTGTTATTGTTTGTGTTCCGTTAGATTCGGGAGTCGAGGTTCCACCACAATACCTCGACGATCAACGCGCCCAGTACTATCAGCAAGGCAAGAGATAACCTAACCTTCTTGGCATCTAGCATCCAATTGTTTTACAAACTTATTTTATCCACCATAATATTGCATGCGATTCAAATGTCTCTTTTGATCAAGATGTAGAGTATCCTATGAATGCATGTTTATCCCCTGAACCATCACATGCCTCCCCTCCTATGAACCCTAGGTTTGATGTGTTGGCCGGAGACAAAGATATAATTGTTGTTATATATATGCTTAGCTATGCTTAGCCATGCTTAGTCAAATGCTAGTAATGTCCGTTGTTTAATTCCATAATTGTTGATGTTGATGGAATGATTCGGACATGGTGGATATGTGGGGTGCTTAATTAAATTGCTAAGAAGGCTTGGGTGAGTTGCCATCGGGGATGGTGTTTTGCCTCACTCTTGCCCCTAGGTGCGAGTTCCTGTCTTCGGACTCAAGGTTTGAGCGTGCTGCCATTGGTGGGTGTATGGGCGCCTTACTAACTGAATAACTTGTGCGGGCGTATCCAAGGGTCCTCTAGTTTGCTATTTCCATTTGCCGTGTGTGTGAGCGGAAAAAGAAATGACGAGGATGGTGGTGTTTAGGACGTGGCGATGGGGCAGGGGCTGAGGCTGGGTAAACTTGCCCTGTGGCCACAGATGACTCTTGGATAGTCTCACGCGAGGTAAATGTTTAACCGCGCCTGCTTGCCGGCCTTCCCCGGAAGAGGGCCAACTAGGTGAGCCGGACGGTACCAATGGATAAGAAGCTGGGAGGTCCCTCGGGAACCTGGCGACTTTCAAATAGTACACCCCTGCAGGGTTTAATCTTTTCGAAAAGCCGTGTCCGCGGTTATGGACGACTTGGGAATGGATTTACGGGATCATAGAGAATATTAACCTTAATTAATTAATTTGGCAGCTAAAGGTTGCAACTCAACGTGAGTGTAAAAGGTTCATTTCCTCGAGGGAGATTCGAGGGAGTGCCTTTGGTGGAGATGAGTGTGGTTGGTTATAAAAGGGTTCGATGAGAACCAATGATGACAATGTTACTCTCTTACCCCTTTTATGAAAATATTCTGAATAGACGGTGCCATGTGTCAATTACGTCCTGTTTACGAAAATCTGGCTTTATGCAAAAATAAATACATATACAGCTTTAGAGCCTCCGTCAGTCATTGGGCCTATATCGCCCTACTAAACTTGCGAGTACGTCGTACTCAGTCTCTCTTTGCTACCTCTATGATTTTGTATTTTCAGAGGAGGACGACACCGAGCAGCTAGGTGGGTTCTTCGTTGACGTCGACTACTAGTCTGGGGTTCCCAGGTGGCAGCTTGGGACCGTGGAACAAGCTGGCTGGGATGATGTTTATTGTAGGCCTCTTAGGCCATATATTTGCTTCTTGTTGTTAGACAATACTACCCGCTTCCGCTTGATGAATTGTTGGATCTGTGATCCTTTGGATGTGTAATATTTGTATTCTTCTCATTATATGAGTTGCTATATGTTTTGTATCGTAGAGTCATGCAATGTGCCAGTTCGTTCCACAAGTCTCGGTCTCTTTACTATACATGGAAGCGATGTCTGAGCTTATGGCATGATTGAGGTGTTGTGTGCCGATGATCCATTCCGAGCACACCTGCCAATGAGTTTTGGCCTGGGATTGGTAAACCCAGTAACCCTCAATTATGTAGCATGACCGGTTACACAACGTTCCACTGTATAGTTCTGGGGTCGGGGCGCTACAAAGAAGCAACCTACACAAGGTTGAAAACTAGAAAGGTATGCATGAGATGGATACTTGTTACCGAGATGCATTGACGACGAAGATGATGGGAGATGGTTTGTCATCAAAGCTTGACTCCGACAATCACACGGTGAGAACACCTTCCTTATGAATGAGGCAAGCATTCAATGCATCTCCATTGTACCTAAAACACAATTAGAGTACAAAATGGTTCCCAAACTCATTGGTTCCCATAGTAGTTAGATAAATTACAATATATAAGAAACACTCCACATAAATATGTGCATATGGATATGAAATTGAATTTCATGCACAACTTAGCCGATTTAGGATTCGGTGGAGTATCCCCTATATATTGGAACTAGAAAGACAAGCATGCCATAATATATAAGTTAAAGGATATACATACGAAGCCTTTCAAGAACCAAACAAGATACAATTTGGACAAAAACACCAAGTAAACCAAGAAGAGAGCACACCAAGGTGTGACACAAAAAGGTTGTCCAAATTATATCAAAATCCAAATCAACACATGATTTAGGAAAAATCAAATCAACAAATGATTGATTCCAAAACACATCAACACATGAAGTGTGATATCAAAAGGAATCAAATCAACACAACAAATGATCGATAAGACACCAATTGAAAGTTGGATACCAATTAAAAACAAAAAGAATACCAACTAGGAGAAAAGATACCAAGAAGAGGATAAAGCTTGACCGAAATCAAGTAAAATAAGATAAAGCAAAAAGATATCAAGACTCCCACAATAAATATTAATTGGAACAAATATCTATGGAGGAGATATTAAATTCCAATTAATACCAATTGAAGGTACCAAACACAAGATAAAGAATCAAATGCCAATTGAAAGGATCAAAAGTTAATAGATAGGTTAGTGTTCTAAATAAAAAGGAATGCTCCCCCAATATTCATGCATTATCTTTAATATTTGCATTTGAATACAAAATGCATGCACAAGGGATCATTACTCTCCATATTTTATTTACAACACTAAACACTACCAATTGAAAAATAGGATCCATTCAAAAGGCAAGGAAGGCAATAGATAAAGCAAGTCAACGCAAGAGCCAATGTGAAGATGGTCTACAAAATCCACCACAATTACTAGTATCACTTGTCATGGACAAGGAGTATATAGAGATATTTCTCGGTGGTATAAAGAAATGATGTTCAAGACCAACTTCACAACAAATAAGCATATGGCAAGAGATAAGAAATAAAACGTAAGAAATGAGAAATATGGCGTTTTATTTTGAAAAAAGTTTGTTGGTAGTTTCAACTATTCGAACCAACCGGCCAAGCCATGGTTAAAATAAGATGAAACAAATGGTTTCTCAACTAATATATGGAAATGGATGTTAGAGAAAAACCACCCCAAGCAAACTCACGCAAACAAGAGACAAAAGATAACCACAAGAAAATTTGGAACTTGATCGAGCAAACATGCCACATAGGAATAAGATAATTTACAATATCAACTCTAAGTGGCAAACCTCAGATGTTCACATTTTTAAGGGATTGTAATATGCACATAGCTTATTACTCCCCCATAATGTGATAATTCATTTTATTTTTAAACAAGAGGCAAATAAAACCAACTAGAGAAATTAATGGACATTATAGAATTTGATTTTCTCATGAATTTGACATACCACATAGTAGCTAGATAATATTGAAATATCAATACTAGGTGGTGTGCCTCATGTACACACGTTTTTAGGTTTGTGAGGTGCACAAAGCACATCACTCCCCCAAAATGGGATAGTCCATTAATATCTCAAAGAGCCAAATGAAATCCACACAAGATTCAACAAAGCTCAACACACAAATTACACATACATGATATACAACTATCATACACAACCTTGAATAACAAGACAAGTAGGAAAGAAGCATATCATATATAAGCACATGCTAGGAACAAAACTAACACATGCAAGGGAGCAAGTAACTTTCAATGAATATATGAATTAAATACAAGTTACCTCAAGGAGGAAGCATTGGATATGAGATAGGTAAGTGATAATCCAATTGACTTGGCTTGATGAAATAAAACCATGAAGATCCCTTAATTCTTCAAAAATAGCCAAGTCACCAATGTCCTCCACGAACACCTATTGATCAAGTTGAAGCTTGTTGGTCCCCAACCAAGTTGGGTCCTAAGAGGTTAGTCACAATAGGCTTGGGAACCCAAATGGTGCTTTTCATGCCACCACTTTGAGCTCCCACATACTTGGCAAACACATTGCCAACTCTATCCTTCCTAAGTGAATATGCATCATCAATTATGATAGGACAGGAAGAGGTACCGTTAGTGCATGAAGAAGCAAAATGACCTTTGCCACGGCAAAGGTAGCAACACCGACTCTTCTTCTTCTTAATAGGCTCCTCAACTTGAGGAGCATTGGCTTGAGTCTTCTTGAGGTGGCCGTTGTTCAACTCGTGGCTGAGCACGAGATTGAACAAGAGGCTGCTTCCCTAGTTGCTTCTCACTAAGAGGCTTCTTCTTCATTGGGCAATCCCGGACATGGTACCCTTCTAGCTTGCACTTGAAGCAAATGATGTTGGCCGGATTCTTGATTTGAACTTGGCCCTTCTTCTTCTTCTCAACCTTGGACTTGTTCTTGTTTTTGGAGTTGAATCTAAGTCCACTCTTGTCATTGGGGGATTGTTGCCCACTCAACATGTTGTCAAGTGCACGCTTCCCTTCATGACGCTTTTCCAAGCCTTTCTTCATAAAAGTGGCTTGGGCCTTGAGCTCTCCTCTTTTCTCTACATGGTTAGTGATAACACAAGAACTAGAGGAGGTAGATGCATCATTGTTAGAGCAACAAGGTAAAGAAAGTAATTCATCACATGATGTACCAACATTTTTAGTGGATGAACTACTAGGACTAGCACATGGCAATATAGCATTTTTGGTTAAGGTTGTGCTATCATCCACATGAGGCTCACAAGATGTTACCTTGGTGGTGAGGGCCTCATGAGCTAACTTTATACTAGCATAGGACGCTAGAAGATCATCATTAGAGCTAGATAGCTTTTCATGACTTTCTTCCAACTCCCTATACTTGCTAGTTAGCAACTCAAGTTCAGCCCTTAGCTCAACATTCTCCTTCAAAGTAGATGCTTCACAAGAAATAGGGTTAGTAGCACAAGCATCATTTATATTAGGAATAGAGGAAGACAACTTGGCAAGATCATCATTTAATCTAGCATTTTCATTTTTCGTGACTTTATATTTAGCATGAGCATGGTCACGTTCTTTAATGATTTTAGCAATTATTTCATTATGAGACTCCTCGATAGATTCTAATTTCTCCTCTAGAGAAGCACGAGTCTCATGCTCTTCCTCAAGAGCATCTTCTAACGATGCCTTTTCCATAGCATCATCTCTTTCGATCTTACCCTTTTCTTCAAGACTTGCTTCCAAGGCCTCAATAGTCTCCCCGCGCTCAATTAGCGCCTCCATGATTTCAAAGAGAATAGCTTTAGAATTTTTATTGTTAGGGAGGGCTTTAAGAATAATTAAACCTTTATTTTGTAGAAGAGCATTAACCTTTTCCACATCATCTTCTTCATCAATATTATCATTATCATTATCATGATCATTACCATTGTCATTACTAGTAGAAGATTTAGCCATAAGGCAATGAGTGATGGATGAAGAAGAATAATTAATTTTTGAACTACTCAAGTCAAATCTTGTTCCGCAATTAATTGGGTTTCCTTTACATTATTATTCATGCAAGAGTTAGAGGAAACACAAGCATTTTTATCATTGGAACAAGACAAAGCAAGCATATCATCATTAGATTTATCTAAGCAATTTTTGGATAATATGCAAGGACTATCAACACTAGCATGTATGACATTTGGAGTGCTAGAAAAGTTTAAGTCCAAAGATGAGGCGTTGCAACAAGATAGAGATAGAAGATCATCATAAAAGAGCTCACTATCAATATTGCAAAGCTCATTAGAAGTTAGAGCATCTAAATATAAGTTTTTCTCATCCTCTAAAGTCGTACTTTCATAATCCTTTGGAGGAGAAAAACCTATATCTAGGATACGCTCAATATTGGGGTCCAAGACCCGTAAGTGATTAAGCATATGAGTTTTCCAAACATTAAAATTTGTGTCATTAAATCTAAACAAGGAATTGTGCACTAAATCCCTAGACGACATCTTTACTCTCTAGGCGGTAAAGCCAAACAAGAGAGACGAGGCTCTGATACCAATTGAAAGAACAAACGATGTCCCGGATGTCTCCTAGAGGGGGGGGTGAATAGGCGATTAACACTTTTTCTATTTAGGGGCTTGAAAATTGCGGAATAAAACTATGTGTTTAAATTAACAAGCCAACAACCTAATTACTAGGCTCACCTATGTGCACCAACAACTTATGCTAAGCAAAGTAAGCAACAAGGTGATAGCAAGATATGAACTTCAAGCACGAAGGCTATCACAATGTAAAGTGCATAAGTAAAAGCTCGGGTATAGAAATAACCGAGGCACGCGGAGACGAGGATGTATTCCCGAGTTCCTCCTTGTTAAGGGAGTACATCTCGTTGGAGGGGTGTGAGCTCGCCACAAGAGGCCTACTCAAGATGCCACAAAGGCCTCACCCTATTCTCCGATGAACCTCACCCAAGGGATTGGTTCACCTTCCACTATCGGAATCCTTCGAGGCGGATTCCGGAGCCCTTTTACACCGTTCTTGGGGCACACACCCACAACTCAATTGGGGGCTCCCAAACTCGTGCCGAAGCTTCACAACTCGAAATCTTCGCGGCACCTCCAAACCGTCTAGGGTACACAATGCACCCAAGAGGCACAAAGCTCTTGGGAACACAATGCACCCAAGAGTAACAAGCTTCTCAACCTTCAACTTCACGTATCACGTGGAAGAGACAACCCGATGCAACAAATGCAAGAGGCAAGAACACACAAAGTGGTCAAAATCCTTCACTCTCAAATTCCAACCAAGCAACAAATGCTTTGGGGGGAATAAGAGAGGAAGAACAAAGGGGATGAACACAAAGCCACCACAAAATCTAGATCCACTAGTTTCCCTCACTTAGAGGGGATTTTGATTGGTGGAATGGTAGATCTAGATCTCCTCTCTTGAATCCCTAAGTTTGGGCAGGAATCATTGGAGGGATTGAGAGGAATCAAGCATACAAGGTTAGCAACAATGTAGGAGAGAGGAAAACAAGTGAGCAAGAACCAGCAGCCAGGTTTTGGGGAAGAAGGAGGCTTTTTATAGCCTCCCCCCAAAACTAGCCATTGTAGCCTTTTCAGGCCGGAGACACCGGTCTAAGTGGGCCGGAGACTCCGGCCTGGGCCGGACATTCCGGCCAGCCCCTGGTCTCCTTCCGGACTGGCGCCAGAGGCGCACCACACTTTGCGGAGAGGCAGGGACACCGGAGACTCCGGTCATCACGGCCGGAGATTCCGGCCAGACCGGAGACTCCGGGGTTTCTCCGGGGTGCCTCCGGACACAGTCCAGGAGTGCACCACACAAATCCATTCGGCAGCGAAAAACAGGGGGGCCGGAGACTCTGGGTCCTCTGGACCGGAGACTCCGGTTTGACCGGAGACTCCGGACCATCTCCGGGGTAGATCCACACAGAAAAACAGAACCCCGTAACTTTTGCAAACGAACTCCGTTTTCAATAATCTTGTCTCGTTGGAATCGTCACAATAAGCACAACAAGATTATGTAGAGAAACATCATAGTCCAACAATATATTGTAAAACCAAATGGGAAAAGTTTAAAAGCTCTTTTTCGCAAACCGAAAAACTGTTTCTTTTGCAATTGAAGTCCGAATGAAGAAAAACTAATTTTGTTGGAAGGAGGACGACAAAAACAACCTTTGATAATGGCAAACTAGCAAAGGATATTTTGCAAAGGGTTGGAAAGGTGAAACCTTCCAAAAGGATGAACCGGCAAAATCTCCAATACCGAAGATGCAAAATGAAGACGCATATGCAAACTGTTTTGGTGATCTTAGCCTTGTCGTAACACGCACGACAAGAACCAAGACCACACCACGATAAGAGTCAAATAAGAACCAATGAAGATGATTTCAAGGATGCAAGGATGCAAAGGGTTGAGCTCTCCACGAACGATACGATCAAGTTACTCGGTCGAGAGCCCCTCTTGATAGTACGGTTATCTATCCTATAACCCGATCTCTCACTAAACAACATGAGACCGGTAAAATAGAAACCCTATCAAGATCATACCTTTGCCTTGCGCTTAAGCCACTTGAGGTCGATGAAGACGATCTTCATCTCCTCAAGACGAACCATCTTCTTGATTGCGCTTCGCTTGGTGAAGATTCACATGAGGCTCCCCCATACACCAAGATGGGAGAAGCACCACTTCGGCATATCTTCACTTGGCCTTTATCTTGATGACGAACACCTTGGCCTTGATCAACAAATGATCTTCTTCCCTTAACGTCGACTCCAACACATGGAGACAAGCAAGACCTTGACTCCAACAAATGGAGACAAGCAAGCTAATGGACACCTACAAATATAGCTCAATGCAAATATTAGTCCATAGAGATTGTCATTAATTACCAAAACCATGCATGGGAGCAACCATGCACTTTCAGCAGCGGCGTTGATGGGATGGCCCCGACGATCGATCCCCGTCCCGGCAGGGTGCCGGAACAGGACCTTCTAAACCCCTGAAACTTGTCGGCGATGGCGGCGGAGCTCTCTATCGTATTTGGGAAAATCCTTCGGGGGTTAGGGTTTTTTCGTCGGGGATGATTTTATAGGCATCGGAGGCGGCCGAGGGGGTGCCCGAGGGGCAGAGACAGGCTGTGGCCACGGCCCCCCTTAGACCCGCGGGTGGGACCCGCCCCTAGCCTGTGGGTCCCCCCTAGGGTCGCCCTTCTGGCTCCGGTCCTTATTTCTTCAATAAAAAATCGTCGTAAATTTTCGTCCAATTCCGAAAATATTTCCAGAAGTAACTTTCTGCAACAAAATCAGCACAAAAACAGGAAACTGGCACTGGGCATCTTGTCAATAGGTTAGTCCAACAAAATGCATAAAAATGATGTAATATGATAGTAAAAACATGTGACAACATCACAAAACTAGCATGGATCAATAAAAAATTATAGATACGTTTGACACGTATCAAAATGCTCCGTTACTTTACGATCTCTTGCATATGGGGCTCCCGCCGATTCTATGGTGGACTACTACCGTATGGGTGAGTCAACAGCCATTGAAGCCACTTACAGGTTTTGCAAGGCGGTGAATGCATTGTTTGGACCAACGTATCTGAGACAACCAAATGCTCAAGACACTGCTCGGCTCTTGACAGTAGATGAAGCGAGAGGTTTTCCAGGGATGCTTGGAAGCATCGATTGCATGCATTGGAAGTGGAAGAATTATCCGTATGCTTGGAAGCATGCTCAGTTGTACTTGAAGCAGTGGCCGACTATGATACGTGGATTTGGCATGCTTTATTTGGTATGGCCGGTGCTCACAATGATATCAATGTGTTGCAACGTTCTCCGGTGTTTGCCAGACTTGCCAATGGTCAAGCTCCCGACTGTAACTATGAGATCAACGGTCATCAGTATAACATGGGATACTACCTAGCGGATGGCATCTATCCAACATACTCGACATTTGTGAAGACCATTCGCAATCCTGTTCCTCCGGCAAAGAAATATTTTGCGAAGAAACAAGAGGGTGCTCGGAAAGATGTGGAACGAGCATTCGGTATACTTCAAGCCCAGTTTGCGATCGTCAGGCATCCTTCTCTATCATGGTCGATAGAACAGATGTGGGAGATCATGAATGCTTGCATTATTATGCACAACATGATCATCGAGAATGAACGCGACCATAACGTGCTTTTGCCGCCCCAGCTTCCAGATGACCATTATGTTCGGGACCCGTTTTGACGGGCAGGGGCAACTTGAACCGGTGGTGCATGGCCCGCCGCAAGGCTTCTCGGAATTTCTCGTGGTGCATCAGCAAATTCATGATGGAGATGCGCATCAACAACTGCAGGATAATTTAGTGGCGCACCTGTGGGAGCGCCATGGCGGAGAGGGCGATGGCCTTGTTTGAAGCACAATTTAGAGGATTTTAAAACTTTATTGTTGTAATAAATAACTAGATTTTAAACCATTTGGCCGTGCCTATGTTGGCAGGTGAAACTATTTGGCCGGAACATTCGTGCCCCGGCCGGCAATTGTATATTTTGGGTTCGATTTGATCATTTGCTTTGGGGTCTGACCGTTTAAGGAGTGCCAGTGTGGGAGGAAAAAAAAGCACCGGACAAGTGTCCAGCACCCCCCAATTGGGCCTCCAATGGAGATGTGCCGGACACAATTTAGGCACTCCCCGTGGAGATGCTCTCAATGTTGCGAAGATACACAACCAACAAAGATAACAAGCAAAAATGTGATATCAAAATTTGCAACCTTTGATAATAATCTTTGCTCTTAGAGCATCTCCACGGTGAGTACCTAAATTGTGTCCGGCACACCTCCATTGGAGGCCCAATTGGGGGTGTCGGACACTTGTCCGGCGCTTTTTTTCCCCTCCCACACCGGCACCCCCTCGCAGCATTGAGAGCATCTCCACGGTGAGTGCCTAAATTGTGTTTGGCACACCTCCATTGGAGGCCCAATTGGGGGTGCCGGACACTTGTCCGGCGCTTTTTTCCCCTCCCACACCGGCACCCCCTAAACGGCCGGACCCGAAGCAAAACAAAATGAATATTGCAATAAATTCATTCGATTCAAATAGAACATTCGATACAATTTGATTCGTTTTCGATACAAATTCGATACAACTTTTTTAATTTAAAAACTACATCTAATTCGACCGCCAGACTCCGAGACTTTCCTCACATATGTCGACCGCGAAGGAGTCCAGGCAGAATGTATCTCTGCTCGGGGCCATCCTCGCCGGCACTGCTCGAGTTACTTCTTACAGACCTGGTCAAGAGGCCGTTTCGGGCTACGTCGATATCAATGATCGACGTAGCCTGTGGAGAAACCACTGCTTGACCAGAATCCTGAAAGTCTTTTGTCTCGTAAGGCCTCGATATCAATGGTCGGCGCAGCTTGGTGGCGGAGGAAGAGTTGGCTCCTCCTCGTCGGACACCGGCTCGGGCAGCTCATCGTCGTTGGACACTGGATGTACTCCATCCTCGCCTGCCCGGTCAGGAGCGGCACAACCGGGACGTTATCCAGGTTGACCAGCCGTCCGACAGGCTAGGGGGGGGGGGGACGAGGCGAAGGGGGTGGTGCTAGCGGCGCCACAACCCTAGCCGCTGCAATCCGGATCCCCTGGATCCGACGTAGCTCGTTGCGGCATTGGCAGCGCACCAACGATATCGCGTAAAGGCGCCGACGCCGCTCGTGGTCCTCCTCCGTGGGCTGGTAACCTGGTCCGCGGCGGTGCATCGTAGATGTGCGACTGCAAGGAAAGGAAGAGGGGCGGTAGTGGAGTGTGTGAGACGAGAGGGCCGGTGGTGGCTTTTTAAAGCCGGTCGAAGGAGTGGAGATGCCGTCGCCATTAACGCCAAGACGGCATGCATACCGCCGCGTGGGCTCTACGGTGCTGCATCGAGGCGACGCTTCACTGCGCCGCCCACCTAGCCACTGAAACGATGCGCCGCCTGACGGTCCGTGCAACGATGTGGCGCCTGCATCGCTGAAACATTGTCGCGTGCCTGCACCTCGCCGGTTCGTTTCGTGTGTATGACGGGCGGGCCATATCTGTCGGAGGCTCGGACCGGACAGTGTTCGGCACCGCGAAGGCAGCCCCCAAAGTTGGAGGCCCTGTTCGCGGTGCCGGACAGATTTTGGGCCGGACAAAGGCTTTGCGCCCCCCCGGTGTGGCCTGTTTTTCTGTCCGGCGCCCCAATTGAGCTTTACGGCCCCTTTTACGACCTCCCCGTGGAGATGCTCTTAAACCATATATCAAACCTGCACCCGCACGAAACTTAGAGCATCTCCAACAGACGCGCGGTAGCGCCGCGCGCTAAACTTTTTTTACAGCGTCGAAATAGCATTTTAGCGCGCGGAAAGGGTGGTTGCTTTTCCGGAAGCGCTAAACTATTGCGCGCCGCAAGTAGTGCTCCAGCAGACGCTAAGTCGCGCGCCCAGAACAAACAACATTTGGTACTCAAACATTCAACCGACAAGATGAAACACACACAAAATAAATCAACAATAAATAGTTTAATTATTATTACAACTCAAATAAATAGTTCATGAATAATACAACAAATAGTTCATGAATAATACAACAAATAGTTCATCAACAATACAACAAATAATTAACAATACAACAAACATACAACATCAAACTAGTCTTGTTGCCCATTCCATGACCACCACTCCTCGATAAAATCCTTTTGAAGCTCATCATGCGTTTCGGCACGTCGAATGGCATGATAAGAGGCAAGAAAATGGGCCACCCTCTCAGCCCTCCTCTGCACTCGCACGGGACATCCCATCAACTCATAGTGAGTATAGTCTAAATCTTGCACACGCTCATTCTCGATGATCATGTTATGCATGATCACACAAGCGTTCATGATGTACCAAAGCATTTCTTGATCCCAAAATCTAGCCGGTCCTCTCACAATAGCAAATTGGGCTTGCAAAATCCCAAATGCTCTCTCCACATCTTTCCTAGTCGCCGCTTGAGCATTGTGGAAATCAAGATTTTTCTTACTTTCCGGTTTTTGAACCGGCTTGACAAATGTTTGCCACTTTGGGTAGATGTCATCCGCAAGATAGTAGCCATAGTTGTATGTATGGCGATTTGCTACAAACTCCACCGGTGGAGTCTCACCATTTGCAATCTTATTCATCAGTGGTGACCGTTGAAGAACATTGATATCATTGCATGATCCGGGCATTCCGAAAAAAACATGCCAAAACCAAGTCTCATGATCGGCCACCGCTTCAAGAATTATAGTGGAACTCATTTTTTGGCCTTGGAATTGTCCATGCCATGCCGCAGGACAGTTCTTCCAACTCCAATGCATGCAATCTATTGAGCCAAGCATACCTGGGAACCCTCGAGCTTTGTTGAACTCCAAAATTCTAGCGGTATCTTGAGCATTGGGAAGCCCAAATATTCCGGACCAAACACTCAACTGCGAAGCGCTTGGCACACTTGATGGCTTGACTCTCACCCATTGCCAAGTGGTCATCAACTAGATCCACCGGAATACCGTATGCCAACATACGCAAAGCGGCGGTCACCTTTTGATAGGTGCTATGCCCGATTTCTCCGGCGGCATTCCTCCTTTGCTAAAAAAAAAGATCATGCCACCACTAACCCGAATCTCAAACTAGATAACCAGGTCAAAGTATGCAAAGGAACAAAATCAGATCAAAATACGTAAAGTAAGGAACAATGTCACTTGGGGCCAATCTAAACACATTTGAGCCTCCAAACACCAACTTGAAGACAAATTAGTTACTCCCTCCGTTCCTAAATATAAGATGTTTTAGCATTTCTCTTTCCATCCGTATCTAGACATGTTTTAGTGCAAGATTAATTTGAACCTTACACTAAAACATGTCTAGATACGGATGGAAAAAGAAATACTAAAACATCTTATATTTAGGAACGGAGGGAGTAGTAATCAACAATCAGAACAAAAATCACCTCTCCGTCTTCCTCCCTTCTCACTAGGTTGTGGTGTTCTCTTATTGTCGTGGTTTTTTCTTGACTATAAATTTGTTCGGAGGGGCCGCATTCGGTAGATCCGATGGTAGCGCGCGTGAGACAAAGTTTATATAGGTTTGAGCCTTGTCAAACAACGTGCCATAAGAGCTCTACTCATGTCCGTGACAACTTTGACCATCTTTCGATGCTCGGGTGATCTCGAGGGGTTCCCGGTCTCGCCTATTGTGATGTATGATGGGCGTGAATGAGGTGATGATGAACCAGTACCACTCATCAAACCCCTTCCCCTTATATACATGGTGAGAGTTAGGGTTACAAACGCTGAGTCGGTTTACATGCTGATTGAGATAAACACTAAATCCTAACAGACTAGTCTAGTTTGATTGTAGTCGGTGACAAGAGACGTCTCGCAGAATATGTTTGTAGACTTTATCGTAGCTTGTACTTCAAGATGATGCATTACGCCCATGCCCTTGGCCGAATCCTTGAGCTAGGTCACCCGTTGCCGAGTGGACCCTTCATCCTCGTGAACCTACCCAAGACCCATGACCACGTCGATAGCCCTTGAATCCTTTGTGATCGTGGCGTCATGCAACGTAAGCATGGCATCCTTCCTGTGACGCCATGCATAAAATGTCAGATATGAGAAAAGTTTCAGGTCCGCTTCATTTTGTGTTAACTTTCACACAAGGGTCAAATGTGAAATGAGGTGTTTTGGCTGAGATAGCAGTATTTTTTAATAATATTTTAATGTTTCAAAAAATTCGTAAAAAAATTATGTGTAGTTTTGCTAGATAACACGTTCCATTGTAAGATATATAAAAATTAAAATATTATGGCTCTAAAAAAATAAACTCATATTTCCTTCCTACATTTATCTTTTTCCATACAACATATAAAAAAACGATGCAATTTTGTTTTACATTAGAAATGTATATATTGTAGTACTCCGTATTGTTTTTCACAAGTTTAGATACCTACAACTATTTTTTAAAGAAAAAATACGGTATCATTTTAGATCAAGAGCTATAAAAATGATTTTCGGCCAGATGTGTCGAATACTCGAATTTCACTTAAAAAACAGACGCCCAGGGAAACTCGAGGCCGGCCAACACACCAATTCCGGATCATACGGGCGCAAACGATCAGGATCCCCTGTTGCTTCCTTCCTCTGTAGGCCGTCTCTCTCCTTTCTCTCAGCCAGTTTCCCTCCACGCCTGGCCGCCTACTCCCCCAAACCCCAAACCAACCACGAACCCCGCCATTTCGCCGGGCGGTCTCGCGATCTGTAGCCCTAATCCCTAGTCATCGTCACGGACGCCCGCCGCCGCCGTCTCCAATGGGGAAGCGGCGGACGCCGCTCGTCATCCTCTCCTCTTCCTCCGACGACGATGGCGGCGGGGCCCACTGTACCGCTAGCCGCGCCGCACCGGCACGCAGGACAAGGACTCCTGCGACGGCGCCGCCGGCGAAGCAGGAGCCGAGCACCTCGAGGAAGAAGCCGCGGCGCGGGAGCAGCGGCGGGAGGGGGCGCCGTCGTGCATCGGACACCGCGCCGTCAGGCTCCCTGAAGGTGCTAAACTCGAGTTAGAGTGCGGTTACAAATTTTGTATGGTGCGCATAGCTAGTACTGTTACACGCCCGTTTGTTGGTTGGATGTGATAGACTTCTTGGATTCGTACCCAACAAATTTTAGGTTACTTTTTAGTGGTATTGACTCGGAAGTCTGAACTCAAATTTGTGTGTATGCGATAGTTGATAGTTAAGTCTAAGAATTCATGTGTTCTACTTTCATACGGTCTATGCTTGATGTGGTCATTGTAGGCTGGCACTAGATATGCTACAACATATGAAATTGTACTGTCTTTAGGTTGCATTTAGCCGGACATCAGCTTATGAACTAAACCATCGTGTCTGTCTAGAACCTCTAATCCTTATTTATAATTTTTATTTGCAGTTCAATCGCATGAAAGCAATGCTCTTTTATTTTTCTGACAAGAGCAAATTCTAGAGTATTTGTTATCAGTAGGAACTACTTGAGATCAAAGTTGTATGCTCTTGTATGATAAGTGATCTTAAACTCACGAGATGATTCGAGCCTAACTACAACCGACTCTTTTATTGCAATCTAATTTCCTGCCTACTGACGTGTTCTCTCCTTGTTTGCAAAGGCTGAATTTGATATGCTCTCTGAAGATTTTTCTGAATGTCTGACTGACTTGGGTATGTCAGGTACATTACTTAACCAACTCCTTTTTTTTAATACGGTACGAACACAGTTTGCAAAATGCACTGCTATTTGAGTGAGGCGCCGTTCAGTATTACCAGTAGGTTGTTTCATCTGTACTTAACTATGAAGTTTATATCACTTCACATTAAGCTATTCCATTGACTATGCTGTGTACTGTATACCTCAGTTAAACTATGGATCCTGTTGGTACTTGGTAAACTCACTAAAGTTGCCATATTTTATATATAGGTCATGGAACATTGGAATGCTCAGTTAGATGTTATTTGCTGTATTGGAGCTATGATGCTAGCCTACATGAGCACCAATACGTTTCATAATTGTTAGTTTGTTACAGCTATGAATCATCTATTGGCGGAAATGAGATGCTGTCAACTCTTTATGTATGAATGAATGATATATTGTTTTCAAGGGGCTTTCCTTTGATTGGAAAACCAGTCATTCATATCATTCTCGGCATATGTTAAGTTTGCTTCTTAGAGAACCCTATCTATATTTATATTGAACCACACAGGATCCACTTGCAAAGAATATAATTCTAGAATTAATAAAGTGTATCTGTTGCTTTATGATGAATCTTATGCAGTAAACTATGATCATGGACAATTTACCCTTTTTTGGTTAGGTTGGCTTTTCCTGATCTCATTTGGCATGCACAAGTGGATCAATAACTTGCAAGAGTCAGCCACATAACAAAGCTCAACCATATGGATTTTTTCTTATAGATCCCGCTTAGGTTTCTATCCTTTAGTAACATCAAATTTCCACTCTTTCGTATTCATGAACTGCCATGATGTTTCTTCTAGAGAATTCTGATATTTTCATGTCTTTCTTTCATGTCGTTTCCAAAAATATAGCGAAGTTATTTCATCAGTAAGCAACGTTTTTCTATGGCGAGTCTTGCTAGTTTTCAATATGTTGATTAGACTACTTCTAGGCAGGGTCTATGCGTCAAACGGAAGAGCTTTGGGTTGACAAGTACAAACCACAATCGTTGGCAGACCTTGCTGTCCACAAAAAGAAGGTTGATTACTTTTTCTTTCTACATATGTCATATTGTCTGTATTGTTGGTTTTTATTCGATTTGTGAAAGCCCTGCTCGGTCTAAGTTCTAAGGTACTGCACTTCTGGAAATTTATTTTCCCAGTTTCAACTATGCGAGCTTCCTGGCCTCCAAATGTTTCCTCTGTATCAGGGTGTTGATGTATGCTTTGAACTTAAACTTATTCACAGTTAATTTCACCAAGCACATAATCAAGGTTTATGAGTCCAAGAGGTGAGCTGGACTAGTTGATTACTGTCTTTGACTATAGTTGCTACAAATACCACACCACTAGTTTACTATGCTGCAAAATTAGGAAGTAGGGAGGCAAAAGTAGGGTACATGCTGAAACAGAAGCACGCTATCTTGCCATCAGATTATCAGAAGTAAAGCATAACTTCATAAGCAGATAAGCTGCACAAGCCAACACAAGTTCATGCTGTGTGTACCAGATATTACTCATTTAACCACCTATTGCTGGTCTGCGACACACTTGATTATATGGACCACAGTGAGACTTGAGAGGCAGGAGAGGAATGGCGAGCAGAGCAGAAGGAAGAAGAGGAGGAAAAGAGTAGAGAGCAGAGCTGGAGGAAGGAGAGGAGTGGAGGCACTGATATTGGTGCTGACAGCGACCTTCAATAGCCCCTACACCAGGCAGAAGCTCTATTTGAGGGAGGCAGGGAGCTAGGGTGGATCCGTGGGCTCACTAGGATGTATATCTCCTTCAAAGAGAGCTCGGTCTGACTTCAGCTCTCTAATGGGCTGCACAGTGAGTCGAGAGACTAGTTACATTATACCAAGTCAAAACCAGTCAAATTGGTTGAGTTAAGATGTCCAGTTGAGACCCATGTACCGACTCATAGACTAGTCAAGTAACCCTTAATCATTGCATAAAATAGAATAATTTTCACAAAAAAACAGGTTTAATGTACCAACTTTCAGGAACCTACTCTTTTTAACTTTAAGGACCAATATAACAGACTTGCAGATTTATGGGTATATTGTATCAAATTTTATATGTTTAACCATGCACCAAATTTCCCATCCGATAAAAATCCTTTGGACAATGTATGTAGTGAATATATTGCTTAGTGTTGGTTTTAAAGATGGTGTATATGTTGCTTAGGGTATAGTATGGCTGGTTCCAGTGAAGATATTGCTCAATTTTTTACCACGTCGGCAGCATGAGGTGGCAACAGGGGTGGGGTACTAAGTGGGTTAAGACCAGATTGGAAATTTGGCACATGGTGGTTAATCCTGTAGGCTACAGCTATTTGATACAAAATGGTCCTACATGTGTAGTTATGTGAAATATATACACAAATATGTACTTTCGTGATAGTTTGTGTATTACTTTATAGTTGTGTGGAAGTTTACCCTGTAAAGTATGAACGCGAACTTTCTGTGTTTAAGATACATCTGTCTTCTTGTAGGTCGAAGATGTAAAGAAATGGCTCGAAGAAAAGTTGGAGGCACCAAAGGTGATTCCTCTTTGAATCCATGCCACTGAATAGCCAAAGAATCGTCTGCTTAGTGGTATATGTTTGGATAATCTTCACATTCACTACTAAGGTCATGTTCTTCATATTTATATTTCAATTGAGTCTAAATCCACAAACCCTTCAAGTGAGTATCAAAAAGGAAGATCTGATTGATGTATTTACCTCTCAAATTTCTATTCATTACTTTCGGTAGCTAGATGCTTACTGAAAGAGTATTTTCCACATCAAGTCATGAAAATCTTTCAACTTGACTCGCTCAGAACCTGTACAATGCTTCACGTGATTGTGAGAAAGAGATTAGAAGTTAATTTTACCAATATCTTGCACTTTAAACTCGTAGGCATGAACTATTTACTGTTTCTTAGTTTTGTATACTATTTTTCATAATAGAGAAATACTGACAGCGCAAATACAAATTTTGCAGGGAACATTTGGAGGGTTGAGTCTTGTCCTTACTGGCCAGGCTGGTGTTGGAAAATCTGTATGTCCTTTCTTAATGCTAGTATTCTACTACTCTCACTTTATTTTACACTCATTTTTTGGCGGACCATAAACACTCAACACCACGTCACAAATTTTATTGAATCAGTTAGCTGTTTGAATTTTGATACTTAGTCTGCTGGGCATGATAGCACAGCATGAACCCAGTGCGACTCGATCTGTTGAAAAGCCAACCCATCTTGGGTAATAGCGGATCCAATGCAGAGTAGAAGTAAAAAAAAAAAAAGATAATTCTCTCTCAAGCTAACACAATATCCTGTATGCTGGTGAGATGATAGTTGACACAAATGCTTCCTTCAAGTTGATAGTTCACAAAAATTTCCTTCAACTTCTCTCCATTCGATAGTTCACAAAGATTCTTCCTTCAACTGTCTCTACTCCAACAATTTTCTTCTGGGTTTGCGGCAATTCCTTGGCGACCCTTATTTCCCCAGGAGGATGTTCCTTCTTAATGCTTAATCTAAGCAAGTAAGCTAAGAGTACATATGTACAATCATAAATATCAGTATTTCAGAGTTGAGAACTTTAGCAGTTATGGCATCTGTTGAAGTACATTAGCTTAGAAGTGACAATTGACTCTTTGTTGCTTATTATAGGCAACTGTCAAAGCGATCGCTGCTGAGATAGGAGCCGAGTTATGTGAGTGGACAACACCAGTACCAACACTGTGGGCTGAGCATGTGCATGCTAATTCAGGTAACCTATCCTTGAGGTCTAAATTTTCCCCCTTACTCTGCAAACTGTTTGCAGTTTAACCTTCTGATAAAAGTGTGGTCAAAGTCCACACACTTATATAGTATTCATGATTTAGTACCTAGTGTTCTAGTACCTAAATAGGTTTGCATTTGTGACTTGGAAGCGTCTTTCATTTTGAATAATTTACGTCTTTCTTTTTCGATAATCATTTGAAGGACTTCAGTATGTATCCAAGTTGGAAGAATTTGAAAACTTTGTGGAGAAGATAAGGAAATACTCATTGCTTTCTCTGACCAGCACTGGAACCCAAAAGAAAGCTCATTATCATTCTGATTGATGACATCCCTGTATCAAGTGGAAAGGCTTCTTTTGCAAGATTGGGGAAATGCTTAACAGGTCTAATTCAAAGTACACAAATACCAACTGTCATTTCACTGACTCACTATCACAAAAGTGAGGCTAATGATACATCAATGTGGAACTCTGAGGAACTTGAGTCTTTACTTCATGGTGCTGGTGCTCATAAGGTACACTACTCTAGGATAACTGTATAAGTACAACTGCGGATTTTGTTTGGCAGCTTTGATCACCATAATGGCAGCTTTGAAACTATTAATTTCTATGCAGATTGTTTTCAATCCGGTAACTGTAAGCTCTATCAAGAAAATTCTTTCTAGAATATGCAAACAAGAAAGCTCTGGCACAACTGAAGAATTACTTCATCAAATCGCTACATCTAGTGGAGGTGATATCAGACATGCGATAATGTCTCTTCAATACTACTGTCTTAATCCAAGAAGGCTAAATTCTGCATTGGCAAGAAATGCTACTCTGTTGGATCTAAAGGGTTATGGTACTCTAGCCCTAGGGCAGGATTGCCTCAACTCCGCAACAGCTTCTCCATGCGGAAGAGATGAGACACTTACTTTATTTCATGCATTAGGGAAGTTTTTGCACAATAAAAGGGAAACTGATGGTGATGCCAATATCGGTATGTAATAAATCACACCATCTTCTGTAAAATCCTCTTCTTGACTTTGGTACCTTTCATATATTTATTGTGTTGTATGGTTTATTAAGAACCCAGATTCAGTGACGTAACGTCACTAAATCCCTCTTCGTTTATTAAACCAGCATGTTGTGATTAAAATTTCTATGCACAATATTTTCTTTGTTTTCTATAGGTTGTTATTGTGTAAACATATTCATTCACATTTCTTTTGATTGGCTTGTTTGAACTAAATGGGATTCCATCTGATCTGCTAGTGCATCTTCTATACTAGTTGCATATGCAATTGTTTATTTAACAGTGACCGTGCATCCTTTTCAGTTTCATCAGATCTATTTTATCATATAAGTTCCATGCCAATATACTTTTTTTATTGTTTCTCATAGAATTTCTTGCCCTCTTTGGCTATATCATTGGTACATGGATCAGCACTGTCTTCTCTAAGTCCCTATGTGCTTTTCATTTTCAGTAGTTTCATTTTACCTAATTTATGCTGTCTAATACTTTGATTCCCATGCTCATGAGTTTCACACTTTCTATTAGTGCACTGTGGTTGCTGGCTACCCAGCACTACATCTATTTTGTACTCTTTGTCTGGATTAACAATTAATTTATTATTTGTTGTTGTGGAGGGTTGTGTTTGTCAGCGTGCTTGCGTGTGTAGTTGTTTAGCAATTACGTACAACCAAGCTTTTGTTCTCTAAACCTTGTGATATTTGAGCTGTAGATCTGGAATCATTTTCACTCAAAGAAAAGCTAAGAAGAAATCCACTAAAAATGGATGTTCCAGAGATGATTCTTTCTCAAGCACATGGAAAAGTACGGACTGTTGCTGACTTTCTATATGAAAATGGTAAACAATAGAGTTCTAGTGAAGGAGTATTATATGCAAAGCTCTGGGTCTTACCTTACATGTTGTCTTTACCTTATGCTTGTTTTTTACTGAGTTTACTTGATTTTACATGGTAGTAGGCATCATGTATATTATGGAGTAATTTTCACAAAACTGCAGGGTGAATGTATGAACTATCATAAACATTCTATCACAAAACTAGGTTTTGAGGTGCACCTAAATTTCCATTTGGATCCATACGTCATACTCACAAATCCTGGACTGGTTCCACCTTACAAGCCAAATCGTTTGTCCCTTAACACAACAAGCAATTTGCATGGAGATGTTCAAGAATTTTTTCACTATGACATGTGTGCACCGGAAAGCGTCTAGTTTTGAGAATATAATTGACCCCTAAACTATAATTCTGTGAATTCGGTCCTTAAACCTGTAGATTTATGTATGTACATTAAACCTTTTTTTGCAAAATGTACTCTATACATTTAGATCTCATGCTCGTTAGTGAAACAGTTACTGTACTCCCGTGCATATGTAGGTGCCTATTGCTGCGTTAACTAAACATGCTGTATTTTGGTTTAGTACATAATATATTACCGTCCTCACAACTCATGTATGAACATGTATCCATGGGCCATTTGATTAATACATTCTAATAGGCCTAAATTCAAGTTTGGTGGTGCATGAATGAGGATGGCATAGATTTGCATGCATTATTTTGTACCCCGACTGTAGCTTCCGTCAAGAGAATAGTGTGCTCAGTTATTGATAATTTGTTCTCACTTTTTGTTTATTTAAATGAATCGGTAATTGGTGTTTTACAGCTCTTGATTTCATCGACGATGATGCTATTGATGACGCATGGACTGTGATGTCATATTTGAGTGATGCAGACTGCCTTCTTGCTGGTAGTCCAATCGCATCAGCTCGCTGGGTTGTGAATGAATCAAATGAGTCAGACGGCATGTCACAACTTATTGCTGCATCTGTTGCAGCACGAGGGGTTCTTTTTGGAAACGCACATGCCTCACCCTCAAGGTACTTGGTTATCAATATGATCATTTATTTGAAGGATTCCGAGCTAATATATTTTTTGCTCTTATTTGGCCTAAGCAGATGGCATACAATCCGTAGCCCAAAGGTTTGGCAAATTGAGCGTACATTTCGATCCACGAAGGTAAATCTGACACCATGCCATCTTTCATCCATTTAACTAGATTGTAATTTGGAAAAACGAGTACTGTATGTTCTTCATTTTCTACCTTTTGTCTGCCATAATAAAGAAGAAACGTTGTGAGCATCACTATGTGCCTCCACTTGTCTTTCTTTTGAAGTCAATCTTTACAAAAATTGCTTTTGAGGCATTCAGATGCTCATCGTCTGAACATATACATCTTGTTTTACTTTAATGTTGAACCGTGTTGATGAAAAGTTCATAGTAGTACTTTGAAGATAAGTGTGGCGGTGATTAATTTGACATCTTTGTTCTATTCATCTATTTCATCTGGTATCTGATGATCTGCATTTTCGTTTTGTTGGGAAACAATGCAGGATCAGGTTTTGCCAGAGAGATTTGATTGTTCAAGTACGTCTGGTTCTCGCAACTTCTCGGACGTAGTCACCGACTTCAGGCCTTTTGAGAGATGGATAGGCCCACGCAGTGACATGCCTAGGAGCGACTCCTCACACCACGATGTAGGAGGTCGCCTGAACTTGATTGGTAAACTTGACGGTGAAGGAGATAACTCCGAGGAGGATGAAGATGTGATAGAAGAATGCTAAAACCATGCTGATCTAGTTCATATCAGATCTAATCTAGCTTATTGTATGATCTGTAGAGGTCTGTAGGAACTTGTAACATGTAAAGCTTCAGGACGATACCTGGGTGGCTGGGTCATGCGTTTTTGGCCATCTTTGTTATTCCTGGCCCCAGTTGCGTACTGCTTGCTCCGGCTCGCTTTCATTTCCTCACTCTGTGCACTTGTGCAGCAAGTGAGCTGTTATGCAGGTGAGCCTAACTTTAAGCAGTGAGCGTTTGGCCGGTCACCGACATGTGTGGGAGATGCAGTCTGACCTGAACAAAATCTCAGCTGTTGGCTTAAGGCCACAATGTGGCTCCCACGACCAAGAGAATCCTGGAAAACATTAGTTTATCGCTGGTCAATCCTACACGTAAAGTTTAATCACCTTCGAACGAACGGAAGATTCTGAGAATCACACAATCAATCGCCACCGCCACCGGGCAACCGGTAGAAAAGAAACAGAGGAGCACGGACCGCCACCGGGCAACTCTCCCGTAGTCCTCCCCGTCTGCCATCACATTACCTCCCGCCACGATCCTCTCCCCGCCCATCATCGATTGCTTCGTCGCCTCGTCGTGGTCGGTGCTCGAGCCCTCCTCGCTTCCCCACTTCCCGCCCGGCGGATCGAATCGCGCCTAGCCGCCTACCTGCCTCGTGATCTCGCCTCCAGCGCGCTTCGTCGTGGGCGTCGCGTTCGGGTGGTGGCGGCGGCGGCGGCGGCCATGTTCTGGAAGGACAACAGCGCCCGGAGCAGCAGCAGCAGCGGCCGGGAGCAGAGCGGCGTGGGGCCCTTGGGCCAGGTGCGCGTCCTTGTCGTCGGCGATTCAGGTCCGTCCCCTGCCTGCCTCACGTCTGGGAACCTCTGCTAGTTGGCGAATGCTATGAGATTGGCAACCGCAAAACAGGGCATGTGTCAGGTTCAACCTTCCATGAGCACTCGGATCAGGGATCACGATATGGTGAAGAAATCGAGTAGGAGATTGTTGAATCGCGTAGGCTTCATCTTTGTTTGGGTGTGGGTGTGTGTGATTGGGCTGGCATTTGGGTCACTATTATCACAAGACTTATGGAGTGGGAGACAATAGTCGCTAGCAGTAGCAGGCATCCTGATTTTCCTAGAAATCATCATCATCCAGAGCCAGCGAAATCACACGCCAAAGTCGGAATTTTCTGTCGGTGGTTTAGTGCCCCCAATTATTCATCGGGCACGTTCCTCATTGCCTTGACAGAATAATAAAAGCAGCTTGGCACTTTGGCTAGTTGGCTGGTAGTGGATCGTCGTAAGCTGTATCATCTGAACATAGATTTGTCCAGAGGTTCGCTCGATTTACTTGGATCGTCGAATGGCCATCTATGCAAAAAAATTAAAGTAGTTTACCGCTGCAAACATTTCTTATATTCTATCACAGCTATCTCTCCGTCAAGATCCAACCATCAAAGACCTATTTGCCCCTAAATTCGCATGTTAAGATGTGATGAAATCAGAATCCATTCTTTGGCACTTGTATCAATGCTGCAGTTTTTTCTACCCCACTGCTTATTTTCCCCTAAATCCAGTAAGCACACTGATAAATTTCAGATGTTTTTTTTTCTTTTTTGCAAAACGACCTTCTACTGGATTTTCAATTCTTTTCATATACAAGTTACTCTCTTACACCAGTAGGTTAGTACGCTTACGGGCTGCAACATTCCGTATGCCCCTGGAGAATCGGTTGTTAAAAAATCACACATCGCATGCTGTTGTACGCTACTGAATATGGTTTTTTCACCTGCATACATTGTCCTTATTTCTCTCTGTCAGGTGTCGGTAAATCTTCACTGGTGCATCTCATCTTAAATGGTTCGTCTATTGCTCGACCAGCTCAGACAGTAGGATGTGCGGTGGGCATTAAAGTAGGTACTCATGTTCTGTGCTTTCCCTGCTTGTTCCATTTCAGCATGTTATTATTTCACTTACATGGTCACTGTTATTATTTCAGCATGTTACTTATGGAAGTGCAGGGGGGTCTTCTAATAACATCAATAGTGATGCTGAGAGGAACTTCTTTGTTGAGCTCTGGGATGTCTCAGGGCATGAACGCTACAAAGCTTGTCGTCCGATTTTCTATACACAGATCAACGGTAAATGATGCTTTCCTCTTAATTACCAGTGTTTTACCGCTCTGCGTCTTTGTACCCTGAAGGCACGCCTTTAGCAGTATCTTACAGTATGAGCAAGCTGATCTATTTAGTTGGTATTTGATGCAAAACAAAACTGTTCAAGGGAAGGACTTCTTATTATATTTTACAACTGCTAATGCCTCAATCCTGAGATGTACTCCATGGCAGCTCTTTTTGTATGTGTTTTTAGTGCTTCAGCTTGTTCTCCAGTAGTGATGTCAGCTGGTGAAATCTCTTAGAAACTTCCGCTCTTTTTAGATCCGTAAACAAATTAGTTGTTGTGTTTCTTATTGAATTTACAAATACAACATTTACCATTCCCAAACAATGTTATCTGTCAGGTGTCATATTTGTTTATGACGTCTCCCAGAGGAAGACCAAGACAAATTTGAATAAATGGGCAGTTGAAGTTGCCGAAACAGGCACCTTTTCAGCTCCACTTGGATCTGGTGGACCAGGAGGTCTTCCAGTGCCTTACCTTGTAATTTCTAATAAAGTGGATCTTGTTCCAAGAGATGGCGCTAGAGTCAGAAACGGAAATATTGTTGATGTTGCTCGTCAATGGATTGAAAAGAGGGGTCTTCTTCCTTGTAGTGAAGAACTTCCACTCACAGACAGCTTTCCCGGGAACTCTGGTCTAAACTCGGTTAGGTTTCTTGCTGAAGAATTTCTACTTACATCTTGCTCTACATGCAATTCATGTTCACTTATGGAACATTTTCGTTCTGTGTCGTTTCAGTCACTCTTTTCTCGAACACTGTCTAAATGTGTGTCATTTTGTATCGGTACCATTTCAATTATATACTTATGTCTTGCATAATTGCAGGCTGCCAAAGAAGCAAGATATGATAAAGAAGCTGTGATCAAGTTTTTCCGCATGGTTCGTTAGTAATATTTTCATTGATTTGTACTTTTTAATTTTCATCTGCTAATGCTGTTGAAATGCATCTTTCAGTTGATCAGAAGAAGATACTTTTCGAACGAGCCTGCTGCCCCAAGTCCCTGGTCTCTTACTCCAAGGGAAGATAACGTCCTTCCCGTAGTGACTCTCAAAGATGATGCTGATACCTTTCATAGGAAAAGGTGAGCGTGCCTAACATGAAACAAAATTAGCTCCCTACTCAAAGAAATCCAAACACATAAAATATATGGACATGAAAGTACAAAGGGGAGCAGTTTGTTCACCTGAGGCATAACTCTGACCTGAAACATGTATAGCTGCACTTACGCACCAAATTTTGCAGCTATAGCGGCGAGGACTATATGTTCAGTGGAGTACCGCCACTGCCAGCGCAGAGGAACCTCCCACCGCCACCAACTCTCGATCCACAGCCGCCGGCGTTTTCTTCAGATAACTACAGATATCACAGATACTCCTCGCCATCGCTTACTGAGATAACCAGCAATAGAACAGGCCGTGAAAAATTTAATGTGTAATACAGTGGATGAAAAGGTGCTCCAAGATTGGAAGCAATGTAGCATCTGCTGCCTTGGTGTTGAATTCCAGCTGGTATCACGAACCGATCTGATGCCTTGCTTTGCAGCATACGGAAGGTGCCAAGTAGGTCTTCCCTGTTGTCCCGATCTCTAGCTGATTGCTAGTGGGCGACTCTTTTATTCGTTTTCTTTCATATCTATTCATTCAGGACACAGTGATCAATTTTTTTTCCATTATGCAAGTAATGGAAATGGCCTATCCCGGTTCGAAAAATCCGTAGTAAGAGAGCAAATGAGAAAGAAAATTATACATGTATATAGCTTAGATACATTTTAATGTTATAATTGATGTAACTACGGATTGATCACTGTGTCCATTGTTTAGAAAACCAAGTACAGGTAGACGCTAACGCACTCAAACCAGTGCTTAGATACATCTTAGGGCCTTTTGGGATGTATTCCCTCCGTTCCAAATTAGTTGTCTTCCATTTGCTAAAAAGTGGATGTATCTAGACATGTTAAAAGTATAGATACATCCACTTTTTAACAAATGGAAGACAACTAATTTGGACCGGAGGGAGTAAGATTTAAAAGGTAGAATAGGAAAAACATAGTAATTATATGTCATTGTTTGAGTGTGTTAGCGTCTACCTGTACTTGGTTTTCTAAAAAAAAAGTATGTCATTGTTTGCTGATTCTAATATGAAACAAGGCCATAAGAATTGATTAAAAGATCTTCTCTAAAAATAATTGGTCATATTGTGTGTTAATTGGGTAAGCAAAGAGGAGAGAGTGGCATGAAGCGAGCCAATGGTAGTGTGAATGGTTTGGGCCGAGAACAACAAAGAGTGCGAAGCATGGGTACACAGAGGTGGCACGAGCTGCAAAACCAAGCTGGGGATTGCCTTCATCCGGACAACAACGTTTATTCATGTTTGTCTTCAGGCTTTGCAGCTTCTACAAGATATGTTCAAATGAACCAGAGTACACGGGGATTATAAGAGAGGAGAGATAAACAGAAAAACGCACACACAAACCCGAAACTCTAGAGAAACTCATAGCAAGTTACGTGATGAGGAGTACTCCAAAGCAACAATGCCATCGAGGGGAGAAACATAGCCCAGACTGCACCAAGGTACATACCTCACCACCGCAAACAGGACAAAAATACCAAACGGCCGGTATATTACCCCGAGAAGCACCACCACTGTGGACGAAAAGAACTGGTCAGCCGAGACCAAAACCGACAATGTCGGCGCGATCGAAGGGAAACACTCAGCCGAGTCCACACCGCTCCACCAACGAGCCAAAGGCGTGTTCGAAGGGCGACAGGCAGCCGAGACAGAGTCGAAGGGCTACCCTGCCGAGATCACAACCAAAAGATTAAGTGTGTTACCAATGTAGACGAAAGGCCGCTCTACGCTGAGACCTCGACACGACAGCCGTTGGCGGAGTTGTAGGGCATCATTGGGCCGAGTACACACCCGGATAGCTTCAGGGAGCACATGCACGCACAACAGAGTGACACACCACAAGCGCATGCAAAGGACAAAACATAGCCGAGACCGCAACGTCCACCGACAATGCCGAAGAGCTACAAAGGTCGAGGCTGCACTAGGAAAACCATACCAAGGTCTGCTCCGAGCCCTGCAGGCAGGACAACACCTGCAGCTGGCGACTTGCAAGGAGGCAAGAGTCAGCCACTCCAAAGCCATGGCACTCCCTGATGGGAGAAGCCACATGCGGGTTGCCATCTGCAAGGCCATGGAGCTCGCCGGCCCGATGAAACAACGCTCTCGCTGCTAGCCGCAAGACTTGGGGACTCCGCTCCACCTACGACAATGGAAGGAGAGGGGCGCGGGGAGGCGAAAGATCAAACCGCGCCTAGATCTGAAACGGCCAGCGCCACAATGCGACGGCCCAGTACAGTTGTACGCACCCAAGTAGCACCTAGCTGGAGGAGCACCAAGGCAACATGCCGGAAGCCACGGCCGCCGGCATGAGCAATCTAGATGAGGCGGACATCACCGGGACGCCAACACGTGCACACACCCGAGCAAGAGCCCCCCACCACCTTCAGGGCAGGGGGCCGCCGCCACCGTGGTGGTCGCCAGCGGCAGCCGAGGGAGGCGCTAGAGGATGGGGGGCTAGAGCGGAGGAGGGTGACGCTCCGGTGCCGCCCCTAGAGAGGCACGGGAGAGGGAGCCTTTGACATTCTACCTCCATTTAAAATTAATTGAAGTTATAGATCAATTCTATTAAAATAATTTAATATATGCTCCTCCGTATCATAATATAAGATGTTTTAGCTATTCCCATACGGACTACATACGGAGCAATGAGTAAATCTACACACTAAATACCTCTATATAGGTTCGTTTATTGTCCGTATGGGAATAGCTAAAACATTTTATATTGCGATACGGAGGGAGTACGAATCAAATGTATATGTATACATATTGGGGAAACTAAATTTTATGATAGATCTAGTGATATTGTTTGGTGTTGTGGATGATATATTTTTTAGACTTGGTCAAACTTAAAGAATTCTGACTTGATAAAAGTTAAAAACTTCATTTAATTTGAAAACTAGGGGGTATTCTTTAATCCCAGTATATTTAGCTAGTATAGTTATAACTACCATGTGTTATATAATTTGTGCCAAAACAACTCTTCCAAGAACTACTACTCTGTTCCTTTTTACTTGATGTACTAGAATCCGTAACTTCAGAATTAAAGATTGGAGATGAAAGATGAATTTGAGGAAAGCCGTAGGATTTCCCGTGGAATAGCCTATTCTTGATCGAATGAACATCTGATTTCAGAAAGGAATAGCAAACAAGCGAGCATCCAATATGTTCCCAAGCACACGGGTTTACATAATTCAAAGTCACTTGTACATAAACCAGTGTATATATATTGCTGTAATTAATTTCTTGATACAAGGTAATTCAAAAACTCATACCCAGTCAAGGACGACAACAACACTACTATAGGCACGCGCACGCAGGCACTTAAACGTAAACCCTAGGTTTCTACCACACAAAGCTTAATTAACACCATCTTCTTCTCTTCGACGTACGACGACTCCTCTTTAATTTGCACCGCGTCCATCCAACGCCCACATCACGGTCACTCCACCGACCATTGCTTCAGCATCACATGACTTTTCTTTTCTGTCTTCTAGTAATACATTTCTTTTCTACTTTTAGTACGTATTTTTTCCCAGCCAAGAAATAATAGTATTGGAGGGAAATAGTAATGGAGATATATATCACGTTACAACTTACACGTACGCCGTACGCAGCGGGGCAGGATATTTGCCATGATGCTAGAACCGGAGGAGGCGGCGGAGATCGTCGGCGGTGGCTGCCTCCGCGTTGCAGGACGGAGCGGCCGGCGCCACCTTGCTACCGGCAGTTGTGGAGGACGAGGACGCTTTCACGACGAGGGAGAACCTGGGCAGCGGCAGGCTGCTGGGCGGCGGCGCGAGCGCGTGCAGCAGGTCCTGGACGAAGCTCCGGGCCAGCTCCTGCTCGAGGTCGTCCAGCGCCTCGGCCACCGTCATCGCCGGAGGCAGTGGCGTTGCCCGCTCCAGCGGCTTCTTCTTCTTCTGTACCCTCGCCGGCTCCGTCGCCGGCGGCCTAGCCGGCCTCCTCCTCCTGTCACTCTGGCCCAGCTGGCCCGACGAAGCAGGGGGCGCCGCTGCCGGCACGATGGTCCTCGGCGCCGCCGGCCTGACGGCGCGCGGGGGTGCTGGAGGTGGTGGGTAGGGGAAAGTGGCGTACTTGGTGGCGGTGGGTGGGAGCGGCAGGAGCGGTGGCTGGTTGGACGGCGGGAGTGGGAGAGACGGGGACGAGTATATCAGAGGCCTCGCTTGTGGAAGCGCGGGAGCGGGGGCGGAGCTCCATGCGCCACTTTTCTGGAAGTGATGGTACTGCGGGCACGTACGGGAGGAGCCGTACGCGCCGTGCGGCCTCGCCGGTCTCGTGCCGCCGCCGCCGCCATAGAAGCCCCTCTTCCGGTACTCGAAGCTTCCGGAAGATCGATCAAGCAGAACGTTTTCCATGTCTGGCTAGCTAGGATGAGAAGAACAATATATATAGGTCTCTGGTTACGTACGTGTGCTCTTTCTCTCTCCAAAGAAATTAAGAGCTAGCAAGTCTTGCTGGGATAGAACGAAAGGAGAAATAAAGAAGGATGGAAACTGAAGAACTTGTATTAGTTGTGCATGAAATCTGCACGAACTAGTTAGCTAGATCCTTGGGAGGAAAAACAGCAAGGATATGCTATGATCGATCGGTGGTTGTAGATCGAGAAGAGATCACCCAGAACAAGAAAGAAATAAACACAAAAAGATCGAAGCTAATTAAATCAGTACTGAAGATTGAAGTAGAGGGGCTCTATATTTCTACCGGGGAGATGAGGGAGCAGCTAGCCAATGCATGAACTAAGCCCACCCTCGCCTCCGGGCTGCAGCTCTAAGGAATGTAATGCCTTCCCTTTTATAGAGAGAGGTTGATGAGATGCGTTGGGTGAGTACTGTGGGGGTATTTGACCTCATATAAACTACCGCCCTCATTTTCTTGTTTGTTGCTAATGGCCGGTTAGCACGTGTTAATTACTATCTTCGGGGGTTAGAAAATTTTCTTGACACCCCTCCAGAGGATGGTAATTATTTTTGACACTTGTGGAGAATTATTCCGAGATAGCATGTAAGGACAATTGTTTTTCCTTTCATAAAAATGTATCATCTTTATGCTTCTAGCTTTCAATACATGCACATTGCACACATTAAGTCATTTTGTGCGGTTTACAGTAGTCTTTATATATGCAAGAACAGTTTCTCTTGGCCCGCTACCTATGAAGTACAGTTGGAATCAGCAAAGAAATCTTATCTCCGTGAAAGATATTTAAACAAATACACACATCTCAATTTTGGATTCCTAAATAGAGTTTGGGTGTCTCTACATCCAAGTCGAATTATTACTTTTTATACTCGTAAGTTTATAAGCCGCCGCTGTTAGTTATCTGATCTAATCTTGATTCTATCCACATATACAAATATCAAATGCTTAAAGACAATTTAGATTTATTAGAAATTATTTTCTATTTCCGAGTAGGAGTATAGGTTTACCTCCTTTGAATAAAACAAGAGGTCCTTGTGGCCTTTTGGGATAAAACAAGAATCCCAAG